>ML685789.1:8954326-8993391 GCA_007922175.1 Pelusios castaneus
CTTTCTCTTCCTGTTTCCTCTTCTTTCTTTCTTTCTTTCTTTCTTTTGCTTTCCTTTTGCTTTCCTTTTGCTTTCCTTTATCTTCTTTGCCTTCCTTCTTTTTTCTTTCTTCCTCTCTTTCTCTTCCTTCTTTCTCTTTTTTCCTTCTTTGTCTTCCTTTTTCTTTCCTTCTTTTTTCTTTCTTTCTCTTCTTTCCTTCCTCTTTCTTCTTTCTCTTCCTTCTTTCTTTCTCTTTTCTTCTTTCTCTTCCCTTTCCTCTTCTTTCCTTCTCTTCCTTCCTTCCTTTTAAAAAAAAACTTTTAGAAAATTAATTTTAAATAAAAACCTTTCTAAAAATTAAATTTCAATTCAAAATTCATTCAAATTCAATTAAACACAATTAATTAATTCTATTTACAATTACTTTAACTTCAATTAATGCCTATAATTTCTGTTGTGCGAGTTTACACAAAAATTTTATTCAGAAAAAGTTTTGCACACGGCTTGAAAATTTTGCACACAAGCCGCCAAACCTTAGAGGGAACATTGGTTACAAATACCATGAGCAGATATAACTTGCTTTTCTCTTAATATGTCGCTCTTGATTATGATAATACAGAGTAAGGGGGAGAGATTTGAAAGCCACAACCAATTTTTCTACAGTTCACTAAAAAAGTGAGCAAGCCCTGTGCATCACATAGTACAGCCCTCCCTCGTATTTCTCTGGGAATTATAAGACAGTATATTAGTGCTACCTGAACCATTCTCATCAAATGCACCAGATGGGATAAGCAAGGCCCTGGATTCTGGATCTGTATTCACATTTCACTACTGTCCCCTTTCACTATAACATGCTGAAACAAAGCATCATATCTGGACAGCAACATGCTGAAATTAGGGGATTTCTGGGTTCTGAATTCATAGTGAAATGTTGTAGTTTGGGCCCATTTCTAGTTCTGTTATGCTTGATCAGCTATTGACACTTGTTATTGTCCATCTTCAAGTGAAAACATTACTTTAATGACCGAACGACTCAAGTACACAATGCAACACCAAAGTAGGCTACGGTTGCCAAGCTGTAACATTTCTGTCAGATTAAAAGCAAGCCAGGGGGAAAGAGTGAATATAATTGTATTCAAAATGGCATCAGCCAATAAGGAAAGTAATGAAATAATGTCATAAAGATTGAGAGCTTCAAATTAGAGAGTCGTAATCCAATAATGAATGTCAATATATTTGATTAGATCTGAATTTGGTTATTCCCAGTGACCCAGGCAAGAAGTTATTCAGCCTCATGGAGTTGAACTGAAAATCATTCAGAATATTATGCAGCACTGTCTGAAATGATAGTAAACATACTCCATTTAATACTATTCACTCCCTTCTCGCTAGTGCTGCCCCCAGCAGACTTACACACAGTCACTTGAACAGAGGCCTTCATTCTTTGTATTAGAAAATTGGGACCTGATCCCAAAGGTATTTTGATGCCTAACACCCAGCAAAGGGATCAGGGCTCTAAGGTTTGACTCTCCAGTGCTGCACACAACTATTTACACCAAACACTGCCATGTTAATTGGGCAGGATTTTTAATCTACTGTGCACAGGTGTTGGGAACTAAGTCAAGTGCAGAGAAGTGCGGAGCAGTGTTTTATCTGCTCAAAGATCTAAATCCAAAGCAGAGGCTGAGTTTAAAGTATGCAAGCTCATAAATCTACTGTCATCAAATCTCACTGCACACGTGGCTTGTGTTTCATATGAATATTAAGAAAACTAACACAACACAAAGGGAGCAGAAAAGGAGGAAGCCAAGGAAATAAGTTCATTACATCCCTCTATTTCCAGGAAAGCTATTTTCAATAACCATGGTCATAAATTACAGCTAGCTGGGGCAGATCTAAATTACACAAATTGCATTTTCTCCCCCTCTTGCCATAGAGATTCTTTTTGCTTTTACAAAAAACAAGTATTCTCAGAAGATTTTTAATGCAACAACCACCTGCACGTAGAGCCAAGGAGTCTAACAGAAGTATGTTTCATTCAGAGTCAGCGCTCTGCCTGATAGCATTGCATAACATGAGCCTCTGCATAACACAACAACCAGTTCCAAATGGCTTTGCCAGCGCCTCTTATGGTTACAAGTCCCCACACCTGTAATCATATGTAGATACATACACCACAGTGTGTAAATTGACCCTGATAAAACATCACATATGGACCTTAATAAAATATATCTACAGGCAAAAGCTCCTCACAGACTACACTGGCCCAAAGTGTCATTCTATTTGACAAATAAGTCACGTGTAAGTGATTGATACTAAACCAATCCTGCTACTTCCATCAGTAAAAGCCTAGTATTCTTTCTTCCACTGAAGTCAATGGGAACTCTATCATTGATGATAATGGAAGTAGAACTGGGCATGTCAGGCAATGTGAGGTAAGTAAAATTTGTATATGTTAGAGATGACCTTTAATAACTCACAAGGTACAGACACAGCAAAGCAAGGATATAGGTGGGCTATGATAAATCAACTCTAGCAAAGGAAAACTCACATTACATTCTTGTTAGCATTAGCACTTGTTTGCTTGCATATAAATATGAAGCGCACGACCTGAAATGGATCCTGAGGTCCTTATTCAGATGTTACTTGAGCTTTCCTTAGGCAACAACCCCTCACTGACTTCACCGTGGGTATGCCTGAATAAGGACAGAATGAGAAGGGAATACTTTTTTCAGGATATGTCTCATCATTCATACTTTTCTGTGATTTTTTTATTTGTATTTATAAATATCATCAGTCTGTGCTCATAGACTGGAGTGGGAGTAGCAAGGTTTATTGGTTGATGGGTGAAGCTAGCATTCTCTTTTGCGGCTACATTTTTCACTTCAGTTAATGCCTCAGAACTGTGCAATGAAAAGCAGAAAAATGTATGTGGCTAAAATTATATGACTGACTAGTTGGGAGGGACTTCTGTAGTTTTAGTTATTTTAATAAGGGAAATCAGTGCCAACTCTTCTGTTGATGAGTTACTGGGTAAGAAATCATCAAAGTGTAGGTTGGCTTGTTTCTAGTTAAACAAATAATGAAGCATTGTAGAATCAAGAGATGGAATGTTATTATACACCATCCAGTTCACCCTTCTGCCAATGCAGGAAGTTCAGTGTGAAAAAAGTTTCCAAATTGGCTAAGTGAATTTTCTGCCCTGTGATGGCTATCATCATCATCATCATCATCATCATCATTATCCATACTGTCATAACACCCAAAGGCCCTAATAAGATTGAGCACCATTGAACTAGGTGCTGTACAAACAACCAGGATAACACAGTCCTTGTCCAAAGATTTGACAATCAAAGACACAAAAGTGAATATAACATATAATACAAGGAAAGGGAGGATGATAAAAGCAATGAGAACAGGTGTTTATATAGGGTAGTTATATAGGGTATATAAAATACCCTTACATGCATACATACATGCAACTATGTATATTCAGACCCTTTTCTAAGTTTATAAGATTTCAACCATTTCCACTCCATGATCAACCTTAGCCTGGAACACTCCACTCAGGAGATCCACTTTCTGGACATGACTGTACAATTTAGTGATGGACACATAAAAAACCATCCTATACCGTAAACCTACAGACCACTATAGTTACCTTCATCCCTTGAGCTTCAACTCAAGACACACCACTCGATCCAATGTCTACAGCCAAGCCCTAAGATATAACCGCATTTGCTCCAATCACTGAGACAGAGACAGACACAGACACTTTCGGGTTCTCTATCGAGCATTCTTAAAACTACAATATACACCTAGAGTAGTGAGAAACAGATTTACAGAGACAGACAGGTACCTGGAAGTCAAATACTACAGGAAGCCCAAGAAAAAGAACAACAGAACGCCACTGGTCATCACCTGCAATCCCACACGTCAAATCCCTACAGCACATCATCAAGAACCTACAGCTTACTCCATGAAATGATCCCTCATTCTCTCAGGCCTTGGGTGGCAGAACCCTCCTAGCTTATAGACAACCCCCTCAACCTTAAACAGATACTCACCAGCAACTACAGACCTAACAAAAGTAACATTAAAGTAGACACATATCCCTGCAACAAACCACGTTGCCAACTTTGCCCACATATCTGCACAAAAGACACTATCACAGGCCCTAATCAAGCCAGCTAGTCCATCAAGGGCTCATTTACCTGCTCATCCATCAGTGTGCCTGAAATCCCCTCCCCTCACCTTATATATTGGACAAACAGGACAGTCTCTGCGCAAAAGAATAAATGGACATAAATCTGACATAGGAAATAACATTCAAAAACCAATAGGGGAACACTTCAATCTCCCTGCTCACTCCATTGTTGATTTAATAGATGTGATCAAACAAATGGATAACAAATCAAAGCTTCAAAGAGAAACTGCAGAACTGATTTTGTGAACTCAGGACCGGATAAAGATTATGGGTTCTTTTCCCATTACACTAGGTAATTTTGCTTACCTTGTCCCCCACCCACCTTCCTGCTAATTGCTGTATTCCACTGTTTGAATCCTAACAATTGATTTGCTGTTATAGTCTGACCAGATCTTATGACTTACACTTCCCTGCATTTATTTTGCTCCCATTCTGTAAATTACCCGTCGTCAAGCATCTGATGAAGTGGGATTTTCTCCCATGAAAGCTCATGTGATAAATAAATTTGTTAGTCTTTAAAAGCGCCGCCAGCCTCCTTGTAAGTTTACGAAGTCCATCCATTTCCTCTCTGACTTGATAGTACTGATATAGAAGTTATAAGTACAAATAAAGGCAGAAGCCTAAAGAAAAGAAGAACACCTGTCTTTGCAGCTGGTTGACATGCAGATCTTTAATGTGCTGCCTGCTGGGAACTGGGGGATAGTCTCATGTTACACTGAGTCCTCAGCAAATGACGGGGTTTGCAGAAAGGAATCCTGCAACCAGAAGATGTGAGGCTTGGGTCTCAGCCAAAAACAATGGAGAACAGCATTAAATGAAAAGTTCCATAAGTACAAATGCATTAAATCACTGAGCAACACAAAGCTTTGTGGTTTGAAAGAATTTTAGAAAGATATTTAAGTCATAACTGCAGCGCTACCAGTTGTTTCTACTTTTGAAGACCAATCCCTATTTTACCCTTAACTACATCCAAATGCTTCCTAAAATGACTTTGGCCTATATTCACTCATAACATACAGCAAAATATCTTCATTTGGGAATCAGCTGTTATGCCGCCTTAAGCATGGTTTGGGAGGCAGAAGTCTGAGACAAAAGTCTCCTCTTCCATGATAACTCTTCACTTCCTAGAGGTGGAATGTTTAACTAATTTCCAAAACAGCTCATGGTGATTTGCAAAAGAATTAACTGCATCTGCAATAGATGTTTCAGCCTTTGAGAAGCCTGCCCCCAAGGATGAATAAAGTTCTACCCCAAAATGACTGCTATGGAGAATTTGCTAAATATAAAATCACCCAAGAGCCTGTGATAGTGGAGCTTAATGTAGAGAATGATGTTGAAATTATCATTGCAGAATTGTGCACTGTTTTATGTTCTCCAATAGGATTCTAATTTATCTAATCAAATAACCCTAAAGATAATTTAGCATTGTTCTACTGACTTCAGAGGAGATACAGTATTTATACTAATTAAGAACCTTGCCTTTAAGGACAAAACTCTGTCAAGTCGTGCAACAATGCACTGAAAGGAAGAGGGTACAAGAAGTCTATTACTTCCCTCAACCCCTCCAAGCCTAACCAAGTAGAAGCTAAGTAGGATTTGAACCTACCAGTCCAGGGAGCATTAACTAAGTCAGTGGTTCTCAACCTTTTGAGAGTTGCAACACACCTGGCAGCATTTTGTGACCCTCCAGGACACACCGGACCACCCCCACCCCCCGGCCAAATCCAGCCACCTTCCCTGCTCTCTGTGGCATACTTACTGCTGTGTGGCACACAGTAATGTGTCCTGACACAGTGGTTGAGAACCACTGGACTAAGTACCCAGTTAATGTGGTAAAAGGCAATCCATGGTCCAAGTGGTATAATGGTAGTACTTTTCAGTTTTGCCTTAGATTAGTTTCAGGACATGATGAAACTGTTCCTGGAATATTTTATTTCTTTTAAGGCACTTTAATGCAAGAAGGAAACTAATACACTGAAGGGAACAACAAAAAATCATCATTGTTTGGCATTATAAAACAATTTTTAAACAGAGTGCCATAAATTCTGTTCTAAGTTACACCGTGAGTATGGTATCGTGACAGGCATTTACACAGTGTAATGCTAAGGGTGGTAAAGAATGATCCAGTATGGCAGGAAGTATCAAAACAAATAGAAAGAAAGAAAGAAAGAAAGTTTAGCTGAATATCAAGAAAAGATCTCCTGACAATGAAATCTTCTAGATTGTGCCCCTGAAATGGAATGGTAGAATCGTCATCACCGGGCCATTCAAAATCGAATTAGACAAAGTACTAGATTAAATAATAATGATCATATATTGGTACAGAGATGGAGTGCCATTTATTATCATCATCAACAAAAGCAATTGAGATTTGTAGCAATGAAACAATACAGATGTACATATTTCTCCTCAGGGAGGTCAAAAACACACAGGCCAACATTTTCAGAAATGGAGACATTTAAGGGCCTTATTTTGAGAGGTTCTGTGCACCTGTAGCTCCTCTTCACTTTAACTAGAGTTGTAGGTGCTCAGTACGTCTTTTAAAAAAGGCCCTAGGCATCTCAAATTGCAAACTCCGAACTATTAACACTTCTCGAAAATTCTAGCCTTAGAATGTAGCCCCTGGATCCACTCTATGATTTATAATTCTCCATACCTTTTACAAATGGGGCTACTTGGTGAATAAGGACTATTCAAGTGAGTAAGAGTGTGAAGAATTAGGCCCAATATGAGATACACTAGGACTTGATGTAGTGATAGCTCACATCAGGCAATGGAGGGAGGGGGGAGTTAGATTTACACTAACTAGTCTATTTGATTACCTGAATCACATGACACACTACAAATTGCTTCCTTTTAAAATATATATATTATTTCTATTTCAGTAGTTTGGGCCAAGGTTCATTGCTGGAGATTTGTTGAACTGACATTTTTAATCTCTAATGTCTATGAAAATAAATGGCAAATAAAAGTTTCCTCTACAAACAGATCAATAATAATAATAATAATAATTAATAAACAACAACCCAAAAAATCAACAAAGTACTGGAAAAGGACCCAGGTTTCTAGTCAGCTGAAATCTCCCTAATTGGCTGGCATGTTTTTGCTGCACTTAGTACAGTAAACACTGCCATCTGTTTCTTACTTCAAAAGAAATATTCAGAGTGATAAGCAAGCCAACTGAGAGGAGTCTTACCACATATACATAGATATATTTTAAAAATATAGAATATACCTCCCTGTGGATGGAATATTTTCACTCTTAACTTAACGTGATGATTATGAGTAGAAAAAAGCAACGAACAGTGGTCAACCAGAATCCATTTGGCAACTATTGGGGTAGGTACAGATGAGATCATTTCATTTGCAGTTTTCCTATCATTCTGTTTTGGTTTTAGCTTTCAGATATCACAGGAAGCGTGTTTTCTTCTGAGCTGTCAGATTAAGCTCTGTCCATTAGATTAGATTAATTCATTTGTTGATTGAAGCATTCTATTGATTTTGCAAGGTTTGCAGGTGTAAAATATTAACTATCGTGGCCAAAGGGAAATCCCAACAAGCAAGAAGGAGAAAAACAACATATATAGTACCAGGATGAAGGCACAGAGAGAGAGGAATGCAGATGATGTGCATTCGCTACTCTTAGATACCTTTGTAATAGAAAATACATCAATGTCTTAAATCCTCTAATGTTACTGGTCTCAGGCCATGTACACACTAGAGACTTATCCCACAATAAAGTTGTTGCGGGACAAGCAAAGCGTTATAACTATAATGCTTTCCCCCTTCCACACAGCACTCCTTGTAACGAAAAGGACAGTTCACACGCTCTTCTGAATTTTTTTTACAAGGAGCACTGCATGGTGAGCACCTATCCCACCGTACACTGCCGCAGCCAGCCGTCGGGCCGGCAGTGGGGCTCTCGCTAGTGGGAGTGCTGACTTCCCGGCAGCAGAGGAGCCCCAGCCATGGGGGAACCCCTGCGACAGCGGGGCTCAAGCTACCGGGAAGCTGGCACTCCTGGCGGCTTGAGCCCCCCTGCCAAGGTGGTTCCCCCACAGCTAGGGGTCCTCTGCTGCCAGGGATCAGGAACCCTGGTTACTTGTCAATTTCACTGCTCTAAATTAACAAGTCTGACAGCTCCGGTGTCCCAGAGTGGCCTTGACTGGCACTCTGTGACATTTCCAGAGGCTGTCTAAAGCGCAAGGAGCATATGCGCTCACTGTACTGCAGAACAGCTCTTCCGTGGTAAGCATGACCACTCTCATTTGAGTGATTTGCCTGTTGCACAGCAAGAGATCCGTTGTTCGCAACAAGCAACATTTGAGTGTGTGTACGCTCCCAGCGTTATCGCACGGTAAGAAGCCTCACTGCGCGATAACGCTGTAGTGTGTACAAGGCCTCAATTGGGCACTGAAATCACATCTAATGAAAGTGCTAAGCACCTCTCCTTTCAAAAGCAAACCCCACTACGGTATTTCAAGCATAGCACTGAAAAACTGAGGTACTCAAAATCACTAGTCCCTCTTTAAAAGGTAGGCCTATTGTTTATCCGAATCCAGTGATAAAGACCATTTGTCCTCAGATTGCTGATGTCTTGTGTAAACTAGCTCCAGGACAGCCAGTTCAAGTCATTGCACCACTCCTTGAGCTCATTGTAAAGCTACGGAGCAAAAAGCAGTGGAACTACCATTGTGCCCTGAGGAAAATCATGAGGAAGAAAACACCTGCATATGGGATAGGCGATTAGCTATTGCAGCTACTATAGCTTCGAAGATGCAACAGCATAAGCCATGCTCTCTGTGTGATGCCAAAAGAGGTGATATTTAAGTTAAATGGAGCAGATTACCAAGACCCGATCTTCCAAGATATTTAGACTCCTAAATTCCATTAGTTTCTACTTAGCACCTTTCCACCCCACACCACTCTGACCGTACCACTTTCGTGGAGTTCCATATCATACAGTAGTTTAGATGGGCACACATGAAGTTGAGTTGCTGTTCTGCACTTCTGTCCACCCTGATAGGAATCTACCATCCTCTTGGCTCACATTCTCAGGGGAGTATAGGAAGTGTGAAGAAAACCACCTCTGTATCATTCCAGTGACACTTGCTTTTCAGTTACACCTTTGGAATTTTTAAAAAAGCTTTCATTAAATCACCAGGTCCTCCAAGTCTCCTTTGCGTTTGTCTGCCATTGGCAGCTCCATCATGTTTCCTGACTTTCTGACTTGCCAACATAAAGTGAGCACTAGATCTTTGATTAAGAAATACTGGCAAGTTTAAGTGTGAAATATGACTAGCTAAGTAAAGGAAGTGATACAACAACACATTTCAGTTCTGTCATGAAGCACATCAGAATACCTTCCTACTAGAAAGTATCCCCAGGTTACTCAGTAGAGCAGGGTGCCATAAAGAAATTAGAAGGTTTTTATAAAGAATTGACACATTGTACACTTTGCTAGGAGGAGCTATGCCTCAGAACTCCCTGGGGAAGAGTCTAGTGCTGTGAGCCGAAAGGGTTCGTGAACCTTGTAACCAGGATTCCTGGAGGTCAAGCATTAATGCTTGGTTCCCGAGCCCGTGGACCTCAAAAACAAAGGAGGGAGGGAGAAACATACCAGGAACAGAACCACGTCTTGACAATGTCACAGCTCAGCTTACAAATGCAATTGAAGACTGCAGTTTGTGTTCTCCTTCCACTTCCTTCTCAATAGATATATATATTCAGCGTGGGAAACAGGAGAGTGGTGATCAGCTGGAGTGATAGCTGCCTGGTACTTGCTACCTTAAAAGGGAAGCCAGAGAAAGTGCAAGAACCGCAGCAGCATTAAATCTCACATGCAGAGAAGGTGTCTCTGCTATCACTCTGGAGTGCACTAATAAAGCAAGAGGGAGTCGGAGCAGTTCTCAGACAACCAGGGCTTTGAAAATGTAGATAAATTCAGATGAGTTATTTGAACTTGAAAACGAGATGTCAAAAGGCATGGGAATGCAATCAACTGCTCTATGCGTTTCAGGCTTGGTCTCTGTCAGGGGGAACTATGCTCTGTGGGCCTTGAGTTAAGTGATCCTCCAGTTCACCTCATTACTGACTCACCAACCCACTTTACACAAAACAAATAGCTCTTAAATTAAAATTTAAAAATGCCTGACTGGCCACCAATAGCTTGGACAAGGTGTTCCATGCTTGCAAGAAGTGTCATCCTCCTGCTGCTTAGCAGGCCCACTTAACAACTCCTATGCTACAGCTCTGAATCTGAAGTCATTCAGAGCTGCTCTCCACACATTGCCCATGAAAGCGTGCACCCTCTGCTGGCTGCACTGGTTTTTGATAAAGTAATTGGAAAACTCCCTATTTATATAGAGTCACAAATAGAGCATATGCCATTGGTGCTTAATGTTTAATGGGCAGGTTATGCTTCCTGAATGCCCATTACCAAGGAAACTAGTAGGCAGTGGTTAAAGTATAGTTTGCCGGGCCCCGGAACCCTCCTAATCTCTGGGACCCCTTTCCGTATTGTCCAGGCCCCTACATGCATGTGCGGGCCCCAGCCCAGGTAGGCATTTGCAACCACTTCTCAGTACCACATGCATCTGTTATTGCTCCATAAAAATATTTATAATTTTATATGGCATTTATGTCTATAGCAATTATTGTCATAAACTAGCAAACACTGCATAACACAATAAGTATTGTGATCTTTATATTCCCGATACGCACATTTCACTTCATTAAATGCAATGCCAAACTTGGAACACAAAAATTTTTGTCTCACTTTCACCCAATTCCAGTGACATTTCTGTAGTGAAATGTGATGAGTCAAGTGCTTCAGCAGCACCGTAGATGTTTTTCTGAGTCTGGCAACAATCTAACATTCATACAGTCCGCTAAGGCCTGGTAAAACTGACATTTAGAAATTTCAGTTTGCTTGCCAGCATCCACAGACATGTTTACACATACACCGTTAAAGCAACCTCAACAATCGACTCACAAGCCTCTTGGTAGAACTCTGAATCACACTCTCTACGAGCTATAAACACCTGAACTTGTCGACTTATCAACTTACTTGCTGTAGATAATGTTACATCAGACTTTTGCAATGCCAAGGACAGGTCTGCAAGTTCCTCCAGAGCATCAGCCACGATTCTCCAGTTTTTTTGCCATGCCAGCAAATTTTGCTTTATCTTTCCCTTCTAGTGAGAAATCAGTTGATTTTTTTTCAAGTGGCTATGGAGGGCTGCATATGACCACCAAACAGCTCATACAGTGTAGTAGCTAGAGGCAACCCAATGTACATCAAATAGGCGTCCAATCCTATTAAGCTGGACTTCCTGATCACTCGCACATTCAGCCAACTCCGTCAAGCATTTCGGCGACTGACTGTACAGAGCATAGAATGAATCCACAAATGATTTAACATGATTAACTTCACTGCAGCATTTGTTAGCATCAGCCACGGCCAATTCCAACCTGTGATTAAAACAATGCCAACTTATCAAAAGTGGAAATTGTTTCTTTAATTTTGTGGCAACACCCAGCCTTACTGCCTAACATGACAGAAATTCCTCGGTGAACCGATGTGCTGTCAAACACTGCAGCAAAGCTAATTCTACGCCATCAGCATCGTTCCTGCCTAGTTCAACCAGATCAAGAAAAAATGTAACAGGACCAATGTTTGCATCCTGTACGCCGTAGCCGTTTTCCAATAAGAGATGAGCAGTACCAAACCACCACTGTGTCAGAGAAAAAGGATACCATGAGTCAAGTGTGACACATTCTAATGAAGGCAGCTGAGTTATATCAGGGGTGAATCTGGCCCAATACTTCCATATCACAAAACCATCACACGACGTGGCACAATTCAACACAATTAACAACATTATGTGTGTAGCGGTGGTGGAATCAGGGCCAATACACCTAACTGGTGCTATTAATGCTAAAGGTATTAGTTTTGTGGCAGTTTTATATTCTTGTGGCTCCGCGTTTCATTTACAACAGGCAAAAACTGTTCACCTTTCCCCCTCTCTTCTAAGCAACAAAGACAGGTCCTGATCTTCAGTCACACTGAAGTCAAAGGATGTTTTGTCACTGGGTTCAGTGAGCAAATTTAGGCTAGACAAGGCATAGAAACTGTGGAGTGGTAGGAGAGGCAGGGGTACCCTGGCAGGGGAGTGTAGTAGGGATGAGTGCAAAGGAGGAATGGCTGGGGAGCTTGGGAGGGCAGGGCAGAGGTGGCGTGGGGTGGGGTGCTAGAGGGGTACAGGGAACACTGGCACTAGGTGGCAGGATGCCAGTGGAAGATCCTCCCACTGGACCTCCCTGGTGTTGTCCCCAAATGGGGTCCCACTGCTGCACCCCCCATTGGTCCCCTGCTCCCAAGCCTCCCCGGGCCCCTTCCCTGCCTGCCCACCGGCTCCCCTATCCTCTTCCCCCCAGGCCTCTACCCCGCTCTTCTCACCGCCCCTACCCACCAGATCCCCAACTCCCCCCTCCCCCAGCCCCTTTCCTGCCTGCCCATCGGCTCTCCGTCCTCTCATTTCCCCTAGGCCTCCACCCTGCTCCTCTCACTCCCCTGCCCACCAGATCCCCAACTCCTCCCCGGAACACTGGCCCCTGCATTCCCCCTTACTTTAACCCTGCTAGTAGGATACATATTCTAGAAGCTTTCATAAAAGGGAAGAAATGTCATTTAAGGTAATGTGTACAGCTAGTCCAATTATTGGCTGTGAATACACTTCTTGACAAATTTAGCCTTTTTTCAAATTGTTTACAAACAGGCTACTATTGTTTATTGATATATTTTCTATTTGTGAGGGTTCAATGAACTGTTTCAGAGCCTGATCCAAAGCCCAAGACTACTATTGACGTCAGTGAGCTTGGGATCAGGCCCTAAGTGAACAAATGTCAGCCAGAAAGTTCATGAAATGTTCACCTGGATAATATCCTATTTGTTATTTGTAGTGTGTAGGTGATTGCCTAAGTATAGGTGGATCACCTAAGGTGGTCATGCAGTATTGTTGAATTCTGGACTAGACAACTGAAGCTTTAAAATCAAGTGATTAATTGTTAAAAGACAATAACAAGTATTCTTGTTCACTTGTAAATGCTTTGCTCTGATGCAAATATGAGTAGTCTAATAAAGAACAGCCTTTCCCCAAAATTTTGTAGTAAAAAACCACCCATGAATATTAGTGATTGCCAAATAAAATATTGTGTTAATGGGCAACAGTGAAGTCAAATGAACATTTAAAAACATTGGTTTGCAGCTTTCCATCAGCTATCAAACACTTCCAGGATCGTTACTGTGGAGCAAAAACAAAGTCCTAGAATTGATTGGGGTGTGGACTAAAATTAAAGTTTCATCTGTTCTTCCCAGAGAGTGAACTTGACTAGAATAGCAGCTTCAGTTCTCAAAGACAGAGACTGGAGCAAAGAAATCACCTATTTAATGGTCAATGTAGAAATGAAGTTTTCTGTTATGATTCAGTCCAGTTCTAATTTTCTAAGGTTAGTAGCAATAACAAAACATATTTATTTGTCCTATAGTGCTCAAGAAAGGATGTTTCATACCTCAAAGAATTTACAAACTAAGGATCAGATTGCAATATCCTCACCCACACTGCATACCTATTTCTTATACTTCCATTGGCTTTCAATGAGATTTCTCAAGGATTAATGTGCCACTCACTATGAGGCAGGATATTACAATCTGATCCTTCATGCCTTAGATGTGACAATAGCAAGAGAAATGAGTGGGGTGTGTTAATGTCTGCAAAGAAATTAAAGCATGCTTGTATTTAGAGGGGAAGGAGCCAGAAAAGAGTGAGTAGTTAAGAGAAAAGATATGACTGAGCATGGGCACAAAGGCAGTTAGCAGATGGGGGGGCAGGGAGATGCAAGCAAGAGATGGTAGGGTCGGTAACCAGAGATAGGAAGGGAAATGTGCTGTGGAGGAGGAAGAAGAGGGATAAGGAGGTGAATTTCCTGTCATACTCAGGTGTTACTTCTTGGTGGCATTTCTTTTGGTTTTATTATTCATAGACTCTAAGGTCAGAAGGAACCAATGTGATCATCTAGTCTGACCTCCTGCACAATGCAGGTCACAGAAACTCAACCACCCACTTCTGTAATAAACCTCTAACCCATGCCTGAGTTATTAAAGTCCTCAAATCATGGTTTAAAGATTTTAAGGTATAGAGAATCCACCCACAAGTGAGCTATGCCCCAGGCTACAGAGGAAGGCAAAAAACCTCCGGAACCATTGCCAATCTGCCCTTGTCAATCCCAAATACTGCGATCAGTTAAACCCTGAGCATGTGGGCAAGATTCACCAGCTAGCTAGTCTTTCAAGGCTGGCTCAGCTCTTCCCTACCACGTTTCTGTGTCTGTATGTCGTGCCAAGAGAGAGGAATCAGTAAATAAAACTGATTATTTGCAACACACACTTCCTTCTCTGGACAGGTGGCTTTTTATGGATCAACAGGCATAAAGTACATAGAAGTGGGGGGAGGCAGGGGAGAAGAGGAAAAGAGTCAGATGTGTCTGACATCAAAGCATGGGAACTGAATTGAACAGGGATCCCTGAAGATACTCATTCTGAAAGTGGAAGCGTAACCCACCTTAGTAGTCAGTATAATTACAATGAGTCTGTAGGAGCCCCACATACAGAACTGGTGTTTAACAGAAGCTGTAGGGACGTGTGCTTTCAATTATAAAGGACACTAGTCAATCCCCTGGGTGGGCCAAGAGGGTGGCTATCCATCACATGTGTTTTTTGGTTTTTTTTATTTTTCTAAACAGAGACCATTCCCCTCTTGTGTTTGTCTTGCACTTACTGCAATGGGGTTCTGATCCTGACTGAGGTCTCTGGGCACTACCACAGTAGAGAATTAGCGCTAACAGTCAGCCACTAGAAACATGGGCACATCTGATACCAATGTAATCCAAACTCTAATACTGTCTTCTGAAAAATTCCACCATGCTCCATTGTGCACCCAACTGATCAGAGATTGGACTCAGAGGTCAGCACAGGGAGAATGACTTAGAAAAGCTGTCGGCTAGATTGTAGTTTTTGCGGTTACACAATTCTTTTGTGGCTGGCTGAGGCAGCCAATATGCTTCTAGGCAAATTGAAAAAACACATGTCAGAGTACCAACTATGACACTTGAATGAGCGCTGGCCCTACAGGGCCCAGTGCCAACCTGATCTACCGCACATGAGAGGTTGTTATGGTGGAGAATGTTAATGGGTACAACAAAGCATGTATTTTGATCTATAGGCAATCACAAACCTTGTTAAAGATGATGGGTATTCTTTCATTCAGAGAAAATGGAGGCAATTAAGCTTTATTAAGTAAGATAGCTGAAGCAATAGAAGCCACACCCCAGCACGGGGCCATGTGGGAAGACGTGAGCAAGAATTTACGCAGAGAGAATAAAAGGGGTTTCCCCTGGGACTCATCCATTGGTTGCAGCTGTATTTGTCTGTTCAGGATTCAGAGACAGAATGTAACAGGAAACCAAAGAGAAAACAAGCAAATTGCTCGAGGTTCAGTTGTGGGCATAGCTCTGAGCGAGAGCAGACACGGAACTCCTTGGGGCACAAGACTGGCTGCAAAGGCAGGTTTGGAAAATGTGAGCAAGAAAACTGCCTATTGCTTTTGTTTGTTCCTCCTACATTCAGGGAAACAGGACTTGGTGTACACTCTTGGTAAGTAAACAGGACAGTACCAAAGAATATTCCTGATTCATACTATCTGTTTCTCCACCTAAGAGAAACAATCCAGTAAGGCCCAACATATTGGCTAACCACTCCAGTCAAGGGACAACAGAGACAAAATGCGTCCCAGAGCTCTCCAGTGGTCATGGGGAAGGTGACACTATTATATCCCTTCAGAAGCTGCATCATAGTCTCCCTTTTCAGATACCTAGCCAGGCCTATCAGCCTTCTCTTCAGCCCCCTTGGGTAGCGTTACCCTACAGGATAAAGACAGAGCATTTCCTGTGCTCATATTTTGTGACGATGAACCATCTCTTCTCTTGTGTGCCCCTAAGGCACGGTGGGGTCCATGGAAATTTGAGATGCATCTATCTATCTATAATCTAGCCTTTCTCCAGCCCTATGCCAATGCTGGATTGTTCCTAATAATGCATCATTCAATCTACATTTAAATGGTGTAAGCAATGTGGATCCCACCACTTTCTTCTTAGTCTAACATCTCACTGTCAGGGAGTGTTCCTAGGTACACAGCCTTCTTAAATTCATCCCATAAATCCTAGTCTCTCTTCCTCTTGGCTTTCCACATTTCAAATATTTAGAGATGATTAAGCCAAGATTCCAACACGCTCATTCACACAGACTGGTACTTTTTCTTTCATGTGGCCACATGCAAAGTATTGTACTACTAAGCAAAAGTATGTATAGCACAATCTTGCCCTTTTTCATTACTTAGCCATGTTACATACATTTAAGGATTTTCATTTTTCCTCACAAGTTCCTCTCTTTACATACATCCATTACAAACCAACAGCTATTCCCATTCTTCTTACGTTGTCCTGCAGAGATATCCCCTGACTGTACAAGCCCCATAAGGCACATTGGGTATGTCCATACTGGAGCCGTAGGTTAACTTAAGGACGGTAAAGTCAATCTACAGACCGCTGCGTCCACACTGGGTGCTTATTAGGTCGACTTCAGTGCTTCCTTAAGTCGACTTAATAACACCATCTCTTAAGGATGACCTAAGGCTTAAGTCGACCTTATTAAGTCGACTTAATCCAGGGTTGATGGGGGATAGCCCTTAAGTCGACCTAATTGGCCTCCAGTGCTCCCTTGCAGGCTCCCTTGCAGCTCCCTGGCTACTTCTCTGTCGACCTAGCACCTGCCAGTGTGGACGCAGGGCTGTGGAGTCTCTAAGTCGACTTAACAAGGTCGACTTTATGTCAACTTAAAGTCAACCTCGGTTAAGTCGATTTAACAGAGCCTACAGTGTAGACGTACCCTTAAATACCAAGGTGATAGGCACCTTAGAAATACCTAAGATGATTAGCAAAGGCCTTGAGCTACTGTGGCACAAAAGGCCCTGCAGCACATTCCATTACTTTTGGTTCTTGCATAACTTCATTTAAGCCTTGGATCATAATATTTATTACAAGACAAATACAAATGATAAAACCAGGTAATTGCTTAAGGTGGTGAATGAATCTGAGCTACAGAAATACAATTAGATTGACATTAATTTGCACTTTCCTGATACTGTCTTGGTAGCAACTAGCAATGACTGTGAAGGAAATAACATTAGTGCCAGTGTTCCGTATGACATCTACAACAATTTTATAAACTACCCTGAAAGCCTAAGAGAAGGGAACTGGTGAATAACCATGGGTACGATTTCTTGGGCCAAGAATTTGATTTTGGAACATTTTCACTGTGGTTCTCACTTCAGACTAATTTGTATTATTTGGAAAGCTAGCAATATAACTCTGTGTCAGGACGGGTTATTCAAGGTAACTTCTATGGAGCAAGGAGGGAGTATTTTAATAGCTATGGACCCAAAATAAGATCACATGATACCTAGTACCTAGAGCTCCTGAAGCAGACAAGGAACCCACTGTTTTTCACTTTTCGCATTATCTTGTACAGTACAGACACACTTATTTTACTGTTCTTAAAATATGTAGCCATTAATATGCTAAGGGCCTAGGCAGCGAAACAGTGGTGCCTAATAAAATGTCATTTTAGCTGAAACATTTTTTGATATTTTAAGGCCAGTGTTCACATTGCTTCTCCAAGAAATGCAGTGAAGTAGAATCATATTTGTGTAATATGCTGAAGCCTTTAAAATAGAGTGGTGTCACTTGAATATTGATTTTATTCTCAATCATTGATTTTATTCTCTCTGCTTGTGTGGTTACGGTTAGGTGCTCTCACTTATAAAACTATAACTGATTCATTTAGCCTGGACATTTTAAGGTTGATGTAAGTTTCAGATGTGAATTGTAACTGTAAGCAAGCTTGGCTAAATCATGTAAGGTTACTGCTCACTCTCTTTTTCCTACTCTTTTATGGTTTGTGGGCTTAGCAGGGCATTTGAAAACAGATACCACCATTTAGGGGATTCAGGCTTAATGACATTTAAGTACAGAATGGATGCAATGTAGCAAACATCTAACACTGCTCACTGAGGCTATGTCTACACTTGAAAAGTTAAGTCGACTTAATAAGGTCGACTTGAAGTCAACTTCATAAAGTCAGCTTAACAGAAGTGCACTTAACTTTTCAAGTGTAGATGTGGCCCCTTTTCGACCTTATTAATTCGACTTAAAAAGGTCCACCTATGCACTACTCCGCATCTCCACTGGCTTAAGTCGACTTAATAAAGTCGACTTAAGAACTAGTTCCAACTAAAACGAGGTGTTATTAATTCGAACTAACTTTTCCTTAATTAGAATTAAGGAGCAGCTTAAGTCGACTTAAGGAAAGCCCAGTGTAGATGTGGAGTAAATTAAGCTGACTTAAGCCTCCTTTGTAAATGTAAACGCACCCTGAGGAAACCTAGAAATAAGCTACAAAGTAACTAAGCAATACCGTCTGACCTGATCCTATGATTTATGGTTCCCTCCAATTTTTCTCCAATTCTGTAAGCATCTTCAAATCTTCAAAGCATCTGAAAAAGTGAGATTTTCTACCACAAAAGCTCATGTGATAAATAAATTTGTTAGTCTTTAAAAGTGCCAAAGGATTCCTTGTTTGTTTGTTTTAAGCAATACAGTGAGGAATACAGGGATGATTTAGGACTAGAGCCTCAGTTGGGGTAAATCACTGTTGCCCCAATGAAGTACCATGATTTAACCCCCCCCCCCCACCTCTGATAAATTTATCAAGCTCAGTTTTGAAGCCAGCTATGTTTTTCGACCCCCCAGCTCCCCTTGGAATGCTACTCCAGAGCTTCATTCCTAGCTGCAGATTTTTTAAAAAAATTTCTATTTACTTTAAACTGAATTAGCTCATGATCACTTGAACCAAGGTTGTCCTCCTACAACCAGTTCTTCTATGATGTCCTCAATACTTCCCAATACCAAATCAAAAATGGCATCTCTTGTTGGTTCAACAACTGTTTGGTGAAGAAATTTGTCAGCTATCACATCCAGGAAAATCTGTGTCCCACTATTATTAGTAGTAGCACTTGTCCTCCCATCTAAATCTGGAAAGTTAAAGCCTCCCATAATCACACAATTCCCAGTGGAATTTATTTCATTAAAAATATTACATATATCCAAATCTTCTTAAACCCTCCCTTCCAGCTCCACCATAAAGATGCAAGTAGTTCCAAATTTGTTACACCTGACCTCCCAGCCACTTAGAAAAGCCATCCACATCAGAAAATATTGACTAGCTGATATATTGATATTGGCAATCTTGTGATTCCTTGATATCCTGTAGCTAGAGTTTTCTCTGACTAGCAGTTAGGTCAAGGGAGGGGTGGGGGAGGGGAAGGCATGCCCCAAATAAAAGTCAGAGACAATGCAGTAGTCTGTAAGTAAAAATTATGTGTGCACTTCAGTTCAAACTAAGTATTTAAATAAATTATTGAACAGGCATTAAATAACTTAAAACAATATCATTTGATAAGCCAAAGGACATTGTGTTTATTTTTCTTAGCTCTCTTCAAAGAAATGGAGGTTTTGTTTAATGTTTCAAAATGGCTCATGAGTCTGTTCACACATTCTGGATGAGAGCCTCATACCTCTCCTGCCTATTAATGCCACAGCAGTGTGATATCCTAGAAGCCACAGTTCTGGCCATAAGGGGTCCCCCAATGCAGTGGTTTTCAAACTTTTTTCTCGGGACCCACTTGAAAAAAATCATTTATGCCTGCGACCCAACAATGTCATCTTTGAGCAATATATTCCAGTCTTTTGGCGGCAGTAGCAAGGGGTGCCACAACCCAATGCCTCAGGGTCTGTGGCCCACTCAGTACTGGGCCCCGACCCTAAGTCTGAAAACCACTGTCCTAGTGGGGGCCGTGTGGCAGACAGCCATGAAGCTGCATCCCAAGTATAAGGCATAGGGAGCCAGGTGTAGGGAGGATGGGAAGAGGTATTACAAAGGTAGGGCCACAAGACAGCCCTGCAAAGATTCTGGGAAGCGCTGCAGCCTGTGTGGCATTCCTAAGAGGCTGTTATATGGAAGTCTTGACTTTGCAGTGAAACTCCGATCTTCAGGAAGTTCATTAAGAGTTCTTGTTTTAAAGTAAAGTTTCCCTGCTCTTACATAACCTTAGACACACTGTTTCAGTGGGCTAAGTGAGGGAACAAAATTAACAGACACAGGATTTTTTTTTTTCTGCTTCACCCATGGTTTCACAGAATTTTCTGGGAATTTTAACACTTGTTCAAAACAGTGTATGATTCTTCATGCTGCTGTCAGTGCTCGGAGAAAATCCTACACTGAAATCTCTAATTAATCTGTACTGAAAGGTTTTGCATAATTATTTAATGTACCTCTTCAAACTAATAAATCTGCTAAATTGGTCTCTGACAGGAGTCAAAGTACCATTATTAAGTATCTCTCCAAAATAACAGGGTTATCAAAGTGGAAGTCATTAAGCTGCCATTTCCACTGGCTCTTGTATAGCTTATCACCAACTTAGCTGTGACAAATGCTTTCTGATTTAACCTGCAGCAAACATATTTGTATCAATTAATTCAAATTATATGATCAAGGAACAAGATACAGAGTCCCACAAGAAATAAGATCAATATCTGGCCAAATATAGGACATCTATTTCATGTAAATTTAACAACTTAGGCTTGATTTTGCCATGTAATTGCTTGTTTCACCTGTCCATTGTTTCTTAATAACAAAATATTTTGCATCTATGAAAGAAGCTGATGGGTTAGTGAACACGTCCATAGTTTCAAATGAATTTCCATTATACCATCCTCACTCTTCTGTTGATGTGACAATGGCATTGGCTTGCACCACTGTTCTTCAATATCTGTTGCTGATAGTACTACAGTACACTCCTTTTATAAGAATCACATCTGACCTGAATGATGTGATTCTTATAAACAGAATTGCAAAGAATGGATGAAATTGAACATTATATTTTACACAACCAACTTTTTTTATTCAATTGAGAAACATCTCATTTACCAAAACTAAATTCTTTACATTTTAAACATATTCAACATAGATCAAAACCATACCAACATTCTAACTGAGCGACATGCTATTATTTATTATGTTATAATTATTATTACCCAATTATTTAGCTGATGCTTTTTCTGAAGGTTATTATTAATACTGTAGAGTGTTACAACTTTACACAAAGTGAGAGTCAACAGAACTATATACTTCAAAAGGTGAAGCTCAAAAGATACAAATTTTAAAAATATCGAATAAACTAAATCAAATATAATATACAAGAGTGCATTACATTTTTATAGCATAAATATAAATGTGAAACAAAAAATGGACTGTATAATGGTATTGACTCATATTAGTATTTATTTTGTAGTGTCACCATCTGCTACTGGAGTAGCGTGTCTGGTACCCTGAATACACCGTTTGATTACAAACTTTTCCAGTGTTCCCTGGATCATTGCACAATCCACGACACTGTTAACCTCCTTTTCAAAGCAATGTAGAAGGTTAAAATCGTTGAAGCCCCTGTACAATAGGCCATTTGTCAGAGTTTTCATTGCATCCTTCATTGGTGTCAATTACCACATCATCCTCAGATTCTGCCTCTGCATCATTTTCAGGTTTCACTTGAACTTGGTCTGTGACCTTTGTCACAGTGTCCTCATCAGAGACAGGTTGTATAACAAAAAACATTTTCATCAATGTCTATCTACTCTTCAAATTTGTGTGCACTGAGTTCTCCTGATGGCTCAAAAACAATTGTTTCCTCCCTGGGTGTTATGACCAGGCCTTCTTTTTTCCAATAATTCTAGATTGTTGAAGCATCCATGTCAGACCAGGTATTTGCAAGCATTAGAATGGCATCTAAAAGACTGATCTGCCTCGCAATTTCTATAGCAGTAGCTTTTTGTTCTCATCATCAACGAGATACAACACCGTGTAAGACATTTGCTTGTGAAAGTATGCCTTGGCAGTTCTGATAATTCTCTGATCACATGGCTGAAGGAGAGAAGTGATGTTCTTGGAGAGGAATTCAAGTCGGATATTCCTCAATGCTACACATTTTGTCCTGTGGGCTGTGAAGCTGTTCACAAGTAGCAAAATCTTTCTCCTTTCCTGACCCAATTTTTGATCCCAGTCCTTCGGTCACTCATACCCCACTATCCAGGCAGATGAACTGGCAGTGCAGTAGACTGGAAGATCTCTCATATTTTTAAAACACTATGGGTTTTGACTTTACCCAATGATGAAAAGATTCTCTATCGTCCCACTCATGGAACAAGTGAAAAGAGGAATAATTCTTTCTGTAGACTTCTTTCCTCTTGTTTTTATTGCATGATTTAAAGATGAGTGCACCATGAGGTAGGTCTCAAAAGTAAATTCCACTTTCATCTGCATTCCAAATGTCTTCTTCAGTGAAGTGATGTTTCATTTCAATCCAACTTATTTGCTAAGCTAACCATTCTTTGTGTGACCTAATATCTGCAGCTTCAGCTTCTTTGTGCATTTTCTTAAAAAACAACTCTGTCATTTTTTAAAGTGCTCAGATCAACCAGTCCCAGCCTTGAAGTCAGTAATGCCCAGGTCCACTGCCAGTCCTTCTGCTTCCTGCATCACCAATGGTCCACTTGGGGGGTGGGGAGGAGGAGATTTCTCTCTCTGGCATTTCTGATCTACCTTATAAGTGCTGCCTCAACCATAGATGCCTTGCCTGACTGCGTTCTTTTTCGATCTCCTTCATTTTGTGTGATGCTTTCCTTGTCTTTGAGAATCTTAGACAACATAGGTTGTAGAATGCCCAATTTCTGAGCTGTATCTCTTTGGCTGGTCTTGGAAAGAGTATCGTAGAATTCCAGAAGAGGGATTTTTTTCCATTTGCTGAAAGCATCTTTCTTTTTTGTACCATGCTCACTCTCACATAAATGAGATGACTTGTTTTTTCTACATAGGGATTATACAGTACTTTATAAACTCCTGTGCCTAATAATGTGAGATGTGATCAAACTGAAATTCAAAACAGCTTTATTGGCCTATTACATATCACTGCACTTGATTGAGTATTGTATTACATGTAGTCACTTTGCCACAAAATCATTCTTACAAGCGGATTGCTTGCTTCTTACAAGCAGAGTATTTTAGCATGGTTAGTATAAGAATCATTCTGTTGCAATGGTTTTGATCACTATGGGTGCATCTACACTTGTAAATTAAGTCGACTTAAGCTTGCTTAAGTTGACTTAATTTACTCTGCGACTACACTACATTTTCCTTGTCGACTTAAGCAAGCTTCTTAAGTCGACTTTCTATGCAAGCCTAATTTTATTCTTAAGGTAAAGCTACCACAAAGAAAATACATTAAAACAATTAAAAAAACCAACCAAACAAACCCCAACCCATCTTTATGCTAATCAGCTCACCAGGGTACAGCCCAACCCTAAAATGGGTTCTGGCAGGAGCAGTCCTTCAAATCACACCCAAAGGGATTCCTTTGGTTACAAGTTCATTACAGCTTGTCCTCAGAACAAGCTCGCAGTCTTATGTGGCCTCCCTACAACCCTAACTTAAGTCCTGGGCCCTTCAGCTGGACTGTCCATTCACTGGATCAGGAAGAAGGCCTAGAGCTTACTTAAAATCAGACTATTTATCCAAAAAAATTTTCTGCATCTCTTGGTCCCTGGAGAATCCAGTTTGAACTAGTGTATGCACATTTCTCCAGGGAGTGGCTTCAAAGGTTGATAATAGAGAAAGTATATTAGCATCCCCTTCCTCCTGGAAAAGATACATACATATAAAGTGGATGCACAACTGGTTGGAAAACTGTACTCAGGCATAGTAGGTATCAGAGGTTCAGGACCAAGCCAGAAGGATATATTGAGTAGGGTCTCACAGTGATCTGAGCTAGATCTGGTTCTATTTAGTATCTTCAGAAATTATTTGGATAATGGCATAAGGAGTTCACTTATAACATCTGAAGATGATACCAAGCTGGGAAAGATTTCAAGAACTTGGTGGGACAGGATTAGAAGGGAAGGGAAGAGGATAGGACAGGATTCAGCATATATTAGAGAGGGAAAGGAGATAAAAAGATACTAAGGCTGGCTCTGGTATTAGGCCCAATGCCTGAACACAATATAGGAAATGAAAAAGATCTGAATTCTGGATGTCTTTGATTTTGTATATTCAAGATAGATCCTTGGAAGTATTTTACCATATTTTTTCCCCATAGTTATACACAGGTCAAGGTTTTCAAAAACAACTGCTGATTTTTAACAACCCTAAGCAGGGCAGATTTTCTCACAGTGGGTGCTCACCACTTTAAGGCCCAAACCAGAGGCGCCACAAATCAGTCCCCACTTTTGAAAATCTTGACCATGAAGCCGTACACTCACAACATTTGTGTAACATGACTGAAAACACCTCAGTGCTACACAGAATCCTTGATTCAAGGTACAGCAATGTACCATGCCCACACATACCAGTTCATCTGCCTATATCTGCAATTATAGAAAGCAAATGAAGCGGACTAACCTCTGATTTATACAGGGTATGTCTACACAGCATATGAGAGGTATGCTTGTAGCAAGACATAGACATACCTAGACTAGCATTAATCCAGCTAGCTCAGGTGCTGGAGCAGTATAGCTGCAGTAGCATGGACTAGCTACCCAAATAATTACCCAGGATTCAGGGAAGGCTTGAACAGTCCACGTTCCCATGGGTTTTACTACTCTGCCACCTGAGCAAGCTAGATTTTTAAACCTAACTCTGATTTATCTGCATAAGAGGTAGCCGCATCTCATGATTGCAGTGTAGACATACCAACACTTAGTATACTTAAACGCAATACCATATATATATATAAAGTAATTCAAGAAATTTTCACTCTTGGGGAAAAAAAAAGACATGTTATCTTTGGAGCCAAGCTGGCCATTAATGAAAAGTAAAAACCTAATAATGTTCATATTTATTAAGCAGCCCATTAATACTCCAGAAATCTTTGCAAGCAATAAGAAGAAAGGTGAGACACACTGGTGACTCCTACTAGCCTCTTGTTCAATACCTTTCAATTAAAAATAATAGAAGCTAGCACAAGAAAGATCAGATTTCAGATTTCATACTTTATTGTGGTAATAATAGACTACTAACATTTATGACAACTGGAGAAATGAATTTCAGCCTCTTGTTCCCTCTTTCTTTCCTGACTTGTTTCCAAGTCTTCCTGACCCAACAAAAGGAAAAATAGTTCACAGAGGGGAAATATTCTCCACAAACAGAAAGACAAATGTATGTGCATCTTTATCTTCCTTAGTCAAAATACAAAGCTTTTTTCTTGCAGTTCTTCACAATAGTCTCTATCAGGCCTATTCTATCCTTTGTGCACACCTGATTTCCATTAGCATTGATAAGAGTTGTGAGTTCACATCAAAAGGAAAATATGCCTGATGTGAAGTCTTCAATTTGGACAAAATATTTAAATGAAAAGATTGAGAAGATATTTCAGTCAATTGACTCAGTTTGCAACAAGTCTATCAAGGGTTATAAAATTACTTGTTTTAGCAGACCTAAAAAGATTTCATTCTTGAAGCAGAAGGGCTAAATAAATCATACAGGGCAACAAAAAGGACTATAAAATCTTTCTATAACAAAGCAAGGATAAAATGGTAACGTTACATATATAAGCCTAAATTATTCTATGAAAAAGCAAGGAATTTAAAAATAACCCCATGGGCTTTAAAATGCTTGCAAGAGACCTTATTTTTGTCATAAAAGGTGCTAACAAAGGAAGGACTTGTGATTAACACATACAGAACTAAAAGTCAGGAGAACTGAGTTCTGTTCCTGTTTCTGACTCATATGTCCTCTGAAGTCCTTGGCCAAGTAACTTTCCCTCATATTTCTTAATTTTCTCACCTGTAATATGGGGCTAATACTACTTCCCACATTTTATGGGTATTGTAAGTTTTAATTTACTAATGTTTGCAATATTCTGTCAGTTCTCAGACAGCAGGCGCTATAGAAGAATAAAAAGTTTGCATTTCTTTAAGGGAAATCTTAGGGACAGAGGAAATGCCATACCTAATCAGATCATTGATGTCTGCTATCTTGTCTTTGATAATGACCAGTACAGAAGCTTCAGAGGGTGACACAAAACCCTCTTCATGGATAATAAGGCAATAATAGCTCTATGGGAGGATATTTTATATTCATCAAAATTTTAAGTGGAAGTTTTAGTCAAAAAAATGAAAACCCTAAAACAAAAAAAAATTGTTTAAAAATTGCTTAATAGCAAAACTTCTCAATTGCAAGCCAAAAGATTTCCATCTAGAAACTGCTGGAAACTAAAACATTTTAACCTGCCAAAAATCAACAAATCTTTCTGTTTTCATGAAAAATATAAACTTTCAGAATAGTCACTCACCCCTCCCATCCCCCCAGGCTTGAATGAACAAGGGAGACTAAAATGTCTCTTATCCATAGTGGTAAAGCTTCTAAAGAATGGACTTGTCTTGAAATTTTCCAGAGTACAGATCCTCAATTCATCTCTTAGCTCCATTGCCTTCAATGCAGCTATGGCAATTTAGATCAAGTGAAGATAGGCACTTAAGATTTTAAACGGGTTGTCCCAGGACATCCTCTAAAACCCTTTCCTCCTTCACTGTACAAGTCTGAGAAACAACAAATAACCTACAAGACAAATTGAAGACATAAATACACTGCAATACTGTAAGATCTATGACATACTACAGAAAGTGATAAACGTGCCAACAGAGATTCACTTCTGCCTATGATGATGAGATGGCTCTTTGATGAGGGCACACTTCAAATGCAGAAAACTGTACAATTTTTATTTTATTGAGTGGGGAGTAGATAGGTCTAGAATAAATAGTTTTATCAAAATTTGCTATTCTCTACTAATTTTGGCTGGATTGCGCGCTTCCTCTGACCATATCTTTATGGCTACTACTAACAATGAAAGGATCTTTCTAAAAAACTCAATTTTTGAGGGCCTTCATCAAGGAAAGACTAACTCACTTTTCTTGACTCATGTTTAACACAAAGAAAGTAGACCGTGGGCCAGATTTTCCAAGGGCTTAGTTGCAAACACAAAGAAGTACTGGGTAAGCTGCACTTTTCTAAGACAGGGCAATGGAATCTTTTACAAGTCTTATGATCACGCTGCCCCATCAATGAGGTCACCTGGAGGCAGTCACTTTTAGGGCTGAGAGGATAATTTATTCCCTATGTACAGCAGTTAGGGTGCTGTCATCAGATGTGTTTCAGAGTACAGCGGGGTAGATACAAAACTTAAGGGAATAATAGAGAAGAAAATGTGTCTCTCTGTAGCAGTCTGCGAAAGGAGTTTATGCGTGAGTCACTCTGTATCCCACTCTGCCATCAGTTTTCCTACACTCCCCCAAAACATGCCATAAAACATATTTTATCACTAATAATTCATTATTTTAAAAGCATTTATAAGTAAGGTGACTATCACACAGTGCTTTACATGTTTAGACTGGAACGCATTAATATCACTACAGAGGAATCAACCAATCTATTCCTCTCTATCTATCAATACTACGCTCATGACTGTGGTATCAAAGGACCTGACCCTGTCTCTTGCAATGCTATAGCTTTACAGGACAGAAGGCTCAGAAAATCCAAGCTAGAGGCTAAGTGGCAAGGATTCTGGAGTCCACAGTTAGTGAAAAATCTGAACAAAATAAAAGCTATACCTAGGGATACAATCTAAGTCTCATATGCTGCAACCCATTTTGCACGCGTCATCCCACTGTATCCATGCAGAGCCTATTGAATTCAACAGCTTTCTGCATTGGTGCAAGCGTCTTCACGCAGATCAGATCAGACGATCAGGGTCTAAATAGGTCTGAGTCTGAGCTTAAACAAGTAGAAGCAAGATTCCCTCTCTCATAAGCTTTATTCTTCAGACAGATAGCTGAAGAGTGCTGACAGATTGCTAATGTAGTGGATACACTCAGTTATAGGACCCCACCAGCATGTTAAAAGAAATTATAAGGGAGAATTAAGTGTTCTCTATACACTATAAAATTGTCGCTGTAATGTGGTATAATATATTTATAAGCCAAAAAGGTTGTCTGATATTATTACC
Source organism: Pelusios castaneus (assembly GCA_007922175.1). NCBI lineage: Eukaryota > Metazoa > Chordata > Testudines > Pelomedusidae > Pelusios > Pelusios castaneus. Next base: position 8,982,794 of record ML685789.1, read on the forward strand.
CACTAGTAAAACAAATGGAAAAAAAAAAGACTATGCAAGCAGAAGCAGCTAACATTTATATTAAATTATTAAACAACAGCTCAGGGATAGAAATTGTAACAGACAGAGTCATTCAAGCAAATCCATCATTATAACAGTACTGTATGCTCATATGCCACAGTAGTTGACACATTTTTTCAACTCAAATTTCAAAACAAAAAGTAAATCTGTAAGAAATGACTGGGTCACTTGCTTGAAGATGCATGAAAAATTGGAATGTAAACATCAGTTACAATCTCACCAACATCAACAAATCTTCCTTCACAAAGGTACACGGATGAAGGGTGTTACGTGTGTGTATATTTATAAGGCAAGCAGGTGGTCATAATTAAGTCTTTGTGCTGTTCTATGAGGATATTAATGTATAGTGTATAGTTGCAGACAGAAGGAAATTCCTTATGACAATGCAGAGCCTGGCACCGTCAGTAGGAATATGTTGGGTGCACATTTGGATACAGTTAAGAAGTGTCCCATATTTTGCTTTTGTTTGTGCTGGGGAGCAGGGCTGAGCCAATCATATAGGTGAACTAGACGGTCGCCCAGGGCGCCAGGCTTTAAGGGGTGCCAAATTAGATGGAAGTGAATTTTTTTCTCTATGTTAAAAAATATATATTAACATTATCTCCAATAACGTGGGGGAGGGGGCACCAAAATCATAGTTCGTCTAGGATGCCAAAAACCCTTGGGCCGACCCTGCTGGGGAGGTTGTCACACGTACCTTGCCTGAATTCCCTTTAAACCAAATTTTGTTTATGGAATATTAAACTACTAAATGGAATCACACATTGTACAGATATTGTGTAATGTACACACACAATTATACACCACATTTCCACATGTGTATCACTTTCCATCCATGTGAAAAGAAGGGAACAACCATTTTAAGACATCCTCCCACCAGTTCCTGGGCTCTACAGAAGGCATTTTATAGGGTTAGGGGTCCATGTATGAACTGGGAGCAGGCTGGGAGAACATGCCAGTCAAAACACCCATCTCAGGATAAAACCACTACACACCATATGTATACATTAAAGTTAATATAAACTGAGATCAGAGAACTGGGCACCTGACCTGTGGCGGATGCCTCAACATGATCACTGAGTCTTAGGGATCAAATTCCCTGCCTGAGGAAATGAATGGAAAATCCACGTTTTTCCTTCCCCAAATCCATTCCCTTCCCAAGGGCTTTGATATGGGAAGAGTTATTTATAATTTTTCATGTTACAGAGAAAATGTAGATACGACCTCAGTTTTTGTAATAGTTTTCCTATATGAAAGAATAAGGAAAAACCTCCACAGGATCTCACTCCCCCTTGTCCTGCAAAACTTGCATTACAAGACGACTTTATACTAAATGTTTCAGTCTTAAAGCAAAGGAAGTTTTGAAGAGGTTTCCCCCCTCCGCCCCTCCAGATGGCCCAAGAGCAGAATTTCTTATTTGAAAGCCACCCCTTCTACCCCACAACTCTGCTGGAATTCCATTGTAAATCATCGATGGTTTTAATTTTGCAGCAAAACCTGACAGACAAGGTTTTTTCTAAAAAAACCCTCAGTCCTTGGGCTCTGTCCTAGTAGTGTTGTTTGCATTGTAAAATAAGGGCAATCAGATTTTATCCTCCAGGGGATTCACTAATCTCTGCCTAGCCAAGGAGCTAGTTAGGAATTTCTCCTCCACGTATGTAGTATTTCACAATTGGCCAACTGCATAATGGAACTGCACGTCTGCATGTGCACATTCTTGTGTGCGTTATCTTTACAATGAGGCATAACAAGAGAACAGATGAACTGAGATACCAGGATAGGTAGGAACTGATGCATTTAGAAAAATAAGTCATCAAAGCACAGGTGTAGCCCCGGGTGGCTTGGGAACCAACCACTTGGAGATGAGGCCTGCCCACTGCAGCACCCAGCAACATCGTGAACTTCGCTGCTGCACCTGCAGGGCTGCCCAGCAGCTGGTGGCCACTGACGCAACCGGAGCAAAGGCACCAGCGCCAGCACCTCTGCTCCGTTTGCAGCCACGGCTGCCAGCTACTGGCTGGCCTGAAACCATAGTGGCAAAGTTCATACTGCTGCTGGGCGCTGTGGTGGACGCACCTCGTCGCGCCGCCTCTCCCCTTCCCTTCCTCTTCCACAGCTCCACTTGTTACCTAGCAACTGGAGCATCTTGGGCAGCGTCCAGTCTCATGACCGGTTGCCCTAAGCCGGTGGCCCGACCAGAAAACGGGAGCTGGCTATGCCCCTGCATCAGAGCTTAAAATGCTTGAATTCAGGGACAGATTTCATAGCTAGTAACATCACGAAGTGCTGAAAAAGTCCTCTCTGTAGTGCTTGGCCTGATTCTGCTTCCAGATACACAACAGCAAACCCTGTAAGATCAGGCTCTTAGCGATGGGCCTTGTGAGACTCAAAGCCATTAACCCGTTTGTTCCAGACTGACTCTGTTCCTTGCCAGTTCCCTCCACTCCCAGTGCTACAGCGCCTCAGAAGCAAAGATATTGATCCAGCTATACGGAGCATGCTGGGAATGTACTAGGAACGCTGAGAGCTTTCCCTGTCTAGACAGAGCCTGAGACCTAAGCTAGTTTACTGCCTCCATATGGAGAAGGGACACTCCTCACTGTACATCCACTCCAGACTGCTGGAGGTCAGGTCCCTCCTGTACTGCCTCTCATTGCCCACAGCCCCACTTCCCAGAATGCCTCATCCTCCTGCCCAGAGTCCTTCTCTACACTGGTTTTTCTCTTGCTGCTAAGAGCCTCAGCCTCACCAGGCCTATCTAGTCATCCATCCAACCCAGTAATATCCAAGGGCCTCCCACTTAATTAGATTGGCAAAGTGAGATCCCTACAGAGCTTCATGTAGTCTACTGTTCTTTTTTCCCCTTCGTTCTAAGGTTTCTGTTGGGATAACGTTTTTGCTATTGGGTTTTTGCCTGTATTCCCTGCTCTCCATGTCCCGGGACCTGCTATGCATTCTCTTGCTTTCCTCCAATCCCTGCTCCTCCTTCTACCCCTGCCTAAATATCCAATTTTCCAAGCCTGGAGCCTTGACCTCCTCTGTACTGCCTCTCACTGTCCTAGGAGAGAGCCCTCCCATGCTCTAGCATAGCCCAGGAACAGAAGCCAAATTTCTTTTCTGTCTGATTCTGGGGAACAATCCTACTCAACCTGTGTCAGGCCTTACTTCGGGGATTTCCAGTTCAATTTGCAACTTGGCTATTACCCTTAAAATGATAGCAGGGAGGTGTGGGGCATTACAGGCTATCATGCCTGGCTGCTAATAGCTGGAGGGTTGAGGCAAAAAACAGATCACACACATCTGAGCCTATTGCTTCATCAGGAAGCCTACATTTTACCTATACGCTTCTAAAGTTGCTGAATCAGGCATGTGCATCAAGATATGTGAATTGCAGACAGAAGTTACTGCTAAATTGGAGTCATATTATGCCATTAATTTTTAAGCAGAACTCCTAAAGGCAATAGAAAGCAGCAGCAGCTAATTGTGATTTTTGTATGATAAGAAATATAATACATTTCAGGGGTAGCATGTGGTGTATCTTGCCTTGATGCTGAAACCTATGTAACCCTTCTGCCAGGTGGAGTTGACAGCAAGAAAAGCTGTATTCAATATCTAGGGGTTCCTTTTGACAACAAAACACACAACCATCTTGAGCTCTGATCCAGTAATCTGGGAAAATGACATAAGAACGGCCATACTGGGTCATACCAATGGTCCATCTAGCCCACTATCCTGTCTTCCAATAGCAGCCAGCACCAGATGCTTCAGAGAGAATAAAGATAGCAGGTAATCAAGTGATCCATCCTGTAGGCCACTCCCAGCCTCTGGCAAACAGCAACCCCTGCCATCCTGACTAACAGCCATTATGGACCTATCCTCCATGAACTTATATAGTTCTTTTTTTATCCCTATTATAGTCTTGGTCTTCACAACAACCCCTATAAAGAGTTTCTCAGGTTGACTGCATTGTGTGAAGAAATACTTCTGTTTCTTAGCTTTAAATCTGCTGTTTATTAATTTCATTTTATGATCCCCAGTTTTTGTGTTTTGAGGCATAAATAACACTTCCTTATTTACTTTCTCCACGCCAGCCATGATTTTACAGACCTCTATTATGTACCCTCCTTAACCATCTTTTTTCCAAGATAAGAAGTCCCAGTCTTATTAATCTTTCCTTATATGGAGACTTTTTCATACCCCTAATCATTTTAGTTGCCCTTAATTGTACCGTTTCCAATTTCAATACATCTTTTTTTAAATGGGATGATCTGATCTGCGTGCAGTACTCAAGATATGGGCATACCATGGATTAATAAACAGGCAATACAATATTTTCTGTCCTATTATCTAACCTTACCTGATGATCCTGGCAATTATAGGACAATAAGCCTAATTTAGGCTAAAATGGCATATTGGTAGAAACTATAGTATAGAACAGAATTATCAGACACATAGATGAATACAATTTGTTGGGGAAGAGTCAACATGGGGTTTGTAAAGGGAAATCATGCCTCACCAATCTACTAGAATTCTTTGAGGGGGGTCAACAAGCATGTGGACAAGGATGATGCAGTGGATTCAGTGTACTTTGATTTTCAGAAAGCCTTTGACAAGGACTCACACAACAAGGACAGTTATTCATCACCACTGCATGCATTACCAAATTGACTTGTAATCCAACATCTGACAAAAGTGATCATTTGGGCTAAGCAAATCCACAATGCTGCAAACCTAGGCAGAGTAGGTGCCTCTATGCAAACAATGTTTGTTCCTAAAATCTCTCCCCCCACCCATCAGTGGAGGGAAGGGTGAGCTCATTCAGGCCCTACTTACACTTACGTTTTCACAGATCACTTCCCACTTCAGTGTTGCACACCTTCTATGGATGACGTGCACCATAACAGATTGGGTCATTGATGTGACATAATACCACATAGCCACTTTTTGTGCTAGGGCACTAGTTCACAGACTGCGGTGTATGGCCCATGGGCAACCTGCAGCATGGCTAGTGATGGCCCATGAAAAGTTGGATAATCACATGGTGCTGGCTCTCTTACTTATATCCAGCTAGTAAATGGCATTGAAGGCAACTAAAAACATATGAAATACTTTCTTAATATTACTTTTCACACGTAGGCAGTTGCTTTAGTTTTCATAGGGGTATTATGTTTTTCAGTCACAAATGTGAATCAAGAGGACCCCTACCCCATTAAGATATGGACCATGTTACGAAAAAGTTTCAGGACCACCATCAGCCCATGCTGGCTCTCTTCCTGTACCTCTAGCTGACTGCCTTCTGTTCATGTCATGTTAGCCATAGAGGCCTAGGGTCTAGTGTAATTAAGAGGACAGCTACGGGAAGAATTACCATTAGAAGTGGCAAGTACTCAAACATTAATAAAATATTTAATAAATAAAATTTAATAATTAATAGATAAAATAAAATACACCTGCAAAGTGAAAACTGGGCAATTTTGCACAGTTTGGGAACTGAGCCCCAGAAAATACACAAGGTAGTAAACATAAGATGATTTTAAGTCTTTTGAAATACTAGTAGAAAGACATATCAATAGGAACTTAGGAACAATATTTTTGTACAGCATCAAAAAGTGTAACACAGTCCACGTTCAGTTGACACTAAGGGAATGTGAAAGCAACCGTCAGCAAAACCATTGCTCAACTTTAGCTTACTGTGATATTTTTACTTGCAATTTGAAATGGAATTAAACAAAGATTTGTGAGGAGCTACCAAAGAAAGCAAGGCCTTTTCCAAGGTATGTCACTACTGTCGGTCTTTGTTTTTTGGGCTTTCTGGTACTGTGGTCTCCTCGTCAATGTTTTCTCAGGTTTTTAACTTTTCAGATTTAAAAATAAGATCATTCATTTGGCGTGAGCCCTAGCTGCTGGTGTGGAGACCCAGAGCAAAGGACAGAGGGCAGCAGAGAGAGATCCCATGCCGAATAGCAGCACAGGGTGCCTCCATATGCCTGCACTCCACAGGAAGGTCTCTGCACCAGTTCTGCATAAGCAGAAGATCCTGACTAGGGAATGCAGACCTGATGGCTCCAACATCCTGTACATGATGGCGCTAGAGAGCTACAGTGGCTATTTCAGGCTATGGGAACCAATCAGGGGAGCTAAATAGCAGCCCATGTCACTGGCCAGGATAGTGGACTATGCATCATTTTCCTCAGCCTCTCTTCACTCCATTCTACTTACATGAAGTTGAGTTACTTTGGCTCTATGTGGCTGGAGTGGCTTTCATCCTTTTTTTCTACTAGCTCTTATTAATATTATTTGACTGAATTAAATCAAATAATATTAGATCCTCAGCTGATATAAGTAGTATGCAGAACAACACAGAGGAGGATCTGGTTGCTAAACAGTGAATAATCAAAAAACTTTCATGGCATATAGCTCATGAGCAATCAATAGACTTCAGTATATTCTCAGGGAAATTTTGTGATAAGGAACAATCTATAATTAAAGTCTGTTCACAGATGTCACAAACAGAAAAAGGGAACTAAGAAGAATCAGTTGTTAGTTAGGGAGACCTTATTCAGTCCTAGTACAAACAGCCCTACAATAATAAACATCAGACAGCTGCTTCGTGCTCTTAGCCTTCCAACCTCAGCTTGCAAGCTGATACTCTCCAGAAGACATTCTCCCAGATTTTAACTATTTAAAATCAATAACTGTGACTGAGGAGCTGTGATCCAAGGATCTCTGGATGCCAACTGACAGAGGTCAAGTGGGCTACAGGGATATTTACATTTTAGGTCACTACAGAGCGTCATGTAAGATTTCTACTGAAAGCCTATGTCACACTCATAATAATCTCTGGATGTGTGGATAATGTGTAAGGAGATATGTATTGGAAATTATGTACTTAAGGCCTTGTAGTTAAAGACAGGTGACCCAGAAATAGCATACCTTAATCCTCCAGACAAGAGGCACTTATCTCCCTATCTGATTATTGTGTATTGCGAGTCTTGCAAAAGAAATCTATTAGCATACAGAGTCAAATGCTAATGAAGAAATTGCAGGGACACAGAAGGAAAATTAACAGGAAGAAGTAAGCATTATGAGGGGAACCCGGTTTTACAGATGTAGAACAAAGGACTGGCCTGATATATCTGGGGAAGCAGAAAGTTGCTCTGGAACCCTCCATCTGTGAAGAGAAGTTGCCAGCAGGTTTGATCTTAAGAAACGAGGGTTTCAGCTATCTTGGCTGAAAAATGCTGAGAGAAGGACACTGGGGTGAGTAGTACCTAATTAGACAAGAGGGCACCTTGTGAGTTGAGTTTAGGCTCTAGAATGTGTGTTATGACTTTATTTTATCTGTAACCCTTTGTTTTCAATATTTCTGTTAACTAGCATTTGAATCTCCGATCCTTGTTAAATAAACTTAGACTTGTTTCCTCTCCAAACAAATGTATGTGTTGTGTGTTAAGTGGAGCTGTATTCTGAGGTGTCACTAGTAAACGGTGAGATAATGTTCCCCTGGGAATAGAGGATCTGGTAATTCTGTGAGCACTGGGTGGAGAAAGGGCTAGATGCTGCATGGGAATGCTTGGAGAACTCAAGTGGGTGCCTATTGCTATCCTGCATGAAGGAGAGCAAAGCCCACGTGGACTGAAAGGGGAATGCTTGGTTAGCCTGTGACTGAGGTTGTCTGGGAGCTGACCTCTGGAAGGCACAGCTTAGACTCCCTTAAACTAAGGCAGGCCATAGCAAGGTGCCACACAGCACCAGGTACCTCGAGGGAGCGATTGGCTGAGCATGGGAAAGGGAAGAGGAGTAGGCAAATTTAAAAAGTGCCAGCTGCCAAGGGCCCACAAGAGGGCATTCAGTCAGGCAGGATCCCCACGGCATTAAAGATCCCTGCCAACTCCCTGCACTGGCATGAGAAGGTAGATATCAAGGAAGGTATCATGACTGCTCTTTGTTGCTAAAGATTTCCCTACACATGAGGAATCCTTTTGTGGCCAGACCCACCAGTTTTAGGGCTTGTTTGAATTGAGGGAGCAGCAAAGAACATCCCCAATGAACCAGAAGCTCAGAGCATTCAATTATCGCCACAGCATGTTGATTGTGGGATAATATGATGGTTCTAATCCTGGGCCAGCAGAGATCAAGCAGAGCACTTATAGCTTGATTTATCAAAAACCTTGTGTGGCTTATTGATGAGGGTGATTTCTCATTGTCTCTGTGCAGCAGGGGACAAAGGTATTTTTTTTTAATAGGACCCTAACAGAGTACAAGTAATTTCTGTATTGCCCCCTGCAAATCAATCCACAGATAACCAGAGCTATCATCTTCCCTAAGAATATCATATCTGCCTTCTCTCTACAGGCAACATATTTGAATAAAAGGGGGTGGGGGAAAGGAAGTACACTGATAAAGACTTTGAAGGTTAGACTTTCTAGCTTTTAATGTGCATTGTCCCCAAATAAATTCACTTTGTAATAAGAAAGGAATATTAAGTAGAAAAGGCATTTACAGAGTTCTACTTTTCCTATGAGAAGAATATTATTAATCCGTTTACACATTATTCACAAAGTGATTTTTTGCTCCCAGTTATTAAAAAAGCTCTATTCGGTAGCTTTGAAATTTGACCACCTTCATCAGTAAAAAGGAAGAAAATAAGTCAATTTAGAACAGATCATGACCCCCCAGAACTTGAGTTACAAGTAATGACTAAAATTGGTACATCTATAAGTCATATGACACTTACTTTACAGTCTGTGTCACTTCAATTCAGAATGACGCGTGCAGTATATGTGATTAAAATCTTATAGAAACAGTGAAGTGTTAACACAGGACTCTTATAATAATAAAATTAACTTAGATGAAGAATACAAAGTCATACTTTCCAGTACATCTACATCTATATGTTCTGGAGTTTTTATGTACTGCACATATACTTTAAACTGGAAAATTAAGAAAAGGAAAAAAATAAAAGGAAATTAAAAACACATCTCATTCTGGTCTTTTCAGCCACTGCTCCTGGTAGTTTAATCAACAAGCTTGCATACCTACTATGCCACTGATTGCTTAACTTGAGAAATATCTCACAATAAGAAATCCAGCTACTAAACAAGAATTTGTAAGCATTACATATATATATATATATTTAATGTGGAGTGAAATATAAAATATTTCTGTTATCTACCTTTTTGTTGTTATTCTATGTAGTCTGTTATTTGTATGACCTGGGAATTTATAGGATTGATTACTTAGGACAAGGGGACTGAGCTAAGACTCCGGTTGGGAAATAGTCACATAGTCTAGGGGGACCAGGTAACTCAGATTTTTTCTGCATGAGTTTTTGGATGGGAAATACTAGATCTGTTTTAAATAAAGCTGAGGCATTTGACAGTTTTATCAGTGGGGATAGAAGGGCCGTACAGATCTGGAATGTATCACTGAGCCTAACCACATGATCCCATCAGCCTCTTTGGCGCAGCTGCTATCTTCTGGGTACTCAGTGATCCATCAGCTTCAAGCAGAATGAAGAGTAGCAGTAAAACTTCCATTCAAGTTGCACTGCATAGCATGGGTCTTTATGCAGATGTCTTTTTCATTTATTGCAAATGATCCTGCTGCAGGCCCAACTATTCGTTTCTCGTGTTGTAATTGCCTAGGTTATACTGGGGATTTTGCACTTGAATTCTTTGACCCCTTGGGGCTCTTACACTGGAGGACTTCAGCCAGTAGACAGCCATCATCCTGAATGGGCCAGCATGTGTTTTCCTGGACATAACAGGCTCTAGGCTTTACACATAATGTCAATAGGAGCTCCCATATTGCTGGTCACGGGCTCAACCTCATCACTGGGTCCTGAGTCATTCCTTCTGACTGATCCATCACTCTAATTCAATACATGTTATCAGTGCCAGAGCCAGTTTATTTCTTAGTGACACCTGTGGATTTATATGGTGTCCTTGTTGCTTGAGGTATAGCTAATTTCCCTTTCCTGTCATTGACACCTATTATCAGCTATTCCAGGGGGCTACTTTCTACTTAGTTCCTCTTTGACCTGCTGTTGTTTCTTGTGTCCAGAGGCCACAGTGGTTTATAGTGTTCTCCAGGGGATAAACTTACTAGGGTGCAGACTGGAGAAATGATTCTTGAGGCCCCTCCTAGAGTCTGAGTTTTTTTATTTATTTAGGGAGAAGGATCCTACGTGGGCATACAAAATAAACTCAGTTAGTTAGAGGCTACGAAGCTGTCTCAGTGTCAGTGGGGTGGATCACACTGCCATTTCCTAATAGCTGAATTACATTTAGGCATGTAAGTAAAAGACCTACTTTTAATAACAGATCCAGAAAGCCTAAGCCTGGTATGTTTTTTTTCTGCCTCTCAGTAGACACACTTCAGGCAAACTTAGCTAATGATCAAATTCCAAAGGGGTAGCCGTGTTAGTCTATTGTAGAAAGACAACAGAGTCTTGTGGCACTTTTAAAGACTAACAGATTTATTAATCGCATGAGCTTTCGTGGGAGAAAATCCCACTTCGTCAGACGCTTTGAAGA
>ML685789.1:8993791-9020421 GCA_007922175.1 Pelusios castaneus
TCGTCAGACGCTTTGAAGATTCTTCAAAGCGTCTGACGAAGTGGGATTTTCTCCCACGAAAGCTCATGCGATTAATAAATCTGTTAGTCTTTAAAAGTGCCACAAGACTCTGTTGTCTTAGCTAATGATGTTTGTTTAGAGAAATATAATAGCATATCAACAACTTTTGTGTATGGATTTCCTAGATCTCTGGGGGACTATTCTGGCTGAATGGTTCCAGGGACACATGAGAACTATTAGAAGAGTACTTGGTTCCAAACAGACTCATTCTGAATGTGACTCGGGCTCAGTATAAAGCCTACTTCACAAAACTGGCTCAGAGATGCAATTTCTTCATTGCATCAGCCTCTTCTTTGTCAGGAGCCAACTTCTTTGATGTGGGCTAAAAAGCCCATCCTTAGCCAGGACACTAAGTTGCTATAGCAAAATAAATGCCAGAATTCCTATGAAATGTAGTGTAGTGAAATGTATGATACAATGTAGTCAGTGCATCTTTTTAGGCTAGGTTTTGCATGTCCAAATAAATGCCCCTTGGGCTATGACTACAGATTAGCAGCAGTTTATAGAAGGTGAATAAATGATGTGTCAGAAAGTTGGGTCATCAATTACAATTTAAGTGCCAAGAATTCAAAGAAGCCTTAACCTATTTTTATAAACTTGTATCCACAGTTTTACAGCCAAAAATTCTGTCTTCTTGTTGGTGCAAATGACTGTTCATGAAAAACAGTATCCTACAACCTGACCCAAGTGAGACACATTCAGCTGTAAGATTTCCATTATAGACATATTAATTACCTCATTAAGCAAGCCCATGCACTTTACATTCAAATTTCCATCTGTAAGTGCACACCTTCTTCAAGAATCAGCCATTCATCAACTATTGAACATTATAATCACAATGGATCTTTGATAAAGGAAAATGTAGGGGATTTAAGATCACTGACATTCAATGCACATTGCCAATATAACATTATTAAGAACAACTGATGCTCCCCAAGATCATTAGATAAGTCCCTGAGAACCATACAGCCCTCATGTTGGCAAGGACACTTAAATCAATACACACTACGTGCAATACTATAGGGTTATCGGTCAACATTTTCAAACCTGGTATCTTTAAAGTGAAATCCAGAGCCACATTTAGGCATGTAAGTAAAAGACCTGAGCACTCACAACTATCACAGTCATTGTGAGCCAACCATGCTCAGTACTTCTGAAAATCAGATCTTTTTTTTAGCAGCTTGCACCTTAATTTAGACAGCCACATGAAAATGTTGGTTGTAGTTTTCTCTCACAGCATGTAGGTCCCAATCCTATTCCCTCTTAATTCAATGGCAAATGAATTAACCTATCAGACGGAACAACTGATGACATACTGCTCAAAATAATCCCGTTCAGATACCAAAAACTACTGCCAAAGAGGAGGCCAAGGTCAATGCTGTACTGGGTAGCTACACACATCTAGTATTCCTTGATATTTATTTAGTCAAACCTTGAAAGGTTTGATTAAACTAGGAAAGCATCCAAGTTGACATTAAAACATATGGCAACATTACAGTGAAATGCATTGACACTATAACAGCCTTTCAAAAATCGTTGTTCCTGCAAGGTATTTTGCATTGCATTTGTGTGTGATATTTTATCTTGGATAGCAATATTTAAAAATAGAATGGAAATGGAGTTTTTTGGGAAATGATAGAGCACTGTAGATATAACTCCTAATTGTAACCTCAACTTTAGCTCTGTGCAAGAAAATAAATTCCTTGTGGTGTACAAGTTGGTTGAGGGCTTGGGATCCATGGGATTTTCCCCTGCAAGATATTTGAAATTGAATCCTCTCTATTTTATTCTGGCTTACATCTCACCCACCACTAACTATGGTCATTCAGCACACATAATATACTCTTGAACCCCTTGACAACGCTACCAGGATGAGCATAATTATGGATATTCATTACCCTTCTCTAAAATGCAGGAAAGCCTTTCTGTTAGAAATTGCGGTATGATATATTTACATATAACACCTTTTCAGAACCAAAGAGATATTGTGATAGTGGTAATTTAATTACATACCAGCCACATTCAATGATATTTTAAAATGCCATGAACATGTCAAAATTTTAAGCTAAAAAGAAAAGCCACTTTGCTGAACACAGATATTTCAAAGTGTGGGTCACCTTTTGGACAAGAAAGGCTCAAATAAACTGAAAGAAACTATTGTATCTTTACAATTTTGCCTCAGGATGCTACGTTCTGCTTCTTAGCTTTTTAACACTTCTGTGGTTCTACCCATGAAAGCTCATGTGGTAAATAAATTTGTTCATCTTTAAAAGTGCCACAGGACTTCTTGTTTGTTTTGCTGAATTAGACTAACATGGCTATCACTCTGGATCTTAACTCTTCTGAGTGTCTCCCATAGTGACATGATGAAAAGTGCTCCCAAGAGCAGTGTTAAAATTCGTCCACTCAGAGAAGGGAAGATTGGGATGATTTCTTTGGATTGAACTCACTACTTGTCAGGAAACTGCTAAATCTTCCATAGTAAAGTAAATGTCTGTGGGAGCACCTTATTTTAATATTGATAGGAAGTTGGGAAATTACTCAGATTAAATCTGAAAACTATTGTAAAAAATGATTTTCACTTTAATGTATTTAATTTTGTATCAATACAAATGGGGGAATATTTGTAATGAGTCTGAATGGCAATCTTATCATAGCTGCTGCTGAATTACTTAGGTGCCCTGAATTAACTCTTTGTACCATTGGAAATAGTTTTTTCATTGTTGTTGATTATTATTAATGATAATCAATATTTCTATTGTGGTAAAAAAATCAAACAGAGTCCTGTGGCACTTTTAAAGACAGATTTATTTATCGCATGAGCTTTCATGGGAGAAAATCCCACTTCATCAGACGCTTTGAAGATGGGAAATTTACACAACGGGAGGAAATTAAATGCAGGGAAGTGTATGACAGTAGGTGAAGATCACACTCAATCTAGAGTCCTATTTTGGTAAGGGTCAGAATGAAGAATACGAGGCCCTGTTCCAAAGAGTTTACAGCTTAGGTAAGGAATGAATAGAGACTCCCTCAAAGATTCAACCTCCCACATCTTCAGTCAGCATGGGAAAGTTCAATAAATATCATGAAATTCCCTCTTCTCCCAGCAAAATGGAGCAGACCAGACTACTTCGCTTTCAGACCTTCTTCATTAGTCGTAAAATAGCAACAACAAAAATGGCTCAATTTCATTTTGTATTAAAATCAGTGCTTTTTTTCTAAAAAAAAAAAAAAAAGAAAAAAAAAGTGCTGATACGCTGGCAGGAGCAGGGTGTGTGTACGTGTACATACCCTCCAACACTGCCGGCCCCCAGCAGTCTTCCCAAGCCCCACCTTTCCCCCCCCTCCTCGCCGCTCCCCGGGCTCCTTCCCTGCTCCTCTCATCCAACCCACCCCCCCGCCCACCTGTTGGATCCCTGCTCCTCTCAGCTCCCCCCCCAGCTCCTTCCCTACCCCGCCACTGGTTCCCCACTCCTCTTCCCCCCCGGGCCCCTCCGCCGGCTCCTGGTTCCTCTTGCCCCTTTGCCCCTTCCCCTACCCATCACCTGTCGGCTCCCTGCTCCTCTCACCCCCCCTCCTTCCGCATCCCCCACCAGTTCCCCACTCTTCTCATCCCTCCAGGCCCCTTCCCCACCTGCCTGCCAGGTGTCCCACTCCTCTTGCCCCCCTACTCCTTCCCCACCCACCTGCCGGTTCCCCGCATGCCGGTTCTCAGCTCTTCTCACCTCCTGGGACTCCTTCCCCACTCCTCTGGGCCCTTTCCCCACTCCTTTCACCCGCCCCCCCCCCCCGGGCCCGGACCCTCCCGGCCCCCCCCCCCTTACTTGGCTGGAGCTGCAGGGGCAGCCAGAGTCGCTCCCTGGCCAGGCTGCTCCCACCCTGCATCATGCCACACATCTGAGCATTCTCAGGGCGCAAGATTTGAAAAAGGTCCAGCCTGGCCGCAGCTCCCAAGCATCCGCAGGGCAGATTCCAAATTCTGGCCCACAGCTGCTGCTCCTGGCCCCTACCAGCCCCGCTGCCCAGCTAAGGGCCAGGGTCAGCAGAGGAAAGAAAACCCGCTCCTTTCCCTGCCCTGCTGACCCCAGCCCCAGCTGGGCAGCAGGGCCAACCAGGGAAAAATAGCTGCCGGTATGCAGTACCAGTGTGTACCAGCAGAAAAAAGCCTTGATTAAAATCCTTTGTAGGTCACCTTTGAACTTTAGCACAAAACATTGTTTTATAAGTTTCAAATAAATTATTCACAGAATTCACAGCCATCTTCCTTTTTACAAAAACTTGATACTAATTTTTAAGATCTTTTAGACGTGACGTCACATGAGTCTATGAAAATGTACTGCATAAGCACATTTCTTTCAACAGTGGAGAAAAAACACCTTTTTTTTTTTTCACAGCCAGTACGGTATAAACAAACATTTGTGTATATTTGGATTCAAGATAAGTAAGGCAGAAACTCTTGGCAAGAACTTAAAAAATAAATACTTCCTATGCTATCCAAACCTCAGAATAATTCAGTTGAGGCTCTGACATTCCAAATGATGGCAGGTAGAATGATATAGACAGGGAGCTAAAGTTTGATAATGAGTGCATGCCCAAATAACCAAACTCTGTGGTCTAACCAACAGAATCCATCTTAGTTATAAATAGTAGCAGCTATAGTGCCACCAGTATGTAGAAGGAGATGTGGACACAGTCTGTTACAATGCTCCTAGCAAAATGTATAGAATCATAGAATAATAGGGATGGAAGGGACCTCACGAGGTCATCTAGTCCAACCCCCTGCTAAAAAGCAGGACCACTCCCACTAAATCACACCAGCCAGGGTTTTGTCTAACCGGGCCTTAAAAATCTCCAAAGATGGAGATTCTACCACCTCCCTAGGTAGCCCATTCCAATGCTTCACCACCCTCCTAGTGAGAAAGTTTTTCCTAATACCCAACCTTGACCTCCCCAGCTGTAATTTGAAACCATTGCTCCTTGTTCTGTCCTCTGTTACCATCGAGAACAGCCTAGCTCCCTCTTCTTCGGCGCACCCCTTCAAGTAGTTGAAGGTTGCTATCAAATCTCCCCTCAGTCTTCTCTTCTGTAGACTAAATAAGCCTAGTTCCTTCAGTCTCTCCTCATAAGTCATGTGCCCTAGCCCCCTAATCATTTTTGTTGCCCTCCGCAGTGGGCAGTGGATCTACTGGATTTGCTGTTTGTGCTATATCTCTCCCACTACCTTGACTTCCTACGCTCTGGGACCAATCCACCGCTCACTACAGTCAACAGAAAAACTCACATTGGTTTAAATGGAGGTGACCCACAGTCCTTAGGAGAGCACCAGTGCAGAGCTGGATTCTAAGGCACACAGGAGTTTGTTTACAAACTTTACTCCTGGTTATATAGTACGAGGTAGGTCAGGATATGTTATATATAATGAGCCAATCAGATACATTCTTCCAACATTTTCTATTTATTATAAATTATGAATCATGTTTGCATGTGCCGCCTACCTGCAAAGATTCATGCATAAGGTTACCACATACACATGCAGTTCAGAAAAGAAAATTAAATATCGCCACCTACGTTAACATATAGTTAAGAATACAGATTAACATGGTGAAAGCCAGGCCATGCACTTTGGAGCTGAAATTCTGTCTCTTATCTAATCCATTGTGCTTACAGTAGGTATTGCAGAAGTGGGTGGTTTCAGATGCTCAACTAGCTAGCCTTGAAGTTAATGACAGTGCATCAGCTATAATTCTGAATTTCAGTGCTTTTAATTTAAATCAGACCTTATCATTATTAGAGTTTATCTGTTTGCATTTAACGCCCTTCTTTTATGGTTACTTTTACAAGAAATGCACAAGAGGAGCCCAGATGCTCATGAAAATGTTTGAGAGCTGATAACTGGTACAGCTGTTTCAGAGATGTTATGGTTTATCACTTAAATGTAAACAGTGTTTTAGTGGTGTATTATTGTGTATTGGCTAAATTCCAAGTGATGCCACACAAAGCCATTATAGTTCCAGTGGGTTACCAATCAATTTTCCAAGTGCCAACTCCAAGACACAGACAATATGATTGTTAAAGTCTGTATCAATAATAGTTACTGTGTATTTTCAGTGATAAATATTAAATTAAAGCCATGTAGTTCTTTGAAATGAAAAGGATGTATGACAAAAATTGCAAAACACAGGCCCCAATCCTGCCTCACTCACTGACATTAAAGTATTCAGAGAGCTACTTTATCTTTACTAGTGTAATAAGTACAGATTATTCACGTGAGCAAGGTTTACAGGATGCGACACTCTTATCGGGTACTAAGATGACTTAGAAGGGACAAACAAGCAGCATTGTTTTACATGCAAAGGACACCATTTCGCCACTGTTATTTATGTTTTCAGCAAAAAAGTACACATGGAGTAAAATGCTATGCAACATGAGTAAAAGTGGCAGAATAGGACCCTGAGTACCATTACATTTGCAGTGACAACCAAACTTCTAAAGGGACATCTTCTGAAATAACTGGACCAGCTGTTACTAGTAGTTTGAAAAATGCTTCCGGAAAAGCAATGCTGAATTTTGGTGTGGAGGGAGATGTCACTGACAAATCCATGGAACCTGTTATACCCATGATACAGTCCATCCTTTAAAAAAAAAAAAAAAAGAGAGAGAGAGAGAAGAATCTCATATAAATGTCACTTGAAAGAAAATGGTTTGTTTCTGTTTTCACATTGGGAAGAACCAAGATTAACCCTACTGAAATGAACAGTGCTAAACCAATGTAAAACTGATATGAAAGGAGAACCAGACCCAAGCACTGCAAGTGATTACTACAGGATGTAAATATAGGGGAAAGGATTAATGAAAACATTAAAATGTATAAGCAACAGCGGGTAGAAAAGAGACATCCATTATGAGAACTTCATCACAACACCATTACTAATCTGCCCTGATGTAGTGAAATATAATCACAAGATTTTTCTTCCCTCCCATACTGTGAGTTTTTGTTTTTGTTTCTTTCCATTTTCTAACATCTGACGAAGTGGGATTTTCTCCCACGAAAGCTGATACAAAAAACACATTTGTTAGTCTTTAGAGGTGCCACAGAACTCCTTGCTTGTTTTGCTCAGCAAAGAGGAAATTCCTTCCTTCCTTTCCAAAATCCACACCAAGCTGGAGTAATTGAGGGAAAGAATCCATTCCCACAGACAGTGGGCTGTACATGGTGCAGCCCTGCTATCTCTCTAGGGTAGTTACTCCAGGGCCCTGAGATTGAATGATCTCATACACAAGGGTTTGTAGCCAATTGTATTCTCCCCTCAAGCTCACCCACCAACCCACCCACACCTCTGCATGGCAAAAGTGAAGGAGGGCTGTGCTGGTAGGGAGCTTGGCGTCACCATGTTAGAAGGTACAGATTCTGCCTGTTCCATCTCTGCCCTAGCCCTGCGTAGCAGAACTGCAGTGGCTCTATTACATTGGGAGCCAGTTGGGTAAATTGGGCTGATAAAAGCAAAGGCTTTCCATACCAGGTAACAGGGCACAGAATGACACGTTGGGGGCGGCCTAAGAAGTATTGCCTAAGAAGTATTGGAGCCCTAACACACAAATCTCACTCCACTCTCTTAACAAGTCTTCAGAGATAACAGACACAAAGTTCAAATGGACCCATCTTGCTGTGAGACTGAAGATAAAAACAATTCCATGCAAAGTGCAGCCTGGCTGGGAATAAAAGCCCAACGAAAAGAAATACAATAGGTAGCCTGGAAAGTAGAGAACCTCCAGGGAGTAGTTGAGATGGAATGTCATCCAACAAGACTGCAAGAGAGCACAAACGCTGTAAACAGATCCGAAAATCTTGGGAAAACAATGTGAAGTAATGGGAACCTCCCAAGGTTATCTAGTTAGGAATGGCAAACAGCAACAAAACATTACTATGGCAACAGACTGCAAAGGTCTGAGGTGAAAGCCCCCAAGCAAAGTCAGGTGTTAATTACAGAGGAGTGAAAAAAGGGAAACAGCTTTATTCGAGTTGAATTCTTGCATACAGAGGGCTAGAATCACCTCTAGGTCCTGCCAGGAGAACCCAGAGCACAAGCATTGCTCCCATCTTGTACAGCATGGCATAAGCCAGTGGTTTTCAAAATAATTTATGTGTGTGACCCACCAATTACATCTTTGAGCAATGCATTCCAGCCTTTCAATGGCGGCAGCAGGGGGCACCGTGACCCAGTACCTGAGGGTCTGAGACTCAGTACTGGGTCCCACCCCTGGTTTGAAAACCACTGGCATAAGCTGTCAGCAAATGCACAGAGCTGCCCACAAGAGAGACCTGAGATAGCTGAGGAGGGGGAGGGGCAGACCAAGACACAAGGAGCACTGTATTAGTTCATTTGCCAAGAAGCTAGTGTCAGAGGGACTCCTAAGGATCTAAGATGAAAAATTAGAGCAAATTCCTGAGGGATGATGCTGGGACTGTCAACTGTCTTCCAGTTAAGTGCAGCTGCCCCATCGATATAGCAGGGTGTGATGTATATCCTCCAGCACCTATGGAAGTGAGTCTCACCCACAAAACAAGCAGTAGGAGTGATGGTTATATTAGTGCCTTCCTTTCCCCATAAATACATTCTATATGTATGGCCTAATTAATCATCCACTTCCCTTCCAGTCATCAGACAGCAAAGTTCTTTTAGCTCCTCTCGTGGTTGGGTGGTATATGACCTTTATGACTCAGGAGTAATAGGAGTTGATATATTTACTCACATGGTGCCTGATCATTCTCTTTGGGTCTACGGAAGGAGGGGATCTGAACATGGACATGCCCAAAGGTCATAAAGGAATAGCCGGGGTCAGCTTCCCCCTTGAGAACCATTCTGAATTCCCTGTGATTTCATGGAATGAAAGCCATGAAATCTAGAACCCTTTGTGAGTCAGGGTCAGAGAGCAAGGAACAGCCTTACTCTCCCCAGCAATGCTGGAAATTTGTGGGAAAGTTAAAGTCCAGAGCTTTTTTTATTACTTTTCTTGTGAAGCTGCTACATGCTGTGGAACTCCTATTAAATGTTAAAGAGTCTCTGGCACCGGGGCTCATTTGGAGCTGCAGGGGACCAGTAAGTCCAAGGAGCTGTGACTGGAGAGATGGGAACAGATGTGGTAGCTGGCACAGAGACACAGCTCACCATACAGATAGTCCATTTCCTTTAGTGGAGCCCTTAAACCAGTACTGATAACTCCACAGAATTTGAGGCTAAATTCCTTGCTTCTGATGCAGGGTGGCAAATCCCACTTCCCCAGCCAAAGAATGCTGTGCTTGCTTTTCCCAGATATTCTAGCAAATAAGCTTACTGGCAAAAGTATTGCTCAGAAAAGCAAACTATAAATGAAAATTTAAGAGTGTTCATGGAAAGCAAATTTCAAATTCATAATTGCAAGTCTTCTCACCAGAAACCTGATTATGAGAGTCATATTCATATAAATCAGGGGAATAGTTCATACCATGTAACCAATCAATCAATACCAATGAAATTTCTAGTGTCAAATAGTTGCAACAAACTCACATTAGTCAACTCCAGACCAAGAATTAGTGTATAACTCTGGAAAACAATTTAACTCCAGAAAGTCAAGATCTGGTGGCTTACAATTAATGAACAGAAAAGAAGCAAAAGTCTCTGAGAAAATTATTCATTAGAAATTATTTGCCCAGCTCTATTCATGATAATTAATTACAAAATTAACAAGCATGTGACAATAGACTGATTAGTATATAATATGCCTGCCCTGAATGACAATTAATTAAAGAGAGACAACTGTGATAACAAGTAGCTGGGTTGTACAGTAGAATTAGATCTTGTCTTTTAATTATAAGATATTATATTCTCACCAGCTCTTCCAACCAAATGCTGGGGCCAAACATTACATGGAAAAAAATGCAGAAAAAAAGTACCTCACCTTCCCTACCCTCAAAATAAAATAAAAAACCCCCCCGCAAACCCACAAAAATCCAAAAGCAGGGGTACAGATCCCTATCTAGAAATGCTCACTGGACTGAGAAATAACCTATAACCACCCAATGCTACATCAAAACAGAGGCAGCCATTGGCTATTGGGGGCCCTAGGCAAAAGCCCATTGCAGGGTTCCTATAGACCCATTGCGGGGCCTCCTATAAGCCCTTGGGGGCCCCCTTTGTGTCCCTCCCCCCTCCCCGTGGTCCCAGCTTCCTGCTGACCCGGCCCCCTGCTCGGCCCCAGCTCCTCGCCACCATCACATCTCCACTGGCCCCAGCCCCAGCTCCTCCTCCTGCTGCTGACCGAGGCAGAGGCGGATTTTGGGGTAGGTGAAGCAGGTGATGGGGCCCCTTACTGCTTGGGGCCCTAGGTGTGTGCCTGCTTTGCCTACCCCAAAAGCTGCCTCTGCATCAAAGGTAGGCACAGACAAGACTTAGGCTGAGCTTGCAATACATCTGTTCCTGATCACTAAAATATATGAATGATGAAAGAGAAAATTAAGAGTAGTATTTCACATGGCAATCCTTCTCTAGAGCGTTCCAAAGGGGTAGCCGTGTTAGTCTATTGTAGAAAGACAACGGAGTCCGGTGGCACTTTTAAAGACTAACAGATTTATTTATCGCGATAAATAAATCTGTTAGTCTTTAAAAGTGCCACAGGACTCTGTTGTCCTTCTCTAGAGCAGAACTGAAAGGAAATGTAGTAACAATCATTAAGATATTTGATTAGAATTAGGTATGAGACTACTGGCTCAACTAAAATAAAACTAACTTGAACTATTGCCCACATTTCAACATAACCTGAATATCTAAAATTATTCTGAGTTCTGTTAAAAACAAAACAAAGAACACACTTTGGTATTATTTGACTGAATAACATGAGACAGGCTGTCATAGCAGTTTGTCCAGCAGGAAGCATCAGAAATCTAACAAGAAAGCTTGGGCCAAGATTTTTTAAGTCACTGATGAATTCAGATGCCTCATCTTGGGACACCTGAAACAGGCCTGATTAACTAAAATGGAAATCACCTGAAAATTCACCCCCTTAAAGATGCCTGTATTTGGGCAACCAAAAATAATGGAGGCCCTCAGATTCATTACTCCCTTTTGAAAATCTCAGCCCATTGATCTTTGCAACTTTCTACTCCATTTCTGCAGCCCTAAGCAAATAGCTCACCTAAATAACCAGAATTTGGGGGCCTCATCTGAAGTGAAACACAGAAACTTGAGATTCATTTATTTACAATTAAATCCAGTATTGTCTCTTGTGGAATCAGGCATTTATTTGAAATTTTAGCTCCAAATTTTCCATTACCAAAGGGAGGCTCCCACAAATGTCCTTAGCAGCATATTACAATTTAACAAGTGCCAAAAGATAATCTAGATACAAGTATCTCATTGCTGGATTTTTTTTTGCTATAGGACAAATTTTGTTAATAGATTCACTTGAAGATTTTCTACCTTGGATTCATCTTGTAATATACCCAGCTTCATACAAATCTTCTATATCTATATAACTTCTAGTACTCAAATAATTTGCTTATATGGCACCTGGACTTTGTGAAGTTGAAATGTCCCATGAAAATTTAGTGAAGAAGTCCTTCAGAAACAAATAAAGGAAAGCACGCTCAACTCAGACTCACAATGAGGAGCTTTCAGCAGCTCAATAGCATTGTTGGGCTCCACATTTCTAGATGTGCTCCAGAGCCTGAAAAGGCAGAAGACCATATCAATTTGCTACATATTAAAGGGCTACTACATCTTTTATTGCCATGTAACAAAGGATTAGCCTATCTGGTATTTTTCAGTGATTATGCATGAAAAATGCATTGACTGGGAGGAAAAAACAAACAAAAAAATCTCAGGACAATGAATAAAAATGTCTGTGATTAAAATAATGTAAGATCTCCAAAATCAACACACTGTTTAAATGCAGGGCCATTTAAAACTGTGTGCATTTTTTTCTTGGGTGTATTTAAATCATCTTTAAGATAAGAAATGGATCATCTACACACTGACTGATAGACAGATGCTAACGTGGGACTAAAATCTATGGAGACAAAGAGAGCACACCATATCAATAATATTCTGATGATGATCCTTCTTTGATAAATAAATGATCTGGTTATTTCATGACAACTCAGAGTCTGATTGTCTAGTAGGAAAATCACCATAATCAGGATATCAGGGATATCAGTAGCAAATCAGCTTTCTTCGTAGAAAAAAAAATATATAACGATTTATGTGAAGGCTGTCAAGTTTGCTAAGAGATATCAGAATATTTTAAGTGGGTTTTAGATAGTTTATAGTCAACATAAACCAGCTATGATATTTACATATTGTGTCATCTTCATAAATAGATTTGGTTTCTTCCAAACTTCCTACTTTTCCATGTCAATTGAAATAAAAATTGGACTTGCCCACTCAGGGGATATAGATCTTCTAGTGCCCACTTGAATTTAGCCACTAACCTGAAAAAACAACAACATGCATGAAATCAGATTTCTGGCATCAATATATTTTGTGGTTAGACAAGCCCAAATCACAATTGCTGAGCTTCACCAGGGAAAAATTAAGGGGCTCAGAGCTGCCCACCACTGCCCACCCCCTGCCGCCACTTGGGTCCTGGCTTCCCACCACAATGGCCTGGGGGCAGCTGGCACTGGGTGGGCCGTGGGCCCAGGCCATGGTTCACAGCACTCCTGCCTTGCATCCAGGCCGGCTAATCAGCCCCCGGGGGGTGGGGTCGGCTGGTGTGCAGTGCAGCCTCTGGCATGGCCCTCCAGGGCCTGGAGCACTGTCACCCACCCATAGGCGGTTTTAGCTATGGAGCATCCTGGGCAATTGCCTGGGGTCCCCGGCCCGTGAGGTCAGGGCAGATTCTGGGAGCTGGGGCCGGATTGGGGCTACCTGTTTTAATTCTCCTGGCCACCTGCCTGCCCAGTGCATGCTCACACATGGGCCAGGGCGGGAGTGGTCGGACCAGGGACTGACAGTTAGAGGCCGGGGAGGTGTGCGGGGTCACGAGGTGGGGGCTCTGGTGAGGTAGCAGTGAAGCCAGGGAGTGGGGAAGGCATTGAGGGTCCCCATCCTTGACTTTTGCCCAGGCTCCCAGAATCACTAAGACTGCCTCTGCACCCACCCCACCAGGACCTGCCACCGGGTGCCCAGTGTGGTGGCCTGACAGCGCTCCAGGCTCTAGAGGGCGATGCTGGAGGCCACAACTGGCACTAGTCGGCCCTTCCTCTGGAGCTCAGCGGACATGTGCTGGCCCGCCCCGCCCCCAGGGACAGAGCAGCAGGACTGCAGCCCCACCCAGCACCGGCAGGGTCCCTCCCAGCATCCGCCCCCACTGGTGCTGTGCACAGGGGCCTTAGGGGCTTCAGTCTGGAACCCCCCCTTAGGCTGGGACCCGGGGCTGCAGCCCCAAACACCTTTCTGTTGATCTGACTCTGAGCTTCACTTATCCTATTACAGTAATTTTCAAATCAAATCTTCAAAGAGAAACTTCAGTGATACAATTCACAGGCAAATTTGGCACCATTAGTTTGGGTCTGAAGAGAGATAGGGGCTGGTTTTCTCATTACAAAAGGTGATTATCTCCTCTTTCAACTGCCTCACCTTCTTATCTGTTGTTTCACACTGCCTCAACCAAAACAACTTGCTCGATTTGCTGAAATAATCTGAACTGATCTTGTGACTTACCCTTCACTACATTTATTTATTCCCTTCCATACTGTAAGGTTTTCCATGTCAAGAGTCTGAAGAATGGGATTATACCCACAAAAGCTAATGAGATAAATAAATGTTAGTCTTAAAAAGTGCCATAGGACTCCTTGTTTGTTTTGATATATGTAAGGTACAATGCAGAAATGAGCCATGTTCACATACCTCCATGTTCACAAGAAAGGCAACATGTTTGTACTGGCCCCAGTAGGTCTCCAAAAAATAATTCATACAGTCTGAGAAGGAGCCCACCACACCAGTAGCAAGATTCTATTACCATTATATTTGTGAAATCAGGGCCCTGTCTAACAAAAATGTTCCTGCAGATAGATTAACTTCTGTTTAACAGCCTTTGCAGATGGGAACTTAATCAGCAGTTGGTGCTGGAGATGAAGTCCATGCACATATAACTCTCTTAAGGTTTAACTCAAAAGCAAATATTAGCCATTAAGAGCAACAAGTAGATTTGGACGCTCTTTTGAGGACAGAGACCCTCCAAGATGCTATGCAGTTGTTTGACTACTTGTGAAAGACATAAACCAGCAGATGGACAGCGTGTCTCCTAATAAACTACAGGAAAATGTCCCCATGTTTCTCAATATAGTACTCAGAAATGTCCAAACACTTGTGTCTTAGCCTGAAGACCCTCAGAAACATGAATGAAAACGACTCTCCATCATCCAAGAAATATTCACACCTCACTAAGGAGCTAAAGAGGGACACTATTTCACGACATTCCATTAAGGCACCATATATTAGGCTGTTCCTTTTAACTCTGTTGTTTAACCACATACATAGCTGCTCTGGAGTGTCTTTCTGTCAAGTAGTATGATAATCTGTGGCTACTCAGCTGAGTGGAGAGTGAAGCAAGCAGTGAGGTCTTATTTGCCACAGAAAAAAGTACCCACTGGGTCAACATGGAGTACAAGCATGACAGCAGGTCAAGATGTTAATTAAGGTACAGAACACAGCATGACAGGCATCCTGCCTAGCTCTTGGTAGAGCCACTGGAGATGAGCCTGCCTCAGAAATGACATGTTCCAGACTGTAGTATCTCATAGGGCAGATTTGTGTTTTCCTAGGCTTTCTGCAGAATTTTAGCTTTTATTGTAAGCTGTACTACCTGGCAGAATGCACTGAAGGGACTATGAAGGAAGAGGGCTCTTCCTGTGAAATAGACTCCAGTCTATCAGCTAACACTGATGCCGCATTGTTCTTTAAGTAAACTTGTGTGAATCTTAGTTGTAGATTGTCAAGGAGTGGTGTATTCTTCTAAGCAGAAGCAGCCTGATGTATAAGATGAAGCTGTTTCCCACCATGATTTAAACACCACAAATCTAGGCAGGATGCTTTGATCCACCTTCATGAATAAATGGACCAAGTGCACAGTTTAATCCACCTGCTTTCCTTCCACTCTAACTTCCCTCACTTCACATCTCCCTTTTCCCTCTCCTTCAGTCTTTCATCCTCACTCTCTTTTCTCACTGGTCATCTGCTCGGTTCTTATTTTTCCTATTGTCTCCTACATTCCCATCTCTTACCCTCTTGCTTTCCAACCCACATGGAGCCTGATTCAGCAAAGTACTTAAGTATGTAATATGAAGCATGTCATAAGTAGTGCCAAAGATTTCCTTGTGATACCACATTTAATATGCTGAACTGGAGTCAAGCCCCACAGTCTCTCCCTCTTATTTTCCCATTCAAATTCTATGGTTTTGATTCTCTTTCAACTTCCACAAACATAAGTCAGAAGTTACTTCAGTGAAGTCAGAGAGATCACAGCAATGTAAAACAGGTGTAAGTGGAAGCAAGGCTCATAACTTTAACTATAAAATTGATTTATTTTTGCTGGTATGTGTAACAGTATTATATTACTTTTTTTAAAAAAGATGCAGGGTGAAACTCCATCATAATTTGCACCCATAAAATATTATGGGGTTGCAATGATGTAGCTTAAGGCAAAATATGGTACATAAGAGTAAGATTTATAATGTTTAAAATATTTATCTTACTATCTTAATTTTTTAGAAATGGGTTTTGTTATTTTTGTGGTTCGTTTATAGTTTTTTCAACCCTACAAAGAGATTTTCTAAGCCAGATTCTCATTGAGGTAGTATATAATGGCAACAGTTGTGAAACATGTACATAACTCCTCCACACGATGACCGCCTGTTTATATAAAAAGTGGCAGGAATCAATAGAAAGCAAGTTTTGTGCAATGAGATTTAAAATATCTGTTTGTTCCTGGTACCTACTTCATAGCAGCCACCAGCTCTTACATTAAACCAGATATCGAAGGCCTGAAATTCCACAGAGAGCTCGGCTGCACTGTCAGCGGCACATCTGACAGCATAGCATTGATTGTGCGAGGTTCATTGAGCATCTGTAAGGATGTGCTCAGCTGAACCCAGAATTAACCAGAGGTCTATTTGCTAAGACCTACCAGGGCTGTCCCTTGGGTGGGGGTGGGGGGGGAAATGGGGTGATTGCCCCGGGTCCCGCAGTTCAGTGGGACCCGCGCTGTCCTGCTCCCAGAGGACCAGTGCAGGGCCCATGCTGTGACCTTCCCACGGAGGAGCCGCTGGCCTGCCCAGGGGCGGGGTGGGTTTGTGGGGCAGGCCAGGCTAGCCTGCTGCCCCACACAGGGTCCCCAGCTGCGACCTGGGCGGGGCTGGCCCCGCCGCTGGTGCCTCGGCCGGGACAGCTCCTGGCAGTGGCCGAGCCCCAGCGGCGGCGGCCTCAACAGGCTCCCGGCCAGGGCCGGTTCCCAGCAGAAGCCTCGGCCGGGACGGCTCCTGCTGGGTGCCTGGCCTGGCCCGGGGCTGTTTGGCCCAGCGTGCCCAGCTTAGGGGCTGAGATTTCTAGGGGGTGAGGATAGAGGGGGAACGTGGGGGGGGGATGTCAAGGAATGCCTCAGGGGGGCTGTGTGCCCCGAATGTTTTTTGGGGGGTCAGCAATGCCCATGCCCCTGCCCCCACCTGTGTCCGTCCCGCCCCCCCCGGCTCACTACCCCTACCTATCCCCCACCCTCCCGCAAGGGTAGCCTTAATTGCCAGGGGCAGACCAGGCCCACCCTTCCCCCCTCCACCATGGGGTAGGGTGGGGCCCCCCTCCAGGCCAGTTGGCCCCGGGCCCCGCTCCCCCCTAGGAACGGCCCTGAGACATACCCAGCAAGTAGCATAGTGTTGATTTGACAGGAAGGCATTTCCCATCGACTCAGCACTGTGAGGACCCTGCAGCGAGTAGGTGTTAGGCAGTCAAAGGACGATATGCAAGTTATTTTAAGTAACTTGTGTGTCTCCCTTCGATTGCCATTGAAATCTCCCTGCAGTGATTTTATGTCAGCACTAGTTCAGTTGTTAAAGTTGAAGACTTGTCACATGATGAGTTTATGCTGATCAGGAGGCACAAAAAAAGAAAGCATACACGTGCTGATGTATGTTCATTATTGAGACAACAAGAACTCCTCAATGGAATATCCTTTCTTCTGGATATATGGCTTACTTTAAGAAAAAATGGAGACTCAAAATGGTGTCAGTTCTCAAGCTAAAGTGCTTGGAGGAAAAAACCCTAATAAATGTCTGCTGTCTCTTTCCTTGCATGTACAATTGTTATATCTTCTATGACTATTTTCAACTAAAAAGCACTAGGTCATTCATTAGTTAAACCTCCCTCACACTTTCCATCTTTCTGTAATGGATACTACTATTTCCATTTCAAATATAAGAGCCCCGTTTTCCTACTTTTTACACCACTATCACATGGAGAGATTGTGCCCTGATTCATACTGGCACAAGAGGAGTTTCCTTACTGTTTAAAACATAAAGCACTCCTGCATTTATCTACTAACATATGAAAGGCCAGATTCTCAGCTGCTGCAATTTGATGTATCTCCACTGAAGCCATTTACTAAGTGTTTGCACAAATAAACCTCATTGGCCTGAAGCTTTTGAGAATAAAGGACAGGACCAGGAGACAGTGAAATCACAAAGAAAACATTAAAACTGAGGTAAGCACATATATTTGTGCATACCGGGCTGTGGGACATGTAGCACACAATTACGTTTTAAGTAATTTTGATTACTCTACTTGAGGGAGATTTTCAAAGGCACAGATTTAGGCATCCAAATCCCACTAACAACATCTATGTGCCCCCTTACTGTTCAATAGTACAAGATAGTGCTCACAATTATTTGTTCAAATCCCAAACTCCTATTTAAGTCAACTTTGCAATCAACATCCATAAAATTTTGTGAAACATGTTTTTGTCCATCAAGTTTAGAGAATGGCTGCTTTTCATTTCAATAAGAATGCTGAAAAGAGAATTCATGAGTGAATAAGAGTATTTTTACTGGTTATTTATTAGTTGGTATTCAGTGTTCATTAGTTTCCTGATAAAAATTTTTTAGTCATCAAATCAAGGAGCTGAAATAATAACATGTGGCTTAGGTGACCTATTGTAGACAACAAATAATGAATTAAGTGCACAATTTCCAAGTAACCAAAAGTTTGAAACCTGTTCACCCAAACTATATTTACAGAAACAGGATCAACCCCAAAACAGGAAAAAGTGCTAAAAGTCTCTCAGAACTCACTCACAGGTAATCATTTGTATAGCTTTGGTGAGCAATGGTCAGGGAGCTGAAGAAGATTCTAATTTATGAAAACTCCAGTCGGCCCCGTCAAGCCTTGAGAAACACTATCTATAAGCAGGGCCGTCCCGTGGGGGGAGCGGGGCCCAGGGCCAATTGGCCAAAGCGGGGCCCTACCCCCCATGCTGGAGTAGAGCGCGGCAGGCCAACTGGCCCGCTCTGCCCCCCAGGGAGCTGGCCCTGGGCCGGGATGCCAAGGCTGCAGCCTGTGGTGGGGAGCCAGCTCTGGCCCCAGTGGGCGAGGCCTCCTGCAGGAGTGAGGAGCCAGAACCTGCTCCGGCCCCGGAGGCCATCGGCTCCAGCTGGGAGGCCAAGGCCGCCTGTGTGGGGGCGCGGGAGTGGAGCTGGAGCCGGCTCCAGTCCCAGCCCCGGAGGCCACCTGCAGGAGGGAGCTGGCGGCCCCGGCTCCGTGCCAGGAGGCCGAGACAGCCTGCGGGTGGGGAGCTGGCCGTGTGGGGCACGCTGGCCCAGAGGCCGGGCCCCACGTGCTCCACCCTGTGGGCGGGGAGGGCCACCCCGCCCCGCTGCCAAAGGCAGCAGGGCAGCCGTGGGAGGAGGAGCTCGGCGTCCGTGCGGGGCCCACGTACCCACGGGGCCCGGGGCAATTGCCCCGCTCGCCCCCCCCAGGTACGGCCCTATTTATAACAGCTCTGTGTATACTTATAACATGGACAACACAAGCAAAAACATTATGTGCAATGTTAATCAAAACAAACAAAAAGTTTGATAGAAAGTGATCAACAAGGCTCAAAACATGTAATTTTATATTTTTGCATGCATTTGAACTTCCTGGATTTGGCTGTGACCAGAGGTGCCAAAATAGAGCATGATAACTGGTGACAAGCCTCCCTCATTCTGCTGAGTTTAAATGACACAGTCAAACTCCTAGAGAAGTTCTCTCTTTCTAGTGTCTTTTTAACTGTTAGCTCACAATGCATTGATTCATTTGTTCTCTGGTCGATAGCTGTGAATTCTTGGCCTCATTTTCTGAGGTACTGGGTATACCCATATCCCACTGACTTCAAAGGAAGGTTTGAGGGTAGTCAGCACTTCACATGATCAGGTCCTAGCAATGAAAAAGTTCATACATATTATGGGTACTGTGTATCCATTAAATATCTACCATTTCAGTTGGCTACAAGATTCTTGTTTTGTCTGGGAACTGAGAGCTACTGCTTGGCAGGCATTAAAAGAAGTTAATCATCAAAAACTTGTTTAAGAAATCTTGTCTCAAATAACATCTGAAAAGTCTTTAGGGAAGAAAAGCGGGAAAAAAATAGCATTTTTCTGCTGGTCTTTGGAAGTGCTCTGACCCTGGCTTTTCAATTGACTCAGATGCAGTGGTTTTTTGGGGGAGGGGGTTTTGTGATGATACTCAGAGGTACTGAGTACCGGCACTCTTTTTTTCACAGCGATGCAGCCCTGGATCCTGCCACCACCACCGGCAGCCCTAGGTTCCCGACTGAGTACCGCCCCCTTTTTTAAACAAACAAACAAACAAAGCACTGCTCAGATGTATCGCAGAGTACCAGTTCTGGGGTTAGTAGGAATGTACGAGGCTGCAGATAGAAGCAGCAGCAAGCTGTGAGGCAGTTAGGCCCACATTACTCCCCTACCATCCACAAGGAGAAAGAAAAGAGCGGCAGCAGCTGCTTTGATGAGTTGGGGTGGGCTCATTTAGTAGGGAGTCCTGGCAAAAGCTGGAGAAAAGCAACAATCCTCCACAACTATTACTCTCAGCTCTGTGACAACTAATTTATTCTCACTTTATGTCCTTTCATTGAGTCTCCCTTCCTTCCTTTGAGCAGCTCTTATACTCTGTTTGAAGCAGTTACAAAATCACCCTTACAGTGAATATCCAGAGGCGGCTTTTGGTTATTGGGGGCCCTAGTCGGGAGGCCCTCCTTGTGACCTTGTCCCCCCACTGCCCCACTGCAGCTTCCTCTACACAGCCCTGGCCAGAGGTGGATTTTGGGGTAGGCAAAGCAGGAGCACGCCTAGGGCCCCAAGCAGTAAGGGGCCCCATTGCCTGCTTTGCCTACTCCCAAATCTGCATCTGCCTTGGTCGGCAGCAGGAGGAGGAGCTGGCCCCTGGGGCTAGGGCCAGCAGCAGGGAGCTGGGGCCGGAGGAGGGGGAGCCGGGGCAGTGGGAAGTTGGGGCTGGGGCGGGCTGATGGCAGGGAACCAGAGCCACAGTGGGGGGCCCCTATGGGCCTCTGGGGGCCCCACAATGGCCCTATAGCGCCTTCACCGTGGGCCTCCAATAGCCAAAGGCCGCCTCTGGCCCTGTCCCCCAAGGGCTAGCTTCTCCTCCTGCTGCCAATTGAGGCAGATGGGGCTTTTGAGGTAGGTGAAGCACGCGATGAGGCCCCTTTCTGCCCAGGGCCCTAGGCACCCACCTGCTTTGCCTACCTGAAAAGCCGCCTCTGTGAATATCTGATCTAACACATTACCCTTGTTTTATATTTACATTGACACCCCTAACAATCGTTAAATTGCTGCTTATCCCACACATAATTTGTATTGCAATAGCAACAGGCATTTATTATCCTAACCAAGAGATATACAGTATATAAGAGTGAAAAAAGAACATCTTTAAAAGAAAGCAAGAGAGCAAGAAAGAAAAGGATGTAGCAAAATGCAAAAAACAAGCAACTGTCCAGCTATTG
This sequence comes from Pelusios castaneus, assembly GCA_007922175.1. Lineage (NCBI taxonomy): Eukaryota > Metazoa > Chordata > Testudines > Pelomedusidae > Pelusios > Pelusios castaneus. Next base: position 9,014,891 of record ML685789.1, read on the forward strand.
TGATCACTGTTACACCAATGTGAACATGGAATAATTCCCCATTGACTTCATTAGGACTGCTCTGTTACACTGATATCCTTGACAGCTGCATTTGGTCCTATATATCAGGTGACTTGGACTACCAGATTCCAGTGTTTAGGCATAAACACCAAATGTACTTCTTGGATATTTGATTTAGATTTGTATTAAAATGGGACTCAGAGTTTGGGTTCAAGACCCAATCCTATTATTAGATTCAATGAGTCTAAAACTGCTAAGCAGTTTTGAAAATTTGGCCAGTCCCTAAATAGGAGCTCACCTCTTCCGAAAATCTGTAGTTGTAGGTCCAAAGCATGTTGTAAAATGTAAAATCAAGCCGTGTATATATTTTCTCTGCTCAATATAGGTAATTTTTAACAGCTTTAGAGATATTCTAGAAAGCCATAGAGGCAATATTTATCAATGATCAAAGATGGTCCAGTGAACTCATACACTACCTTGCCATCTATGGTTCAAATCATGCTTTAGATGATATCTGATTTCTAGTGCACATTTGCTGTTTTCTTGGTCAAAAGTTAAGCATTTGAAGTGACAAAATTATCAAGTACACTATGTGCAAATGCAGACGCAGGTGAGAATTTGGGTTGGTAAAAGGCAGAAGAGATCTGTCAAATATATCACTGACCAAATTTTGTTGTTATGATAATTTCACTGGAATAAAATATAAATTATCTGTTAGCAGAAAAACATATGTCAAAATATTCAATTAAAACTTTTGAAATTAACTGAATAATACTAATATATTAAAGTCCAAAACAATTATGCTGAATGTAATTATTTAGGGAACTGGCATATTAAAGGTCATTAAGCCTGTTTATACATTCTCTGATATTTATCCATCTGCTTCTTTACAACAGCTAACTGTCAAAAATCTACTGAAAATATTTTTCTCTTTAAAAGTGCCTTGTTATGACATTCAAAATATGTTGTAATGTAGCTAAGAATAACTTCCCAAAGAACAGCAATGCACTCTCACTGTGAAATACCATAAGTAATGTTCTTAGAAATCTGTATGCTATTTTGCATTCATTTAAATAGCAATTCTTTCAGTTTTGTGGTATTCTGCTGCTTGCGTCCAACATGCTTTTAAGAGCCGAGAAACTTCTTGTGGGCATAAAGCATTTTGGTAAGTTCCTGAGAGAGCCACTAAATTGGATCACTTAGTGTAGAAAGTTAAAACCTATTCCCTGTTTAATATATGTATATGTTCCAACTGAATAAAGAGATACGCTGTTAAAAGTGATACTCTTTTCATTAGCCAGTATTTATTGTTAGACTGCAGTTATAGCCATTGGGCTAGCTGAAATACTTCCAGTGTTTCATAAATATATGAAACAACAACAAGAGTTAACAACATAAAGCCAAATTCTAAGGCAGTCACAGCCAGCTTTGCTCTTACTGAGTTGACTTCAGCAGAGTTGAGCTAACTTTACACTGGTGTAAAGGAAAGCAGAATATGAACCTTACACTTAGACTCTATACTCTCGGAGGCAAGGAATGTCTCTTTGGTCTGTGCATGTGCAGCTTATAGCACAAGGGGCCTTTGTGCATGATTGGAGCTCTTATGCGTGGCTGCAATACAAATAAGTCAATAATAACAGCTGACACTCTATAGGGATCAAAAATGTGAATGGACTAAGAAGGAGAAAAGAAATTCTCTCCTTAAATATTTGTATTTCATTTATCATCATATTACACATATAGGTTGGGCCAGGTTCAAATCTCCATTGAATAGGTGTGAATTTGGAATAACTCCAGGAAAGCCAGTGGAATAATTCTTGACTCCTACCTGTTAACTGAAATCAGAATCAGGGCCTTAGTCTATATTAATGTATATTTTAATATGTAAAATCTAACATTAGTAAATATATCAATTTCTCATCAATACATCTAAGGGTGCTAGAGTGAGGTACATACATCTGGGCTTATGAGGATGTATAGATGAAAAGACTAAAAAAACTGAAAGCATTCCAGTACCAACTGTTCAAGATATGTCATACACCAAATGAGTCAGTCTTTTGAATTACCAAAAGGTAGTGCTCATTAATGAGATAAGTACAGACAAAAATATGTGACAGGACTGTTTTTGTCATGGAATTTCAGCCATTAATCCCAAGCGATTTCACCTACCTACCAAAAATGACTAAAAAGAGCTATTTTCTAGTAGCCAGTTCAGAATAATTATATAGGGTACATAAGTATGTGAAAGTATTTTTAGATCTACAAATATAACATTTATCACTCAAAAAGAACTAAAATCTACTGGATGGTTACAAATCTATACCTATAAGGCCATATTCTGATCCCACCTATCTCACTGAAAACTCTTCTATTGACTTGAGTGGAACCAACTTTTGTCTCATATTATATCTGATTAAGCAATTTGTGTTACACGTAAATACTGTATCTGTGAACACTAACTGCTATAGGAAAATGTTTAAATCTGTATTTTATTGCCCACAAAAGACTATAATAAAAGAACATTAAAGTAGTAAAGTTAAGAACTCAAAAGTTAGAAAATGCCTGTAATATTGTCCATGCAGTATGTATTTTAAAAGCAAATTGAAAAGCAAAGAAAGCAAAAAAAAACAAAACCAAAGAACAGAAATTCCATCATGTGGTGTCTTATTGACACCCACATGATTCATCATCAGGAGGGAACCCCACCCCAAGAAGTTCCCAGTCCACCCCACCTCCAGCTTCTTGTCTGATTTCAGTCTTTCCTCATCTTACAGCTCCCAATCTTTTCCTGCCACAGGCTTCTTGTCCCAATCTACTTCCTCCAGAACTACCCCAATCCCAGGCCAGCTCTTGTCCCCTCTGCATTTGAGTCAGGCTGCTTCCTCTTCCACGTAGTGGGGAAGCCAACAAGAGGAGCATTGAGCACCCAGCAACCTGTAGCAGCCACAAGCAGCAACTGGAGGGAAAATCCTGAGTCAGCCTCTTGTGTTCCTGAGCTGGAGCATGCCCAGTGCAGCCAGAATCTTTGGAGAATTTAGCTGCCAATCTCTAATAAATCTTGGCTGAGCAAATTTGAACTGAGTTTTTTTACGGGTTTATTACTTGGCCAGATTTGCATGATCTTTCACAGAAAGAGCAAAAGGCATATCCCCGATAGCAGGACAACCCTCCTCTCAAACTTCAAGTCCCTGTTCCAAAGGATGGCAATGATAGATCTTCCCAGTGAAACAACTGAAAGAATTTTTTGACATGAACAAAACAACATATTTTCTCATAATCTTGTTCTTGAAAATAGCTAAAGCACTTTAGCTGAAACTAAACAAACAAACAAGAACCCCTCAGGCCGAGGCAGACACCAGCATGAAATTTTCAGTCCAAATAGTTGAAGTCATAAGCAACTTAAAACATAGTCTTCTAATGGAAAGTTTTGGATAGCATTAACCAGAGGCAGCACTACTAACACTATAAACACAATAAATCTCACCATCATCCTAAAGGGGAAAAAAAACAACTAAGAAAGGGAAAAAGAATGAGTAAGCAGAATCAGCAGTAATTTCTAAATAAGCCACCTGTCCAAACCTCCTAACAGATAGCTATCCAGTAATGCTACAGATGTGACTGTGGTCTAGCGGGACACAAGCTATCTTGATTAAAAAATATAAAGCCCTGGACATAAAGATTAAAGGGAAATCCTCAAATCGGAACAATACCGCCTGATAAATTAAACACACAGGGCAATAGGCCACAACAGCTCATTGATTTTAAAGGGCAACCTGCAAAAGAAATAAAAAGGGCTTGTGGTCTTTTATGATTCTTTGTGGTATATTAAAAAGGCCTGTGAATTTCTTCTTCTATTTGAAATTCAACAAGTCTTGTCAGGCCACGTTGGAAGACTGGTGTCTAAAGAAGTAGTGGAATGGTGACATTACTATAGTAATGTAAAGTAAAAGTTGAGAGAAGGGATTTGCTTTTGTTAATACACATATAATTTCAAATGACTAAACATTTCAGATAAAGGAAGTCTTTATTAAAGATTCAGCATCTTGCCATTTCAATTAAGGTGTAAAAGATCACAAATACTCCATTGAGACCTCCAACAGTTTCCCTGCATAACTAACAAAAAGCAGATTTTGCATTCCTGATGTGCCTAAGGGAGTATATCTAGGGAACAGATGTTGTTCACTTCGAAATAGGGAAACCCAAGTGCCCAGCAGAAAAATTCATGCTGCATTCTGTAGGCTAGGTTTTCCCCCAAATGGTAGAGTGCTTTAACGGCTTTAAAGGAAATGTGCTATACGCATGCAAATGATGAATGGTGTTGTGATGTTTTTAACTGCACTTTAAACTAATCTTCCAACCAGTTAGGAGATTTTGTGTTTGGTTGGTTTTAATGAACCATTTCTTGCTTCTGTATTTGAAATCTTCAGCCAATGTAAAGCAGTGATTAACTTAACATCTCCTATGGCTTTATCGTGAAATAGAATTGAGCACATTCGATTTAGAATTCTAAGACCGCCCCTTTCACCTAGGGATGAGAGCCCTGGTGGGCACAGTATGAAACAAGTTTGCTGACATTTAAGAATTTACATATATGCAAAACACACATCTACATAATTATGCGGATGTAGCATAAAACTAATATGACTATAAAAACAAATGAGAGTCCTGTGGCACCTTAAAAACAAACAATTTTCTTTGGGTCTAAGCTTTCGTGGGCTCCAACCCATTTTGTGCTAATGAAGTGGGTTGTAGCCGAAGAAAACTTATGCCCAGAGAAATTTGTTAAGTCTTTAAGGAGCCACAGAACTCTCGCTGTTTTTGCTGTGTACAGACTAATGCAGCTACCCCTCTGGAATCTGACTATAGTTAACTTATTGTGAGCATTGCCAATTTTCAGTTATCTGTGTGCATGTAGTTGTATAACTCTCTCTCTATATATATATATCCTTTTAAGAAATTAGATCTACTAACAAGGGGATGTCACAGTGTACCTGATAAGAGGCCGCTCATTCACACAGAGCAGGAACTTTCTGACCTTACTCATTTTCAAACACTACAAAAATGTAACGCTATCTAACACTATCTTCTCACTCCTGCTATTGCCATCTGGAGTCCTTTGCTTTCTTTTATGGTACTCAGGAGAATATCTGGTATTTTAGGGATATCAATTTATTCTTTTCAGGAAAAATGTCCACTTCCACAGGATACACTAGAAATCTGACAAATTTGGCAGATGCATTCTGAGAAGACATCTTGCTCCCAAACTCATCACTTTCCTCCCCACTTCTTTTCACATAATCATGATTTCTTTGACCTCTCAGCCTATACCCTCCATCAACCCCAGGTTACAGGATACAGTTTTCTCTGCTCCTCTTTCTTTTCCAGTTTTCCTCTCTACCTTTCTTTTTAATTTTCAGATATTCCCATTTCCACTGGTTTCTTGGAAGCCAGCTTCCTTTCCACATACTATTAGCAATTCACTATTCCAAAGGGGTAGCCGTGTTAGTCTATTGTAGAAAGACAACAGAGTC
>ML685789.1:9020821-9126737 GCA_007922175.1 Pelusios castaneus
ATCTTCAAAGCGTCTGACGAAGTGGGATTTTCTCCCACGAAAGCTCACTTCACTATTGTAACCCTCTCTTTAGCTGCCTAACCCAACATTAGTATTAGCATTAGAATTATTGTGTCATCATGTAACATAGCTGGATGAAAAATTATAACAGTTGTGGAGCGGTTACAGTGCATTTACTTAGTGCCACTCATGTAGCGCCACAGCAATAGGTTTTATAACCAATTAAGTTTCTGAATTCTGCTCACACAAGAAGCTTCTGAAGCAATGTCACTATTGGTGTTTCTTCATGCTTTCTGCAACTGATTTACACCAAAGATGGACGAGTCCAAGCACTAGGCCTGTCTGTTTCTAAACTGTTTCAGATACCAGAAAGACCATACTACATTTTTGCTATAAGTTTTTACCATTGCCAGACTACAGCACATGTGGCTAAAATACCATATTGCTGGCACCTCTGCAAAAATTTCTCTGTGTTAGATTAGCATGTTTGCATTCTCCAGTCAGACTTTTCATCCTTGTGATTGGGAAATCAGACAGAGAATTTTGCTATCAGTATGAAAACAATAGTAATCCATGGAAATGTTTGCTAACAGTCTGCTGAAATCAAGTTATTTTATATGAATGTAGACTGCAATCAAATGATAAAACAGACAAGCCTTCAAATCTTTAATCATTTGATTTGTCCCTTGGAGTTCTGAAGGACAACTCATACAGGAGTCAATGTTTGCAGGATTGGTTTATAAAATTGCAACAAATAGGCTACTTTCTATTTAGCAGTCACTTATTTCTCTAGAAAAAAAATTGCACCTTCATCAGTAATGACGAGATCCTGAAAAGTTATCTATAAAGACTCAAGTAGAGATAATTTATGTCCACAAAGATTTCTCTAGATTTTAGTACACTTTATGTAACAGCTGTCCTTCTTGTAACAACATGACATCTTACATTTTCCAATTATGCATTTAATAATAAATATTGTATATAAGGCAAACTGCAATATGACACATACTGCAGCACGTTAACAAAAAGTTATCACGCATGTAACTGGATAGGAAATTATCATCTGTTGCACTGGTTAATATTAACCTTTTATTCACTAGCAAAGTTCCATCATCATCAGATCAGTTTTGTTACATAAAACAACACCAAGTAATCAAGAAATTCTGAAAAATTATCATGCTGATAAAACTTCTACTTCAAGGAAGAACAAGATAATTGGGTCTTTGGAAAGGGGGGGGAGGGGGAATCCATTCTAGAGAATTTTAAACTGGGGAGAGGAAGGAGTGTGTTTTATCATTTCTTTTCCCAAGAAAAGCTAGACTAAGCTGAAACATCTACAGGAGATTAAAATAATCATTGCTCTTTACTGAGAGTGCTGTATGTCCACCTAATATTTCTTAGTGAAGTCACAACCTAGAGTTCTTTCTCAGTCATCGGCTGTTCCCAGATTCTTAGGTAGTATCAGTAGTCTGGAGTACGGGGTTTTCCATCCCCACCTGGCTAGTCATTTGTGCTTTCCTCTCAGATATAGATCTTGGCTTCTATAATCATTGCAATGCTTACTTGAAAGAGTGCTTGGCGTCTTAAGCTATCAGACTACGGTGATCTGAGTAAGTGATGGGTTTATTATATCAAGTTTATTATACATGTTCTCCTTAGTCTGTACTGGCTACCCATCTGTTCACAGATTCATTTGGCACAATGATTGTGATTTATAAAAGCAGTGGTCACTATTAAAAAAATCATGATTTATCCCTAATTTCCATGTAACAGAATACTACATACTGTGGTTATTTCTACTTTAAGAATAGGGGCAAAGTGGAATATCTCACTTGCCACGGTATGTTAACTGTTGACTTTTTAATAGCAATCACCATAAAGCTTTATAGGAAAAAACATGATAACCATCACATCTCTGGGATAACCAACTTCTATATTCCAAATCTGATAAAGGACAAGCTTTCAACTTTCAGTTCCAGATTTTCCCTACTTTCTTACTACTATTCTTACTATTTTCCAAATGATGTATTTGGGAGAAGGGAGAAAGGGGAGGATTTTTTTTTTTAAAGGAGGTGGGGAGGGAGAGGTGCCACAGGGAGGGACCATGACACAATTAGCTAAAGCCACAGATGGTGTAGATTTGTGTATCTCCAATATTTACACCATTGAGGACCAGTTTGTGTGTTTTCGACTTTGCCTTCTTTCAGGTATTATGTCAAGATCTGATTTCTAAAAAGGGTGGTTGTGAGTTCCAAAGACAAGCTTTTGAACAAAATCCTTCCCTGATTTGCTAACTGCTCAATACTGGGTGGTGTTTTTTCTCTCACCCAGTGGGTGCGTCTACACTTGTAAATTAAGTCGACTTAAGCTTGCTTAAGGCGACTTAATTTACTCTGTGTCTACACTACACTTTCCTTAAGTCAACTTAAGCAGCTGCTTAAGTTGACTTAAGGAAAAATTAAGGTGACTTTGTAAAACCTCATTTTAAGTTGACTTAGCCAGTGTAGACGTGGAGTAGCCCTAAGTTGACTTTAAGTCGACTTAGGGGGCTCCAGGGCTTCCCCACTGCCCTCCCTGCCAGGATGGCTGGCATAGCCACAGCCTGGCATGCCCCCCCCCCAAAGGGCAGGGCAGAGCCCTGCCCACCCTGCCCCTATGTCCTGCCAGGGTCCCTGTCCCCCTTTGCCCCATTGTACTAAGGTGCCCCCTGCCACCGTGGACCTGTCCCAGGTCCACCTAGCCCCTACAAGTCGACCTAGGCGTCCAGTGCTCTAGGTCAATTTTGTAGGGTCCCCTCTAAGTCAACTTAAAATTTAAGTGTGGACATGCTAAGTCGATTGAACAACTTAAAGTCGACTTTGTTAAGTCGACTTAGCTAAGTCGACCTAAATTAACAAATGTAGACATACCCTTTGAGAATTCTTTGCAGTAAGAGCCCAAGCTGATTTCCTTTTAATCTTCTAATCCACCTTTTCCTTCTACTTCCCCTTTCAACACATCTCCACTTCCTCTTCCTAGCTCTTACCAGGTCACAGCCAATCTCCTTTTCTTCATCCCACTTCTATCTTTGATCCCTTTTCACCTATGCTCCACTCCAGTCTCTCTCCTTACTCTTTTTCTGCACAGTGGGGAAATGGGACAGCATTTGGGCCTGTGAGCACCCTCCCCCTGTTCCTTGGCCAGGCTTCTCATCCTCATTTGTCAAGCATCTGCAGCCTCATTCTCCACTTTCAAATCCCTCCTTGTAACCACAACCTCTCCACACAAACCCTCCTCACCCTTCCCCTCGTCTGCACAGCCTCTTTCTTCTGAACTGGTAACCTTTGTCTTTTCCTGCATTTGTCTTATTTAGACCAAATTCCTCAGGGCAGATGATGTGTCTTATCTAGGTGTAGGTGTGAGTTTAGGTTGCTATGTGAATGAGCTCTATAATAATAACATAATAACTGAAGATTGGAGTGCATCAGTGCTCTAGCATCAAATCAGGAAACTTACAGCTAATGTATTTGTTTAAGTGCAGGATAAATCGATACAAATATCATAAAACAAAAGAGACCAATGCAAAAAGTAGATTGTTCTTCACTTAACTTAGTCCATCCATTGTGATCATCAGTACCCACCAAGTGAACTATTAATGCATTCTCCAAGCCCTTCATCTCCTCCCCTCTCCTTTCTCAAAAGCCTGAGAAAACATGCCTACATGCCCTGCAGGTAAATGGATTTGGGCTGGATTGAAGCAACTGGGGAGCAAATTCTGCCTTAAGCTCCTTCATAGCTTCCTGTTTGATTTCCTTCCTCTCCCCCCAGGCTCACTTTCAGCCCCCTCGGGATCCAGCTTGGGGAGGCTGAAGTTATCAAGTCTTAGTATAAAAATAACTGAGCATTAGAACTAATCCTCCTAGTAGATGTGAGATGCTGGTGAAGACAACTTCAAGGCTAAGGAAGGACGCTGAGAATGGGGAAAATATTTTTCATACCTGGAATGGTTCTGACTGATACTGACCTATATTGTTGGCAAGAGCTAGCTTTTTCCTCCAGCAGCTGCAACATTTCTCTTTATTATTCCCTTCCTTTTTCCCTGCAGGTGGCTTGGGATCAACTAGCCAGGATCAGAACTGCAAATGCTGAGATGCCCTGTTTTTTCATGCTAAATATTTTGCAGGAACAACCGAAGTGGAAGCAGGAAGTTATTGGGAATTATGCCATTGAGTTCAATGGGAGTGAGTTTAGGCCCTAACTGGGCAAAACTCCCACTTGTTTTCAACAGTTTTGTTTAGTTAAGGGCTGCAGAATATGTCTATTAAGGCCATATTTTAAATGAGCTTCCTAAACTTGCATCCATAAAGTTTGCACTAGAAAGCCCTGTATTTGCATGTACAAGTAGTACTCAAGCATGTATATCAGGCAATTGTATGTTCACATGAGGACTTGTAAATTTGATTGACTACGAGATGTGACCTGTTTGTTTGCAGAACCCACCCATGATGTTATCTCAGAATAAATGCACACATCTAGGCTATAGTGCCTTTTCACAATCCAAATAGCTTTTCAAACTCAACTCTCCACAAAATCTTTCATAGAACCTTTGGGTATGTCTACACTAGCAATTTAGGTCAACTTAAGGACCCTTAAGTCACCTAGATTACTCCATGTCTTCACCAGACTTTCATTAAGTTGACTTAAGAAATTTCTTAAGTCGACTTAATGAAAGCTTAAGTTGACCTAATAAGAACCACCCATTAGGTCGACTTAAGCCTTAAGTCAACTCAAGTACCCTGGGGATGGAGAGTAACCCTTAAGTCGACTTTATTAAGTCGACTTAACTTTAAGTAACTTTTAGTTCACTTTGTTCAGTTGACTTTATAAGGTTGGCTTTAAGTAGACTTAAAGGTGATCTTATTAAGTCGACTTACCAAAGTTGACTTAACTTTTTCTAGTGTAATCATAGTCATAGAATCTTAGGGTTGGAAGGGACCTCATGATGTCATAGAATCATAGGGTTGGAAGGGACCTCACGAGGTCATCTAGTCCAACCCCCTGCTAAAAAGCAGGACCACTCCCCCTAAATTATCCCAGCCAGGGTTTTGTCTAACCGAGCCTTAAAAATCTCCAAAGATGAAGATTCTACCACCTCCCTAGATAGCCCATTCCAATGCTTCACCACCCTCCTAGTGAGAAAGTTTTTCCTAATATCCAACCTTGACCTCCCCAGCTGTAATTTGAAACCATTGCTCCTTGTTCTGTCCTCTGTTACCCTCGAGAACAGCCTAGCTCCCTCCTCTTTGGAGCAACCCTTCAAGTAGTTGAAGGTTGCTATCAAATCTCCCCTCAGTCTTCTCTTCTGTAGACTAAATAAGCCTAGTTCCTTCAGCCTCTCCTCATAAGTCATGTGCCCCAGCCCCCTAATCATTTTTGTTGCCCTCCACTGGACTCTTTCTAATTTGTCCACATCCTTTCTGTAGTGGGGAGCCCAAAACTGGACACAGTACTCCAGATGCGGCCTGACCAGTGTCGAATAGAGGGGAATTATCACATCCCTCTATCTGCTGGCAATACTCCTACTGATGCAGCCTAATATGCCATTGGCCTTTTTGGCAACAAGGGCACACTGTGGCTCATATTCATCTTCCCGTCCACCATAACTCCCAGGTCCTTTTCTACAGCGCTGCTACTTAGCCGATCGGTCCCCAGCCTGTAGCAGTGCATGGGATTTTTCCGTCCTAAGTGCAGGACTTTGCACTTGTCTTTGTTGAACTTCATGAGGTTTCTTTCGGCCCAATGCTCCAATTTGTCTAGGTCTCCCTGAATCCTGTCCCTGCTCTCCAGCATGCCTACCATTCCCCCCAGCTTGGTGTCATCCGCGAACTTACTGAGCATGCAATCTATCCCATTATCCAGATCATTAATGAAGATGTTGAAAAGAACCAGCCCCAGGACCACCCCCTAGAGCACTCCACTAGTTACTGGTTGCCAACTAGACATTGAACCATTGATTCCTTCCCGCTGAGCTGGATGATCTAGCCAGTTTTCTATCCACCTTATGGTCCATTCATCCAACCCATATTTCCTTGACTTGCCAACGTGGGAAACCATATCAAAAACTTTGCTAAAGCTGAAGCATATCATGTCGACGGCTCTTCCCGCATCCACGAATCCAGTCATCTCATCACAGAAGGCAATCAGGTTGGTGAGGCACGATTTTCCCTTGGTGAATCCATGCTGACTGTTCCTGATCCAATCTGTTTTCTTCCAAGTGTTTCAGAATGGATTCTTTGAGGACCTGCTCCATGATTTTCCCAGGGACTGAGGTGAGGCTGATTGGTCTGTAGTTCCCCAGATCCTCCTTTTTCCATTTCTTGAAGATAGGTTTTATATTTGCCTTTTTCCAGTCATCTGGGACCTTCCCAGTTCACCACGAGTTTTCAAAGATAATGGCCAGCAGCTCTGCAATCACTTCGGCCAAGTCCCTCAGCACCCTCGGATGCAGTTCATCTGGCCCCATAGACTTGTTCACATCCAACTTCTTTAAGTAGTCCCTAACCTGACCTTCCATCACTAAGGGCCGCTCTCCTTCTCTCCATTCTGTGTTACCCAGTGTAGTAGCCTGGGAGCTAACCTTGCTTGTGAAGACCGAGATAAAAAAAGCATCGAGTACTTCAGGCTTTTCCGCATCATCCGCCACGAGGCTACCTGCCCTATTCAGTAAGGGACCTACACCATACCTCATCCTCTTCTTGTTACTGACGTACTTGTAGAACCCCTTCCTGTTATCCTTCACATCCCTTGGTAGCTGCAACACTAATTGCCCTTTGGCCATTCTGATTTTATCCCTGCAGGCCCGAGCAATATCTTTATACGCCTCCCTTGTCATCTGTCCAAGCTTCCACTTCTTGTAAGCTTCCCTTTTGTGTTTCAGCTCACTGCAGAGTCCTCTGCTAAGCCATGCTGGGTGCCTTTGTATTTGTAATTTATATTTTTTATTTTGTACTACTATTTTTACAATAACTGTAATTGAATTAGACACTACAAAATGACATAGGCTGGATTTGAACCAACCATCTTTAGCATCCAAAGCTAGAACAACTGTGGCACAAAAACACCTAATCACCTGAGTAAAACCTTCACCTGTCTGACGAAATGGGATTTTCTTCCACGAAAGCTCATGTGATAAATACATTTGTTAGTCTTTAAAAGTGCTACCAGACTCCTTGTTTGTTTTGAGTAAAACCTGATACCATTGCTATTCTACGCCAGGAACACTGTTCAGTTGCATCAAATGTGTACACATTGTAGGACATTCTGAGTTAGACATGGTCCCCAGCTACAGACTCTAAATCCAAAATTCAGCAGGCACCCACTCAGTATTTGGGGTTTGGGCGTGGACGATTAAACAAAGAGGAGTCAACTACAATATCTGGAATCCTGATCAGTTTCTGACACCCAGATGCCTAAGTTTGGGGGTGCTTGGATCTGGGTCTAACTCTGATATGAAGTTTTTTCAAATTCCTGTAAGCCATGTTTCACTATTTTCTCACTCCCATTTCTGCTTTTCCCTACTGTCTTCCCTCTCATTTTCTTCACTACTTGCTTCCCCCTCTCTCCTAACCACCAAATAAATAGGTTTGTTTTTTTTTAAAATAGCTAAGTAATGTGGAGCTCAAACCAAATGTTCACATTCAAACTTTACCTGTCATCCCTCTCACCCGCAATAACATATGCAAATTTCATGCCAAATCCAGTTCAAAATTTTGCAACTGGCCCTTTTATAATTTCATAATGGGCTATGCCAAAAGCCCAGATCTGGACACACCACAAACTGTAGGGAAGTCTAAATGCAATTCTAAATTTTTCATGTCTCAGGCCCATCATTAAATTAAAGCTAAACATGCAACACAAATGAGAAGTTTGAAATTGCGTTCTGTGTATCTAAATCTAGTTAATACTTCACCAACCTCTCTGAGGATCAAAGTGTTGCTTTAGACCCCTGAACACTCAAGCCTTGCCTTTAGATTTCCTATTTCAGTACAAATGAATCCTATCCCACACATCAAAACGAATAATAAAAAAATGAAAACATATCAAGTTAAACTTTTATAGTATCTCATTTCTGTCCTGTTGCATTTCAGAAGTCATTACTGTGTCTTGAAACCACAGGAATGCAAGAGAATAATTTTTCTTGTCGTGAAATAGAACATTCTGTTGAAGCGTGCACACTTAATTTTTAGCTTTCAACATACCAAAGTTCAAATCTAAGTTTGAATGTTGGTTTTCAGGGTGCTAAACTTCTTATACAGTGAAATCAGGGAGAGCCTTGAGCTCTGGTGAGTTATGAAAGAAGAAGCAGCTACAGGTTGCATGCTTCCAAGTGTCTTGTAAGCCCTATTATCATACAACACGCCTGAGAAAAAAAATACTCCACTCCTGAAGACTCCTGCAAGCTGGGAGGAGAGAAAGGAAATGGGGAGCGCTCATTTTCAGCAACTGGGGAGAAATAAATACCAGCCAGAAAATGAGAGACCCAGTTCAGTGAGAGATGATGATGGAAGATCTTCAAGTGCAGCTGAAGCATAGGAAATCTAGCTCTTTGCTAAAGAAAGGCCTTTGTTCCCGTGGCGGTGGTACTAGTAAAGGAAGTGATTTCTCCCCACTGCAGAGCTTCTATCACTAGTGGAAGGGGGAGAGAAGGTGCTATTGCCAGGGAAATTGAAGGAAGAGAGGGGGCATTTGCATGATGAGTAAGGCAGGTAGGGAAGAGTTGCTGCCTGGGAGAGTGGGGTGCGGGAGAATGCTGTGATGCTGCTGGTAGGGTCTGAGAGGCACTAGAGCAGGAATGCTCTCATTTGGGAGCTGCTGAGCAAAGGAGGTCTTCATGCTACTCCTTTTCCTGCCTCTTACCGAAGCAGCACTCATGCCTCCATACACATGATCTTCAACTAGCCCAGAGCTGCTGGTAAACAATGGGAGCGCCTTTCTCTTCCCTTTTGCTAGAGCCAGTGGAGTACATGGAGAGAAGCTGGTCTCCAATACTACAAGCATGAGGTTCTACAAACCCAGCTCCTCTCTCCAGAAGGCCTGTTGATCTATACATTCATTGTCCTTGCTGGCAAGGCCAGGAGGCTTTCTCCCACCAACCTTTCAGCTGAACTGGCTCACAGGCCAAAAGGCCAACCATTAAAGCTTTCCAGTTGCTGAGATCAGCTCTCCTGGGCATCGAAGTTGTCAGACTGTCAACAGCAGCTGCTGTTTCATCTCTGCACTGCTAGTGAAACTACACTGGTCTCCCTGCTGTCTCTCTCAACTCTGGGTCTCCACATCCCATTTCAGGTGTGCTATGGGCTGGGGGCTTCTCTTTTCACTACAGTAGACCCCCTGCATGGGAGCTGACTGAGACTCTGTCAGTAAAATACTCCCTTAACATAGCTACTGTTCTCCAACATGCTATGTCATCTGGTCTCCTCCCAAATCCTGAATTCATGCAGGGAACTAAAAACCAAAGTCAATCTGAAATGTACCTGCCAATACAGCTGCTTAGGGAGTTAGGAGACTTGGGGAAGCGCAGATCACTGAATAACTCTTTATGGGTTTCTAAGTTACCAAAGGATAAGAGAGGTAGGAACAACAACAATTGTTTAAAGTGACAGTTCGCTGAGCACGCTGCTACTCAGCATATGTAAGGATGGCAGAATGTGGCTCTGACTATAGAGCTAAGGATTTGGACTACTCTGATGGTCTTATAAACAAGCCACACTGTCTTCTGAGTAGAAATAGGCTCATATATCTATAAGAGATGTCTTGTTATCCATGTATTTTCCTACTGGTCTGCATTTCAGATTTTTTTCCTGGTTCTGGTATTTCCGATTGTACCCACTGAATTACGTTCTCAGTGGTATCCTGCCTCCCACATTATTTCCCTTGGAACACAAATATGCAAACAACTGAAGAATTCCAAGAACTGCTAATGGCCTCTTTCAGTTCTGCAAAAGCCAGAAAGACTATCAGTTGGTATTCTTTATTATTCCCATTTCAAGGAACAGCTGTTTTTCCCCTCCTTTGGCAGACTGCCAAAAAAACGAGGCAGCTAGTTAGCACAGGACTGTCAATAATCCATAAAAGCTGGGCCTGGTAAAGTAATCAGGAAGGGATATAATTTAATCAGGTTCTAGGAACAGTTAGAAATAATTGGGATTACTAATCAGATAAATGCAGAGGGATATCTCGGGAATAATTTATGTTGAATTGATGGAACACTGCATCAAACCTATCATCGAGAGCAGGAATTTTTCATGCAGGCATTCCTCATTATGATTGCTAATCTCTGTGTCATGTTCAATGTGCAAATTAGATGAGAATTTGCTTCCTTTGTGGTCCTGTTGAACCCGTCTCTTTTGCATCAGAAAAATTCTAATGCTGGCGGCTTCTCTGAAGAGCATTATTTTCACTAATGTTTTGACAGGGGTGGAACAATATGTTGGCACAGTGTATCAAATACAGGGTTTGTTGCAAATTGACCTGCGATCTCCCAAATATGTATAGTTGTCAGGCCATACGTGCTGTGTATAATTTCTGGTGGACCAGGAACATAGATTGCTAGGATTCACAGTGCCTACAGCTTTCAAAGAAAACCTTATACAGCTTTCAAAAGCAAAGGCATGTCAGGCCCTAGCTTATGCTTGGTGATAGTAGCCCTAAAGCTGTGGTTTCATATAGCGCACTAGAAGCTCCTGCTACCATAGGCTTCTAAAAGTTGGAAGTCTTCACTGATGTTATCCCCAAAATGTCCATGGAGGAAATCCTGGCTTCATTGAAGTTAATGGTAGTTTTGCCACGGATGTCACCTAAATATTTACTTTATCCAAATCTTTTGTCATTGTCTCCCTCTTCTTTGCCACACACACATACACACCTCTGCTCTGTTTTACACTGGCTCTACCTTTTCCCTTTCCACCACTCAAAGCATATAAACCCTTTCCCTTTCCTCAACCTCAAGCTTGTTCCTACCCATTCCTCCCTTCTTCCAGCAACAGTTCCTAAAATGGACCTGCTTCTTTTCTTGGCTCTGCCACAGACTCTCTGTCACCAAAAGCCAGTCAATTCACTTCCTTGTGCTTCAGTTTCACCATCAACTAAACGTAGGGTGCTATTTGCCCACCATTGTAAAAGGATCAAAATGCTGTGCTATTATTGTGAATTACTGGGCTCCCATTCCTAAAATCTTATTTTCCTCTCCGCAAACCAAACCTCCCCTTTTTCTGGCTTCCAAAATCCCTGCAGTATCTTTGTTGATATCCTGCTTAATTCTTCACAGGTTCTCAGCAAATCTGTGAGTTTCTGACAGGGCCAGATGCTGTCTTCAAACCTCACTTACTCTGAGCGTCCTTTGATACAAACACCCCTGAATGTATTATGTACTTCTGCCCTCAAAGGTCATCAGATTAGAAAATAACGCTTAGTGAACATACTAGACCTGAAATACAATTTATGTGTTATAGCAATAGGTGAGAGGGGCTGAGAGTTAGGAAGTAGGAAAAGGTTTTCATCCTAAACTTAGTAAAGATTTGACAGTGGGTTTCTAACTTTATTCAGTTTTTCCAAGCCTACTGTTGATTTTTAGATTTCCCTCTAAGCCCTGGCAGATGAATAGACATGACTAGCAACCTATGCAAACAAACCAAAAAGACACTTCGAAAACAAAAATGAACACCTGATATTTATCCTCCAGTGAATGTAGTAAATGTGCCCGAGAATAATTGGAGTCAATAAGAACTGTAGGCTCTTAGCATCTTTCAAAATCAGGCTTTAATTAAGGTCTGTCTTTCTTGTCTGTATGCAGTCTTCTAAACTGGCTACACACAATTCCAACATCACACAAACCAAACCAAAAGACACTACATATTCTTAATTGTCACCTGTTCTCGGGGTGGAGTGATCTCCTGGTGTCCATCCGCATCCTCTTCAGACAGCCTCAAGAACCCTGCATTGCTTTGTTTTTGTTGTTGTTGGGAAAAACATATTAAAAATAAAAGAGGCTGTCAACATAATGCTTCAAGCAGAAGGAATGTGTGGAGTGGATGTGGCAGCACTTGGAGCAATATGAAAATGCTTGCTGAGAGGAATGGTGTTTGGGTTTCTTGTTTAATGGCTGGGGCTGGGTGTATGGCATGTGATAGTGAGACTGTAATGGTAATTACTTGTTATTGTTGAATAGCAGAGTAATTATCCTAGCAAACTCCTGGCTAACTTGTCAGCACATAAATTAAAGCTGCCTACAGCACCTTCCTTTAGACAAACTGTTCCAAGTTTTTTTGTTTGTTTGTTTGTTTGAAATGAAGTGCACTGATTAGCCATACTGCCTGACAACACAATTCTGTTTCATCTGATTCCATTCTCCACAATCCATTCTCCACAATATGGAGGTCCTCTAACGTAGTGGTTTTCAACCTTCCTTCACTTGCGGACCCCTTTGGAAATTTCTAACAGAGGTGCAGACTCCTTTGGAAATCTACTCTCTGTATATATAGCTGAATTCTGTTCAGTCTATCTTCAGTTTAAGTCTTTTGCAGACCCCTAAGGTTGAGAACCACTGCCTTAACATATGCAATGAAAGGGAAAGGAATCACAGTGTGGAAATCTTGATGAAGCCTGAAACCTTTCCACTAAATGATTATTATGAAATTTCCTAGGAAATTAAGTGCCACAATGCATGTGCATTTGCTAAATAATTTTTACCAAAAGATATTGTCATTAGTGATCCAAAGTATGCCAGTCACAGTGTTTAAACTTAGTGCATGGAAGGATAAACATCAATACTTGCTTAGTATCAGCTCTTGGCACCACTGTGTAAATATAGCCTGTAGATGAAATGATGTCATTTGTTCTAAATACCAACTGAACTCCAAGCCTCCTGTTCAGTTGATTGAGCAACTCCTCAACATAATCATGGGGTACCAAAGGACACAGGCATGCTCAGTCAACTCACAAGCTTTAACTAACATGACCTCGCCTTCAATACATATTAGTTCCATCTAGATAGTTTTTGTCTTATGGGACAAATGGAGGCGGGAAGCGTGGTGAGGGGAAATGACTGTTTCTTTACTTCAGTCAAATCGATACCATGAAGGTCAATGAATAACATTTTTTTCCCTCCCACTGAAAAAGTATCTAAGAGAATTTTACTTCAACAAAGGAATGCACGTTCCTATCTACAGATTATTTCTGCAGCAATAATACATTTTAATATTAACTGCTTTACTCAGATTTCCTTAGAAACAAATAGCCATATTTTTCTATGTAGGCAGTGTAGCTGTAGCTGTGTTGGCATTCAGATTATTTCTTTATGTTTATGATCTACTCAGAAATAAAAAGGCCCAAATAACATCTCCAGAGTTAGATATTTGGTAGACTACATAGAAAACACATTTTTTAAAGAACATCACAATGAATGCACTTAGAGGAACACAGTTAAACAGGATTGAGAATTAATTGTTAAAAACCTACTTTCAGGTTATGGAGAAAGTTCAACAACCAATTGTCAAAATAAGAGTCTGGTCTCCTCACCAACCAGCCTGATGAATACAGGACTAGCAATGAAATGTGTTGATAAAATAGTATTTTAAATTTGAACTTAGACTATTTTCAGGCTTAAAGTTCATTTTGCAGTTATCAGGAGAGACCCATTTTTTAATTTTTAAATACTGTGTTGACAGTAAAAGAATCAATATACATATTACCTAATAGCACAAACAGTGAAATTATAAAAATACTTACAAGATACAAACACAATTCAAAAGATCCTGGGACTCACAGAAGGGAAGAGCTAGTTGCGTCAGAGCAGCGGAGTCCAAGCGGAAGAACTGAGTGGTCAGGTTTGGAATTCTGGGACATTTCCGGAGGCCACTTATTGCAGAAGAAAATTCCATCAGCATTCACACACACTTTAGAGCGCATGAGCTGTTCCACAATAGGTGTTATGATTCTCACACAGGTGGTATTATTGTTCTGGTATAACAGGGCACTTGTAACACAACAAGGAACATCCAGGTGTGCACGGTGGCCTTGTTTTTCTGCAATAAAACAGCTTATTCTGTAATAACTCTCTAGTGTGTTGTGTACAAGTCCTAGAAAATCTCCAGAACAAGACTTCAGTCCATGGTTTGAGGGAAAAGCGCAAGAATCATGGTAACGCCTGCTGAAGGGTGATAGACTTTGTTATGCATCTTCTCTGCTTCTGAAGGAATAATGCCTTAAAGAAGCATAACAAACAAGGGCTATGTCTACAGTGGCAAGTTAGTTCGAATTAAGGAGGCTTAATTGAACGAACTAAAGCTTTAGTAAGTTTGAATTAAGGGCTTCCTTAACTAATAAGTTCAAATAGGGCTTTAGAAGTAAGAGTTTAATTTGAACTAACTAGTTTGAATTAGCCAATGTAGCCATGTTAATTCAAACTAATTTCTTAGTTCGAACTAACCGGCCATTGAAATGAATGGGGATCGCTAATTCGAACTAACTAAAATAAATTTGAATTAGTTAGTTCGAACTAACTAATTCGACCTAATTTTAGCAAGTGTAGACATAGCCAAGGAGTCTTGTGGCACTTTTAAAGACTAGCAAGTGTATTTATCGGGAGAAACCACAAAAGCTCATGCAATAAATAACTTTGTTAGTCTTTTAAAGTGCCACAAGACTCCTTGTTTGTTTTGCTGAACGAGACTAACATGGCTACCCCTTTGGAACTTAAAGAAGCATGACTCCTGCAATTGCCTCCGAGGTGGCTCACCTTCACACCCACTTTGCCATGACTGGAGCAATTTAGCCCGCAATTTCCATCTGGTATTTACATACAATGGTGATGGTGGCTCTATTATAAATAATGTATTTATTAGCCACGTGCACATGCATACACACACACCTCTCTATCCTTCACCTCCTAATTGCTACCATGACATTGCTGGAAGGATTTACTAAAATAATAATAATAAAAAACCCAACCTGCCCTTCACTTTGAAACTCTCTTGTCAAACTAGCAGAACGCCTGGTAGACAGAAACAAACAGAAGAAGGAGAGTTCAAACCAGAGAGAGAGAATGTTGAGGGGAGGCAAAGGACATATAGATGGGGGAGAAATGGCACATTCAGACACTGTGGCTCTGATCCTTATGTTTAGTAACATTACCATAGGCCCCAGACTAAGGGGAATGACGGTCATGCCACTTTTCTGACTCTCCACTTTGGGGGCCTGCAAAGGGTTAGTTTAGCTCTGAGCTCCAATGGTTCCCAAAGGGCTATTTTGGCAGCAAATGATTGCCAGAGTGCAGTAGGACTACAGCCATATTCTTAGGCCCACAGCGGTAACCATGTGATGCCAAAGACCCGGCTATGCCACCCAGGTGACTGTGTCGGCCACCATTATAATTGTTTCGTGCTGCCTGACTAGAACAGCATGAAGGACCAGGCACAGCTCCCTAATCCAACCTTTCACAGGGTCTGATCCAACTCTCTTCATTAAATCAAGGCACCCACTGACATCAGTGGGAGCTGGATAAGACTAAAGTTGACAGTGGGTAAAACAGGAAAAGAAAAGTAAGCAATCTCTTACTTACTACTTAGATTTTCAGCTATGAATGCTGCTTTTATTATAATAGCAAAAAGAAGGTGCGAAAATACCAAGTTTAGAAGAGAGATCATGAAACCCTTCTTTTCTCCTCCCCACTAAGCAGTCAGATATCAGAAGGTTACAGCACCACTTCAGCAACCCACTTAAGACCTCAAAATCCAGTGTAATCAGTGCAGGGGCAAATATTACTCTAAGGGTCTAACAAGCTACACAAACCACCCAGAGGCTGACTCTTTGGCTGCATGCACCTAAACAGAGTTTAAAGTCCAATATACCTCTGTAGATATTCCAGGACCTTTAACAGAACACCAGTATGTACAATGTTTGTCAAAACCAGAAAGATCATGCTTCCAGATGGACAATAGGCACATACATTTACTGAGGAAGCACCTATCCACGTAGGCAATGTAGAGACTTAAAAAAAGGGTATAGGTGCCAATTATTTGGTGCAGAGAAAAATCTCACAGAAAGACAAACTAATGACATTTATTGCTAAAATTGGAAAGAACAGTATCCATTTTTATGAATGATCTAGAGAAGAGGGTGAGCCATGAAGTGGCAAAGTTGGTAGATAATCAACCTACATAGTTTTGTGTAAAGTTAACGGAACGTGAGGGAACTCAAGAGAGATTTGAGAGCTAGATAACTGAGAAGTAAAATGGCAAGTGACGTGCAATGTTGGCAAAAGCCAAGGAAACATGACAGAGGGTATGTGACAAAAATCTTATAAGTGCTGAGTTGGGATGATTTACATCATTTTCTCACAGTTTATCATTCTTGTTTTAGGCATCCATTCCAAAGTCCTGGGACACAACTTTTGTACCAGATAGATGGTGCAACTGTCACAAGTATAATTATATTGTCAAGCTTCATATACACTGAAGTATTCATGAGTCTTTTTCTGTGAAGGTTCCTGAAATTACCCCCTTCCCCTCCCAATCACTCATAGGAATGTAGGTAGAAAACAAAGAGAGTAGTGAGCAATTTCAAAGCAACTATACAGCTTTCATTCAAGCAAATGTTCATAAAAAATATTTTCCTGCAGTATTTGCTTTGGTTTTCCTTTTTTAGATTTGAGGGTTTTCTACTGCTCTCCCTTCCTTTTACTTTTCCCATTTTTCTCCACTGGAAAAAGAGGACAAAAAGAAAGCAGCTGTGTGCATATGTGGAAAAACCTACTCTGCACACTTTTACTGTTTTCCAAGAAAGTATGAAAAGTGTTTTGTTGCTGTCGTTGGTTTTGGTCTTTTGCCCAGTTTTAGATACTTTAACCCCCGCCCCTTTTTTTTCCGAGTGTACAAAAAAAAAAAAAAAAAAAAAGAGGAAAGGAAAAGAGAGATAAAAAATAAGATAAGGGAGTGGATGACAAAAACCCACAATTTAAAGATGGAAAAACCCCATTTTTCAGTTTCCAAAATCCTAAATGAAATGACATTGCAGAACTAAGAAAATGTGAGCATTCTAATCAGTTCTAACAATAAGGTTTGGTGTTTCAGTACCCTGTTATGAAATACTGCTTTTCAAGGCTTTTACATAGGCTTAGTTTAGAGCCTTCATTCCAGTTCCACCCAGAACTCCCATCAGTTAGACAGACTCGCACACAGGCTAATTCTCCAAGTACAGTCAGTTAACAGGACTGCTCCTAAGCAGCTGAGTATCTAACACTGAATTTCACCTCTTTGCATGAACACCTAAGCACTATTTAAGTTCCACTTCATCCCACTGGGACTTGAGAGCATAGAGGAGGTTCTGAGACTCTGCCCAGAGGTGAATTTCACCCCAAAGTGAGTTTCAGTGTACAACAATTCACATCACTGCAACATACTTAATAGTACCTCTTGGATTCTTATTCTGAATCTATGTTATTGATTCAAATGCTGCAATTGTGCAAGAGTCTAAAAATATTTTACAGAGGGAATTACAGGTAATTCCTTCTTTGTTAAAACACTTGTAATCCCAAATGATAAAAGCTTTGTTATTTAATCATCCATACATAGGCACACACAAAGAGCACTGTACATACAGTTGACATTTATTTTTTATATTAAAAGGACAGCTTTGCAAATGATTTGCAAGGAATCTGAAAACCATGTAAAACTGGCCTGGTCTCAGGTTCTGCTACAGACTTGAAACATAGGTTCATTGAAAGGTTAACTGAGATTCATAAAGTTTTCAAGCAAGCCTGGGTCCATTTTCAAGACATTAGAAAGGGATCTGAACTTCCCTAAATCTCCCATAAAAGAGATAAGGGTCAAATGCAAAGACTGGATTTGGTTCTGGATCCTTCACTCACTTCATAAATTTTCAAAGCATGGATGTTCACACTAAATCCACTCCAACTCAAACCCTTTTTGGCATAGAACATCTAGATACTGAAATGCATAAGGCACTTTAGATGGGTTTAAAAGAATTTTGATTTGAGTTCTGGGTTAGGTCCTCAACTCAAAGTAAATCCCAATGTCTTACTTCCTCCTGTGAGGAGGCATACCAGAAACTCTCACCTATTTTAATGGAAGTAACTTTTACGTGGGCACATGTGTGCCCACAAATATAAAATAGGAGACAAGGCAAACCCATGTTCAGGAAAACCAAAAAATGTTTTGTATTCTATACTGCAAAATGAACCATGAAGCTGGACTTTGTGCTGTTCTTAGGTTTAAAGGTTTTAAGAAGAGGATATACAGGGCTTTGAGAACCATGTTGTTCTATGGGCAAGAAAATAAAGTTTGGGTTGTTTGTTTAAGCAAGGAGCACTGAACCTTCCCAGAAGGCTCCCAAATCTCTGTTGTTGTCAGCCACGAACAAGGCACATCGGCTAATTTAAAAAAACAAAACAAAAACAAAACAAGGAGACTTGTGGCACTTTTAAAGACTAACAAATTTATTTATTGCATGAGCTTTCATGGGAGAAAATCCCACTTCGTCAGACACTTGAAGATGGAGAACTCAAGCGTCTGACAAAGTGGGATTTTCTTTCATGAAAGCTCACGCGATAAATAAATTTGTTAGTCTTTAAAAGTGCCACAAGACTCCTTGTTTGTTTTGCTAAAC
Source organism: Pelusios castaneus (assembly GCA_007922175.1). Classification (NCBI taxonomy): domain Eukaryota; kingdom Metazoa; phylum Chordata; order Testudines; family Pelomedusidae; genus Pelusios; species Pelusios castaneus. The sequence continues at coordinate 9,039,482 of ML685789.1, forward strand.
TAGACTGACACAGCTGCCTTTTTGAAACAGGCTAACTTTAGACTCCATTATTCTTGTAAAAAAGCAGAAGGAAACCTAGTGGAAGGAAATCTCTGTGATTTGTTATTGCCTAGTGGGAATATTAGATAGGTTCCTTGGAATATTGTAATCCAATTTAATTTCCCTGTCAGAGCCTCATGGATTTATCTATACAGTTTTTAAAACTGATAAAATTCTTCATGATTAAGGCAGAGAGCAACTTTCAATCACTAGCCAGGGGCCTGTTTAAATGGACTCTGTTAATTCAGTTCTTGCTCACTTCTAGCTCTCTTGAGCACTTTGACAAAATTAAGTAAACTTTATTAGTTTGAGTGAATATTAAAGCACCTCTTTGGATGAGTGCAAGTCACTTTTTTTCCATAGGGGAGATGTCAACAGCAGTCTATACTGACTTTGCTGAGTCATCCCTTAATCTTAAACCATGACAATACTGGGAGCTTGCCGTAGTACCAGCAGTGGGACCTGTTGCAATGCAGAGGACCCTTGATTGCATGCTGTGATAGGGAATGGAAATGTTCCAAATGCAATCCGATAGATACTTTGGTGAAGGAGAGCTTTGCGCCAAGTAACTCCCGCACATACTCATATTGGCACTGATGAGATCTGGAAGCTACAGGGGCCAATCTTCTCAGTCACAGAGTGGTTTGTCATCAAAAATGAGTAAGGAGAACAGGGAAGCCTAGAAGCAGCAATCACCTTGATAATATCCTAAATCCCATACCCCTAGGGCAATGATTCTGTATATTGACTGCTTGTTGGTAAAATATTCTCTGGCTAAATTTACCTTTAAATGGAAAATTGTGGGTTTGACTAAGCTGTTTTTTTCCCTCAGAAAGTGTCTGCTTTCCTCACCAGTTCTTGGCTTTTCTGTTAGAAAACAAAAAACCTGAACATTTTTGGGTAAAAATGTACAGTTTCCAGGTGAATTATTTTGTTTTTTCAATGAAAAATTAAATTTTTTTGCAACACAGAGTTTAAGCATGTCTGCTCACAGCACATGAGCTAATTGGGGAAAAAATATTCTCCTCCTTACCCTCCCATCACCAGCTCGAAACAATGCAACACAGTGTCTTCCTTGCATTAAGAATATTAAAAACTTTTAAGATGAATTGTTGGAAACTGTTTAAATTGGAATTGAACCCTCATCTGAGAGTAGTGTGGACAGTTGGATAGAATCATAGAAACTGGAAGGGACCATGAGAGGTCATCAAGTCCAGTCCCCTGCACTCATAGCAGGACCAAGTATCCTCTTAAACCATCCCTGACAGGTGCTTGCTGCCTTCTACTTTAGTTCTCTGCCTAATCTTATGTTTTCATTTGTCACTCTGTAACCTTCACATGTCCATGAAGTTACTATATTGGGCATGGCATGAGTAACATTGACTGAATATTGTCCTAGATGCCAGGAAGCCACTTCTTACTTTGACATCACAGTTTAGTTCTTCAGCACACACATGTTTAGGCAGATATTATGAGTAACTGCAGTAACAGATGAAAATTTAATTCTGGGCCATATGTAGGTGCTTTTTATATTTTCTTTCTATTTCATGTCTGTATACAACATGCATATTCTTCTCTCACTTATATCAGTCAAAAGATTTAGTAACTTCATGAAGTCAAAAAAGTTAATTCAGAACCAGACTGGATAACTACACAAAGGGAAATGAACCTAGATTTGTTCCCTTTTCCTTTTATGTGTCACCAACACAATACCACAAAATAGAACACAATCTAAGTCAAAGTGCAACCCTATCAAATACTGTGTTTTCATCAAAAACTTTCAGGTATAAATAACAGGTTTGACTTACTACTTCCAGCTTACTTCCCTTCCAGCTACTGAGACCCATATTAGTAAGAATATCCATGCTTTGAAAACTTTATTTTCAGTTTCCCAAAGCTACACATTGACCAGCTGGTTTTATCCAACCTTAGATTTATTAGAACATTATTCTCTCAAATGGCTTTGAAAGGTAATTCCCAGTAACTGCAATAATAATAGTTGAGAGAAGAGCCACTTAACTATAGCCTGCATGCTTGTAAACCTGGGCCAGTAAAAAACAGTCCAAAAATGGGAGAAGAGCTAGAAGAAGGAAATACCTCCTGCACAAAGAGATCATGAGATCTTATATTCCACAGAATAAACAAGCCATCACTCAGTTTGATCAGGAACTAGTAGATTTTATAAAAAATATGCATAATGAATGAATATGACAGTTCTCTGTTATGGTCATGCCAATGTCTTCTTCACAAAATGGTATGGGAAAAAATCCACCTGACCATTCAGAAAATGATTAAAATTAAGGTGAAAAAGAATAACCTATTGGAGTGTAATCATCAGAACTCTTCTTCAAGCTTCCCAAGAAATTGGCATCTTTGTCTATCAGGACATAGTTCTGTAGGTCTATAGCAATTGAAGAATAGGACATTAGTTGAACATGTAAATGTTTAATCTCAGAGATTCCTGTGTATGAGTAACTTTGGGGTAAATAGTAGTATATAAATCATCACTGTACTTGCTGTCTTAAGGCAAAAAATATTTAATACTATATCAGTGAAAATTTGAAATATATAGAGAAAAATGAGACTCCTGTAAATGATTAAAGTCTGCTGATATGATCCAATTTAGGAAACAAATAATCTATTTTTTCTGATTAGCAGGGAAATTGAGAAAAATGCATAGTGTAACCCACACAATGGGACTCTACATCATGAAACTGGCAATAAAAAATAGTCATTTCCCATCCGACCTGAAAGTAAAATGTCATGGAAGCAAATGAACCTGATTCTGACCCACAACTGCATTGAGCTATGTTAGTTTTACATTAGCGTGGAATCAAAACCAGCACCCCTCTCCTTGCAAGAGAAACTGTATGAGCGAGGCACTGTACGTATGCCTGTCTGGCTGCCATACAGCTACATGCAAAAACAATGGATTTTGTGGGTGAAAATTCCAATATACTCCCAAGAACAGATGTTAGAAGCTTTTCAAGTTGTGTGCATTTGCTTGTTCTTGCCAAGAAGAAACAGGTTTGTGTGTATACGGGAACAAGAAAGCTGTCTTTGAACATGTAGACCTATATTTCAGTAGCAATAGCTAAGAATTATATTATTTTGCCTTCCCAGTCTGTTAAAATATCCATTCTTTTAAAACTAGGTTTAGGTAGCAAAATATACTTAGGCATTTATTACCATTTAAGACTGTTTATTATCTCCAGTTTCCAGCATGTATGATTGAACCTTCTTATAATACCTTTAAAATTTAAAAAGTTAAGAACCAAATATTATGAGGTATTGACAGAATAATTTTAAATGCTCTGTTCTTTCAGGGATTTTTAAGAGAACCACCGCTAAAGCTAACTGCATCTAATCAAGAGCTGGGAGATTAAAAAAATAATTGGGTGTATAGATTTCATATTAACAGTCTCATGAAGTATTGAATATTATTTACCATTGTATTTCCTCAATTATAGATAGACTTCTAATGATAACCACAAATGACAATCCCAATAGAAGGCAAAAAAGTGTATTTCTAGTAGTATAACTGATAAAGTTAAGGGATTGTTTTGGGATAATTTTGTTTAGGTTCAAAAGAGAGCAACTCCATTGTGAGAGAGGAGAATGGACATTCAGGGACCACTAAATAAAGAAGCATTTTTCTCATCAATACATTGATTAACCAGAAGATGCTGAAGCAATTGTAAATGGTACTAATATGTTGAGACAATGGAATATGAATAACAGCAGCATCCTGGTAGCAGGGTTTTGTACCATCTGCACACGCTATAAAAGCTTGTCGAGGGGCCAAGCAAGCAAAGTTGTAATAACTAATCCTAAAAGTCTTAAACACACTATTCCCACATTAAATTGTTCTCACTGCAACAATATTTTCAAGATGATAAAAAGAAGGTGCAGGCGATGATACAGTATTAACATAAACTTTAAAGAAACAAGTACCATTATCCCTCATTGTCTGGGGAGGGATAATATTTTTGTTATTTAAAGTAAATGTCAGGTGTGAAATCATATTAAAGGAATGGAATTGAGAAATTTAATTTCAACCACAATAGATTTTTCAGAAAATTTTGTTCTTTATAGGTTCTTGTATCACCCTCATCACCACAGTTACTGAGCACCGTCAAGTGCTGCATTAACTGACATGACTGATATCTACATGTGCAGTTTATTGTCTCTCATGTTCTCTGAAGGTGGAAATAGTGCCTATAGTGTACTTCTCTGATACAGCACCAAATACACCAGCCATAGGTGACCTTCAGCCCAACATGGGGGCTATGTTTTGGAAGAGTATCTACCACCTCGGGACGCCCCCGTTCTCTTACATTTACTAACGTGCACATGGGCCAGCCGGTTTGGCGTTGCTAATGGGCAGGCTGATGTGTTCCAATCTTATGCACCTTCAGAGCTTTGTTTGGTCAGAGACATGTAACTTGTTCTGACACCTTACATGCAGGGGATCTCAGTGTATAAAATAAAAAATTAGCAGTTGCCAAGCAGAAATTGTTAGAACTGCTGAGCTCTCATGATGGACATAATTAAAGGAAACGTGCTCTGCTGCAGAGAGAGGGGAAAAGAAAGAAGAAGCATGGGCTGAGAACAGAAATCACTGAGTCACATCAGCTTAAAATAACTCCATGAAGGCAGAAGAGTATAAATACATCTGTAATAGACTAGAGAGCATACCAGCACCACAGAGGCAAATCAATGCATGTCCCTAGTACCATTTTGGTACTTGGACAAGATTAATGCAATACTGAAATTTATGAAATACAGGGAGCCAAATTCTATGTTTTAGTTACACTGCTGTGGATCTAGAGTAATTCTGCTGATGTCAACAGAGAACTTCTGGATTTACCCTGATATAGCCAAGAGCAGAATGTGACCCACAGGAGGTTTTTTGTTTTGTTTTGTAATTTTTTACAAAATTAAAGGCTTGATCCAACTCGTAAGAAAGTCAGTGAAAAAATTCCAGTTGGTTTTTTAATTAAGAGTTAGACCACACCCTGCTATTCCAGTGTATTGGATCAGCTACTCCAATGTACCTCTTGGTGGTACCTTTATAAAAAAGAGTATAGTGGTGACTAGCCAATAAACAGAATTTCCCCTCACTGAGAGAATATTTCTTCAGCAAAAGAGTAATTAATTTGCACTGGAGTGGATTGGGAACTTCTCAGAAACTTCTGTCATATATAAATGTAAAACAGAGAACCTGTATATGGGCTTCATGACTAAACTACAGAAAAGTACATCTATAAATTCATATTAGAACTCAGTAACCAATTAACAGACTTCCTTGAAATAAAGCTTTACTCAAAGACTTCATACTGAAAATTCGTTGCAAATGAATTGTTTTTCAAACAAAACCAAGGTCAAGCTCCTAGTGTTAAGAGCAAATAGAACCCTATCTTTATCATGGCATTTCAGTAATTCCCACGCAATATATGAATGCACACAAAGAAGCCTTATGGCATGGTCCCTCCCAATAAAACTTTTGAGATCACAGATTTGTTTCTTCATAAAAGAAACTGCCAAAATAGCAGATGGCTTAACTAGCAGCCTGATCATCAAGGAATCCTCTGCTTAAAGTCAACATAGAATTACTATTGAAAAGACTTGTAGAAAATTTTATATTCACTTCATTAAAGATGATTCTGTAGAAGTGGAACTATCTTACATCATTTTTTAAAGAGTGACTCAATGAAGTTTGCCCCATGATCAAATTTGAAAAAGCTGCAGCTGATGAAAACAGAGTTGCATTGATCAGTGTGTTAAAAAACAAACTTATTTCTCGATCTCCTAATGCCAGAATGTATTTAAAATTTAAGCTAGAAGATCATGTAAAACAGAACTTATTTACAATTATATCAAGCTAAAGACAATTTAAAAACAACTTAACAATTCCTAGTTCCCTACTATATTGTTGGGCTAGGTTCATCGGACCGTATTTCCTCCTGGTTCCACACTCAGGCCTTATCTAAACTAAAAATACTGCGTTGATCCTCACGCATTGGTACAGTGGGATCGATTGAGCGGCCAGCGTAGACCCACTCCATTGATCCCGGAAATGCTCTCCGGTCAACTCAGTAACTTCACATGGAGTAACACTATGTCCAAGTGGAGTAATGCTCCAAGTGGAGTAACGCTGCATCAACAGGAGAGCCCTTCAAGTTGACACAGCTGAGTGAAGACACCGTGGTAACTAAGAATAACTAAGTTGACGAGAGATTCACAATCTGCGGCATGCAGATTGTGCATCTCCCATTGACTTAACCCCGCAGTGTGGACTAGGCCACAGTCCCTCCCCATTCTCTCTTCCCAAATGCCTGCCTTACATCTCCCTTTGCTTTGTTTTGGTTATTCTTTACACTGCTTCTATCAAGCTATCCTCCACACCTGATAGACTCTCCCCATTCTGATATATGGCTCCCCGCTCTCTCCTTTTTCAGTCCTTCCCTAAAATCTACTTCCTTAAGAAAATGTTCCTTCTTTGGTCTCACCAATAATTTCTCCTCACTGATTACTCATTGGTGGTAATGCTTGTTGGTTTGGGCTTTTTGTTTTTCTAGTCCAAATAGATGAAAAGCATTCTGGGCAGGGAATGTGTCTTTTCTCTAAGGCTATGTCTACACTTAGGAATTTAGGTCGACTTTACAAAGGGACTCTTAAGTCGACTTAAAGCTGGCCTTACTACACTAGACTCTCTAAGTCAACTGGTTAGGTCCAAGGGGAGGCGAGACTCCTTTGGAGCCTTGGCTTCCCAGGGTAGGGAGGCTCATCCTGGGGTGGGGCTGGCTCTCCCTGAGACTGCAAGCCCCAGAGCGGTCCTGGGGAGAAGGGAGCAGGGGCTCCCTTTTTCCCCTGCCCTAAGTTGACTTATCTTGTAAGTCGACTTAGGGTGTCCACACTGGCTTAAGTCAACTTAAGAAGTCGACTTAAGCCTTAAGTCGACTTAAATCTAGGTCTTATTAAGTTGACTTAAGTTTTCCTTAAGTCGACTTAAGGATCAGCTTAAGTTGACTTAAGGAAACTCCAGTGTAGACACAGAGTAAATTAAGTCAACTTAAGCCTGCTTAGGTCGACTTAATTTACTAGTGTAGATGCACCCTAAGAGCTTGTCTACACACAAACTGGAAACAACACAATTAAATTGCTTTTAATTCACACCTTTAGTTATTTCAGTGCCAGCTGGAATGTTATTGTTGATTCATAGTGTCCTATTTTGATATATTTAAATTGTAAAGAAGCAATATGTTATAACAAAATAGGACACAATAAATCAGAAATAAGAATGGCCGCACACAAACTTGAGCCAAAGTAACTAAAGGGGTGAATTAAAGCTGATTTTGTTATTTCAGTTCAGTTGCTGTATAGACAAGCCATCAAGTTTACACAATGTAGGGTACATTTACAATGCTATAAAAACAGCTTTATTACTAAAAATAATATATGGAGTTTATAATTGTCTCACTATTTGATTAAACTATGTTATCAGCTCTGCATTAGTATCTGTTAATCATACACAAGATAGGAAAGCTTTCAACAAATACAATTTTCTGTTCACTTAAGAAGCCTAGCTAGTAGTGGGTCTAGAAAAAAAATTGTGAGGATCTCTAAACAATTACCATATTGTGTTTTCAGTTTGAATCAGTAAATGCAAATTTGTGAATAAAACAGCGTCATGCATCCAAGGAGCATACAGAAGCAAATATCTGGTGAAATAAACAAACATAAAGAAGTAAATAAATGACTAAAGGGGAGAAATGGTTTCTGAGAAAGTTCTAATATGCAAAAAGAGTTCAACTTCTTTCTTCCCTCCTCAGATCCTGGGACCAATTTGAAACAAAAAAGCTGGTTTATTACAAGTTGTATGATCAGCCATTCCATAACTAAAACTAAATTACATTCTCTGTTGTTGCATATCAATAGCTAACACATGAGAAAACTCTGTTGCAGCTTGCTGTATCAGGCAGAAGGGCCTTATGATATTATGGTGGTGCTGCTAAACAGCAGACAAACATTTAAAGCCTGTGGCAGTTAACTTTTACCATGGAATGTGCAGTAACTCTTATGCTTAAATAGAAAAAATATTGCAAATACTGCAGTGAGGCAAACATATAAGGGGGACAAGAAATATCATATAGTTATCAGAACTAATGTACAGTGAAGGACCGTGAGAAGCCTGGACATCTCTATGAAAAGAAACAGAGTGGCTAATTGGCTAGGAAATGATTAAATATATGTAATAAAAAAATGCTGACCTGGGGCCAAATTCTGCAGTCCTTTGTTTAGTACAAAGTCCTACTGACATAAATGGAAGACCTGAAGAATTTCTCACTAAGATCACAGAGCTTAATTTATGGGCATTTTACATTTTCTTGCAGTACGCATATCATTGTTTTGTTAGTCTTACCTTGTCCCGCCACCGTGGAGAAGAAGAAATGAATATGAATGGTGCCCCAATCATTCCAATATCAGCCACATGAGCATTGCCAGAGTCATAAGAGGGTCCATGAAATCCAAAAGTACAGTAAAAAGCCCAATTAAGCTTTCACTCACATAAGAAATGGTCCCAATCTTGGTCATATTGAAGTCAACCATAATTTCAGTATCAAGCTTTTGTGATGGGTGAAAAATATTGATTGAGCAGAACATCTGAACTACTGACTTCTTGAAACCCATTAGAAAAGGTCCAATATTTCTTCAGTTGACAGCCTGGGCTATGCTCATTAATTATGTAGAAAAGTTCCTGTGAAAAGAAAGATGAAAATGTGTCAGACTTTGTTGTATGAAATGCACACACCTGCTTAAACCTTACTCCTTAAATTCTTCCAATCCCGATGATCTCCAACAACACATGGGCCCAGATTCTCCACTGCACTGGGTCAGATGTATACATCCTTCACCCCTCAGTTGTATCAAAAAGGCTTTGGCCACTTCAGGGACCCATAACCTGTATGCTGAAAACTCTTATGTAAGGTATCTTATAATTCAGTCTCTCAGACGAGTGTGTATTAAAGAAAAATTTACCATAACAATTCTGTGTATCATGCACATCGGTGGTTATTAAGATTTGCAGCTGCACAAATAATTTCCTAGAAAGCATAAGTATTTCATCAAGAATCCATACACTAAGAAATCTTCCAATCTGTCTGAAGAATTTATTTAGTAAAAGAAACCACAGCCTAGCACACAGCCATGAACTGTCTTGACTGCCGAAACCACCTGGCAAGAACATAAAATTCAGCTCTCTCTAACATATCTTTTTTACTATTACTTTTTAGTTTTGAGACTGTAAAGCCCTGTCATAAACCTCCTCTGCAGACATGCACAGTTTTGCTGGGGTACCACATTAAATGAAATCACAGAACACCACAACACAAGCATCACACTTTATCACATCTTGAGAACCTGGTCTCACCAAAACCCAAAGAAAATCATCCAAAAATGATACCAATTTAAGTGCAATCATTCCTCCTATCTACAACCTTTTTTAAAAATATCTATTTCTACTGGTACATTAAAAAAATTCTGTCAGTGCCAACCATGAATATCTTGTGCCTTTTCCCTCATAACCGATGGAAAGGATATAGCCTTCTGATAGCTGGGCCTGACCCTGGAACTACCTCAGCATGAACACAGAGGCTGTCCACAAAGAGCTCATTGTAGGTTCAGGGCCGTAGATTACAACCTTTATCTATAGTATTCCCCTGTGTTTAGTGCTTCAGAGAAAAGGGATATTGTACTATCGTTTTTTTTTTCCACTGAGGTTTAATTAATCGAAGGTGGAAGTCAGTTCTGTGGAGAAGGTTGGCACACTGCGATGCAGCACTGTTTTGCCAGCCTAAGTGGAATATTGAACTTGCGCTGGCTCTGTGCACATAAAATCCACCCTAAATGAGCCAAACTGAGCCAGCTATATTCTGCTGGCTGTAATTTTCAGAACTACTCCTGCATTCACATTTCATATATCTCAACAATTGTGCAGCGAGCTGGGCAAGGTATCTTTAACTAGGCAAATATACAGCAGTTACAATTACACGCACTACTGTATTGACTTCACATGAAAATGTGTGCATTTTTGTACATTTACCCATCATGGATTTCAGGAAGTCTTCCCCTGAACATCTAGTTAGCTTCCTGTGGTAGCTCATTTACAGTATATGCTGGGGAAATAAAAGCCTATTCAAAGACCACAGAAATATTTTAAGATGACAATGATGGAATTACAAGAGGGCCAAATTGAAACTGAGAAAGATATTCTAGTCCTGTTTCTCACCTTAGAATGATTTTACCCCAGCGAAACTCCATGGACTTCAACTGAGTGACGTCTGATTTGCACTATTAGTGAAATCAGAATAATGCCCATTGATTATAAGGATAAGCCAGGGAGCAGGAAGGGGGCTCTATATAATTACTGCTGTATTGTTATGTACATGGACCATAAACAATTATGAAAACACATGGTGGATGTACCCTGGTGGACAGCATGTGCTGCTCAGTTCACAAAGAGAGCTTGACAGCCAGGGTTTCCAGGAGCTGAAGGGGGAATCCATTCTCCAGCACCAAATTTGAGGCTCAAACCTACTAATGCCACTGTATGATGTTCAGTCGGATCTTTTTGGGCCCAAATGTGTTTCATAGACCCAGAAAAAGAAACTCTTTGTTGTACCAAACAAAGGACCTTTTGAGTTTGCTAGTCTGGTTTGGTCTTTGTGACGAATGTTTTTTTTACATCCAGTTGCACTGAAAGGCTTTTTGGTTGTGTCGAAACTCATGAACTCAGGGGCAATTACAGAGCTGAAACCAATTTGACAAATGCCTTTTAAGTTTTGTCTTTGACATTAAATGAGTTAGTGGATGAGACAAAACTCATCTGGTAGGAACAAAAACCACCAGAGAGAGTCTGATTAAACCAACAGAAACTAAACCTGCCAAGTCTTACGCTACTCTACTCAGTGGCTCTCGATGCCTCACTGAGTCATGGTGTTTCTCTGACCTTTATCATCATCCATTCCTGAAAGGCAAATGATGAGTTCACAAGGTTAAGGAGAGGATGGTTTTCCACAGTTGAAATCTCTGGTAAACAGTTCACTGTATTTCGTACTGGGAAGCTGATGGTCCTGATCCTATTATCATGGCAGACATGGCCAACTTTCCACTGACTTCAACAGGAAAAGAATTTGGGCCTATAATGCCTCTTTTATACCAAGCTTACAAAGCTTCACATCCAGACATATTCTGCACAAGAACAGAGTGTGATCTTGCAAAAATGTGGTACACAGGGTTGTGTCTGATATTGCATGTAGTCCCGTTGTATTCACTAGTTTGTGAGCCCATCTACTGGCTGACTTTTTCTTCATAACACATTTTTAATTTTAAAAAATTGCAAAAAAAAAATCTTTTTTTGTTATAGCAGAATAAAAAAGGGGTGTGCTAAATTATTTGAATAAATTATTTACTAGCAACAGATCATCATCTTTAGGGGAAATGACCACTTTTTAAGTAGTCAGGAAATTATTAGAACAGAAAACACAACACAGGAACACAGAGTGTAAGGTGAGGCAAATCCTTCACCTCTGTTAATCACGAACTACTCGAAATTCATTCTCAGAGCAACCAAGCTGCCACCAAAATCTTTTAATGTGCTTTTATATCCTTATAGGACAGTTACCTGTTCTCTCTCTCTTCCACTTACTCTCTCACCTATGTAATCTTGTTTAATACATATCTCATTGTTTTTGCAGAGAAAATAGTATTAGATAAACCATATTTAAAGGCAAATCAAAGATCACTACTAGGCAAAAACCACAATTTACGTTTTATTCCAGGATATTTAGTTTATAAAGTATCCATAATTTCAGCTTCATGTGAAGCTTCACCTTGCCACAATTTTTAGTAAAACTCCCCGAATAAAGTGAAAATTGTGTTGTCTGCAACAGTGGTCCTTGAATAGCTTTTGAACAAAGAATCCATTATGTGCCCAGAGCTGCCTTTTTAATCTAATTATCAGTTACCTCCCTGGAAACGACAGACTTTGTGGAGAACCCCGTACTGTATAATTTCTAAAAGAAGGCAATAAAAAAGTTTCAGCTTTTATGGCACTCGTTGTACAAGATGTTTTTCACATATTTCATTTTTCCTAACTAAAAAAGCACTAAAAGGAATGTTATCTATAGGACTAAATTCTGAGCTAAGTCAGAGCTCCCCTCAGCACAGCTGTATGCAACCTTTGCATTTCACCAATCCATAGGGCTGCCTCAGGGGCACACTGGTTCCATAACCTCTAAACTAGGTGGAGCTGGGAGGAAGCAACCATCTGTCCTAGCTTTAGCCCAGGAAGAGACTAACCATTCCACTGAAGGCAGTTTTTTCACTCTGCTCTATTGCATAGGCCCAAATCAGGTCCAATATTAGCTGGCTGATATTATTCACTGATCACTCAATGCTTAAGCTGCTGCTCTGAGCTCTGCTTTATTTGGTGTCTGGTTCCAACTGAGTGTGCATAAGAAGAATAAGAGCTTCATAGCCCTCTGGCCAGACTTTCTGCAAAGCTCCAGCCTTAAAGACACAGTCCCCAATACCACATTCACAAGGATTAAAAACCTTACATCCTCACATATTTTGAATACTTTTAATGATGTATAGTCCTCTAAGGCCTTGTTAGCTCTGAAGAATACTGAGAGAGAGAGAAATCAACACTGAATCTACTGCAGGACTACACAATCCTACACAATGGCTGGTCTGTTGACATTCATCTTCACTTTTGCAGAGAGCCGGGATAACACATAGCTAGGTCACACTTGTGTTAATACTCCTCTTCATACTTAGGAAGGTACCTAATGTCATAATGTAAATAAGTCACTATGGTTTCTCTACAACAGCAGATCCCAGTTAGCCCCCTGCTTAAGAGGCCCAGCCACAAAAATGTGGCTTAGCATAGGTTCAAAATTTGAAGAGAACCTCAGCAAAAGAGAGCTTGAGCACATTTTCCCTGGCAGAAGTTCAGCACTAGAATCTGAAGTAAAAGAGATGATGTTCGTATTGTTTCCACTGAATAGCAAGGGAAGAGGCAAGCTTTGGTGAGCTCTGTTCTGTAGGGTTGACTGTTTGGCTTAACTAATCTGACTTGCACCATAGAATTTATAGAATCATAGAACCATAGGGTTTGAAGGGACCTCATGAGGTCATCTAGTCCAACCCCCTGCTAAAAGCAGGACCACTCCCATTAAATCATCCCAGCCAGGGCTTTGTCTAACCAGGTGGGCCTTAAATGTTTCCAAAGATGGAGATTCTACCACCTTCCTAGGTAACCCATTCCAATGCTTCACCACCCTCCTAGTGAGCAAGTTTTTCTTAATATCCAACCTTGACCTCCCCAGCTGCAACTTGAAACCATTGCTCCTTTTTCTGCCCTTTGTTATTAGGGAGAACAGCTTAGCTCCCTCTTCTTTGGAGCATCCCTTCAAGTAGTTGAAGGTTGCTATCAAATCACCCCCAAACACTTTGGAGGACTGGATTAGAATGCAAAATGACCTTAATAAATTGGAGAGGGAAAAAAAATCAAGAACCTTTACATCTCTGTTTATTGGTTAATATATAGAGGAGAAATAAGCAACGTTTCTGCTGTGTGTTGCACTACAGTCAGAGTTTTGCCTGAGGATTGCAGGAGTTGGTCCATATCATGTAAATTACAAGGCTATGGGCGAAACTCTGCTCTCAGTTACACAGGTGCAATCCTATTTATGTCAGAGGTTCTGCACAGAACATAAGAAACACTCTTTACTTATAGTACTGCTGATAGGGATGATGCTATATTCAACTAGAGGGTGATTAAAAACACACACTAACACAGTGGGAAATCAGGAAGGATGGAACAGGGTTCCTCCAACTCACAATAATCTGAATAACCCAGCTAACCTTGGCAGTCTGTGCTGTATGTTTGGCACAGTTCATTGCTGTGTGTGCCCATTCTTTGCTTAGGAGAGGTCCACAATTAGACGACGAAGGGTGTTCAGTGCTAGTGTTGTGGTGTTTTGGCAAAAGCGTGAGTGGAACCTCAAACCATTGCTATTTGCATCATATGTGGTACTTTGCCTAGGACTCCCATTCCCTCACTGCTTTTAATAGCACCACATTGCAGACACTCCATAAAAGACAAGAATTAAAATAAAATACATTTTGAGGATTGCACGTACATTTTGCAAATAAATCACTGTGATTTTGGAAGATGTAAACCATCTCCAGCTAAAAGTTCCGATCTTGATGTAATGCAGCTATTTCAAAAATGCTATGACGCTGTAGCAGTCATTAGGAATACAACTTTTCATCCTGTAACAAATGTCACATATACATCTAATTGGACTGAAAACATGATTTCAATGCCAACAATGCCATTAAATAGCAAGTGGCATCCACGCTGCTATATCATCATCATAACCTACCATCTGCAGGGGCTGCTGCTGCAAATTAGTGCCCTGGGGAAAGGAAATATATAGGAAGAAAAATGAGGCTGCTAGCCCTTGTGCCCTGTAGCATATTAACATCCACCATTGTAGCATATCTGCTGTGAAATAACATTACTTCACCAACAGAAATTTAATACCTGATTTTCAGGGCATCCAATAAAAAAAGATAAGAGTGAAGACAGAATAAGTAATAAATATTTTTAGAGTATCAGTAACAGGAAAGAGAAAAATATCTGAGGGTACTGTGTATAAAAGATGGTTAAGAGGCGCATCGAGAATTAACAAGAGCCCTGGACTTTTGCTTCATGTTGAAATTGGCAAGCATGCAACACTTACAAAAGTTTAGCACCTGGCTGCATTTAAATACAAAGCTAATTAGTAGTACTCAGATGGCAGTGGGCACCCTCTACGCAGCGGTGCACTGAGATTCAATGTTTAAATCAAGAGATTTGTGGGGATTGCGCAGACTCAGTCTTATTGAGGGGGAGGCTGTGAAGTTGTTTAAATGAGCTTCTGTGAGACACCTCCTTCACACTGTGGATAAGCTCTGGAAGTAGTCTGGTTGGCAGAGTTCAGCACCATGTGAAAGTGGTTTAGCTTGACAGCACCAGGGGACTTAAGTGCTATAAGGAAAAACCACTTCCAAAACTAGCACCATAAATATTATATATTACTATTAGAATTTATTCTCATATCGAAATCAAATTCAGGTAAAATTTAAAACCACAGAACTAAACCTGAACAAATCAGAACATCTGCTAGCTGCGACAGGTCAAAGGGTTTAGTTTGGCTCAACGAGCCATTAGAGCTGACTGACACATTCGAAATAAAAATGACATAAAGTGAGATATCTAAGGTCACTGTGACCGTCAGGAAGTAATGCCAAAATATTCTCACTGACTTTAGTCTTCTGAGGCTCGTCCTCTTTCACAGATTGAGAGCCAAGGCAGAGCCAGGACTCTCAATCTTTCATTGGCTTACCCACCTCTTACTGCTAATGGGTCATGTTGCAGATTCACTTATATTTAGAAGAACAGGTGTGTGGCGCAATTCCAAATTAAATCAATTTAACACTTTATGCTTCTTCACAGCTTTCATATTTCTAAAGTGATTTAGCATTGCAGACTAGGAGTGGCTTTTGCCCTTAGTCTGTTAAACACTGGCAATTATTTTTGTCTCTATACAGGCTCACAAAATATGATTTTTCTTCTCCTTACATAAAGTTACTTTTCTACCTACCTTTTTCCAAGTAGAGACTGCCCTGAATCCTTTTTGCTGCTGTTGAGGTGTTTTTTGTTTGTTTGTTTAAAATTCATATGTGCTCAGTGGTGGCCAAACCCCAGCTCTGAACACCCTGAAATTTGGAGGGTTCCTGGTATTTTCCCCTGGGGGAGGTAGCTTGCCACCCCATGAAATAAGCAAGAGGTTCAGCCTCTAGAATTTGGGGACATTAAGCCTTCCAGGTGAAGGCCCCGTATTACTGCACTGGCTCACTGAACCCTTTCACCCTTCCCCGCTCTGAAGTCCACATGGGAATCAGTCTGCTGGGAACTCTTCAGCCTACTGTTGCCAGTAGTTTCTCCCTTTATAGAAGGGTAGGGCCTCCGCCAAAATGTTAATGCCCTGGGACTGAATCCGCCTTCCTAAGTAATGGTGGAGGGAAAGTGATGTCAAACCCCACTTCCTCAGCCCTGCTATTTCCTCATGCCTGGATCTCTAGACCTATAAAGTTCCCTCCATAAGGTCCAGTGCCAAACAGTGAGAGCATCAGAGAAAGCAGACACATGCATCTCTTCACACACATGGGCCAGGTCAGACTTGATGGGCCCTCTCTGCATGTGGACACAATCCAAGCTCTGCTCCTCAGTAGCGTACAAGATCCGAGGTTCCGATAAACATGCAAATGACTGGATTTTTATCCAAAACCTTACTACTCTAGATTATCACTGGAGTCTCTTGGGACTGAAGAACTGGGTGAAAAGTCTTTAAGAAACAGCTGTCTCATGACATTTTCCCAGCTAAAAGTATGACAAGAAGAGCCTTCTTCCTGGTATGTTAACATTTACAATATCACCACAGAAAACACAACTAGTAGTTTATAAGATGGGACTATTACTCTTAGATTCATGGGTTCTATCCATTATGGTCCCTTATTCACTGTGACACTATGGGAAAGTCACAATGGCCAAAGCTTTCAAATTTCCACATCCTGGAAGATCAATACACTTATTTAGGTGCCTAATTTTTAATTAAATGTGGGATTTTCAAAAGTGCCAAAGTGAATATGATACATAAGTCTAATTTAGAAACCAACCAGTGTTTTAACAGTTTCGCAATTACCATTCTGTGCCTGAGTTTCTCCATGTGTACAATAGGGGTAACACTCATTAACTTCTTCACATTAACACCCTTCTTTCAAAGTATCATCATCATTATCAAAAAACTGTCACAAAAATGCAGATACCGAACTCAAATTTGAGGCATGGGCTATTAATATTTTTAAAAATAACTATTTGGTAGTAAAGGAGTTGACAAAATGACCTCTTTGGAGGAATAGCAATCTTCCTGCAGCCCCAGTTGCAAGCAGAGTTAATGTCAGAACATAAAAAATAAGATTAATTATCTGTCACTGCAGCTGCTTCACATAATTTTGACCTAATAGTGAATATCATATATCTTTGCCAAGTTAATTTAAAGGAGTAGTACCTCAGTATTGAATTTAAATGGAGCTAATCAGCAAACCCTTCTCTTCTCAGTGCAGTAAATCCTCTTTCACCACCACAGAAATTTGATAAAATTCTTTGAATATATCATCTTGAACAGGAGGGGGCTTTCACTGGCTCTTTGTTAACTGAGCTGGCCTCTGGGACACAGGACTGAGAAAATCTCAGCTTTCACTTTACAAGTCTTTAGGGAAAGTTTCAAAGGCCCAAATGGCAGCTATACACCCAGCTCCTATTGACATTCAATGGGACTAACAGCCAAGATACCTTTGGAAATGTCCCACTTTAACTTAATCCTTCCAAAATACAGCATTGAAAATATAAAACTGATGCAAATTAATGCACTTCCATGAAAACTGATCACTCAGTTGAAGGAACAAGCAAACTGTACTGGGAGTGAGCCTGGAGCTCTGCTTTTCCTTCAACTGCCTCCCTCATCTTGCACCTGTTGCTTAGAGAGAGCTGGTCCTATATCAGTTCCTGAAGAAGCCAACGAGACCCATTCTCACATCTGACAAACATATACTCACAAACTAGAGGAGACCTCCATCAATCAGTTAGTGGAAGCCTGCCGGCCTTGAAAGTCATTTGGGAATCATTTCCTAATCAACCATCTAGCTCATCACCAGAAGGAGCCCACCTTCACCCAATCAGCCATTCCAAGTAAAGGCTGTAGGATAATCTACCAGCTCTCCCTGCGCTACTGCTGTGGATGCAAGCAGCTTGCACCTAGGGAGACACCTTAAGGAACCTACAGGAAGTATTAGGGTGAGGGAAGGAAGATGTAGAAGGATTAGTGGGTTTGGGGGAGTATGGTATGGATGGGGATTGTGTGGATGAAAGGGTGCAAAGCAGAATTTTTTAAATGATGCATATAAGGGGGTGTTTTACACAAAGAATGTCATACACAACAATGCCTGAGGCTAAAAATTTTTGAGGGAGCACCAAATATGTTGCCAAACTATCATTGCATAGATAGAACAGCAAGACATCTCTCTCCTAGCTTGGAAAGATGAGACAGGAGTGCCAACATCCCCACTTTCCTCTGATGTATATTTTGCAATATCATGTATTTAAAGCAAAAAGGAGATGTATAAATTATCATCCAAAAGAACTCAATAGGGTTCCTAAAGAGTGAACCTATGCAACTCCAGAGTTACTAGGAGTGGAGGAAAAGGACAGATATCATTGTAAAGGACCCAGGAGTGGAGCAGCATAGAAAGTTCTGCACCAAAAGTAAAACTGTTGGTCACTGGTTGGCTTGTCGCCAGATTTACAGAAAGCTGAAATTCCATTATTTTTTGGCATTCCAGATGTCTGTTATTTATCCAAATGGCATTTTTCACCAATAAAACCAGTTTGTTCCATATGACAAGCTTGACAAAATACTCTGAAAATGTACAAATGCACAACTACTTTGGAAAGCTTTTTGGTGGAAGGCTGATTCCATGTTATCATGTTGGACCTTGATTCTGCAGTGGGATCTACTGACTCAAAGCCTTGACTCAAAGCCTTCACAGTGACTTTGATGAGATGCAGTGGTTGGTAGTAGTGGCTCCTAATATATGATCAGAACCATCTTCTCTAATATGGGACAGCTCAGATGATTAAAGTTAAGCACTGCCAAAAAAGTATGATACTTTTAACAAATTATTGTTTGACTGCAAAGGGCTTACAGGACAGTGGCCCAGGAACAGCTAGCAGAGTGAAGTGAAAAAGGTGGTCCTTATGATCATGAGAAATTTAACAAGTATATGCAGGTAGAGTGTAGTATTCCTGAGAATGGGCTGGAAGGAAAGCAGGAATTTGAACTGATGGAAAGAACTGCCAGAGATACAGGAGACAGCTATAAAGTGCTATCGAGAAATGCCAAAATGAAAAGAGGAAAATGAACACATTGTTAAGGAAATACCTGAGCAGGCCACTGGCATTTCAGTAGTTGACCATAATCTTGTAGACTGTATTTCCAAGGATGCGTTAACAGAAAGGGACCAGAGCCAGGGAGGGAGATTTTCCTTTCCTGTTTCAAAGAAAGCAGTGTAAAGCAACCAGTTTTGGAGTCACAAGCATTTGTGACAGTTAACATTTCCATGAGTATTTTCTAATTTAATCCAGCTACAAATGTTGCCTTTACTGTGATACCATTTTGCCATGGAAATCCATTCCCTTCTCAGCAAAATCTCATATTTTCATGTTTTTCCTATGTGTAATTCACAATTTCTTAAGCTCCACCTGTAGGTTTTTACAATGCAATGTGGGTTTTTTGTTTTTTGAGGGTTTTTTTTTTTTTTTTTTTGGTGCAGCAAAATGACATTATCCTGCGCATGGAGCATGCCATTGATTTTTTTTTAAACAAAAAAATTATGCTTATATAGTGACACTGGAGTGAGGAATAAACATGAATGATGCTGTAGAGAAAGTAAATTGTGTTCCTGTTCACCCGCTCTCATAATACAAGAATAAGAGAATAGTCAAACTGATACATTTAAATTTAAAACTGATAAAAAAAATTTTAAAACCACAATGTATAGTTAATCTATGGAACTTCCTGTAGCAAATTATCTTGAGGCCAAGAGCTATTGAAGTTTAGACATTGTATATAGATAATAGGAGCAACCCCGGTTACTTTAGCTAAAATTAAAAAAAAATATTTTCAACTTCAACCAACCATTAATTGAGCGATTAAAAAGAAACTTGTACTGTGAGCATATTATTCTACACTTGTCTTTTATCATAAGGTCTCTTGCAAATGCCTCTTGGACTCCTTAACCATGGTAGCTTGAGAAGATACTGGACTAGATGAATAACTAGTCATGGCTAGTCTGTCTATGGCTTCTGTCAGCACCTCAAAATCTTTAATGTATTTATCCTCTCACCTCCCCGGTCCCCCCACCCCCGAGGTAGATCAGTGCTATTATCCCCATTCTATAGAGGCTGAAAGAAACAGGGGCTAAGTGAATTGCCCCAAGATCATAGAGGGAGGAGAACCCAGGCAGGGGTGCTGGAACTAAAGATGCTGGGGATGCAAAGTAGCAATAACAATCAAATGCATGGTTTCCGTTTTCAGCATCGCCACTATAAAAATTGTTCTAGCACCTCTAAACCCAGGTCTCTCAAATCCTATGCTAGTACTTCAACCACTGGCCTAAGGTGATTCCTAAGTTCCTGGGCATAAAATTGAAATAGATTTGGAGGGTTTTTAAAACGTATTCATGAAAAGTGAGTTCACCACTGATTTGGCTAAAGAGGAGCACTTTTTTCTACACATTTTTGTTTGTAAACTGAACAGTGTTCAATAGCATAGCCTACAGAAAACCTCCTCATTTAGCAGGACTAGTGCAAATGGCGATGTATTATCCCTGGCTTTCATTGGTTGGAAGGATACCTTGGTTTATACCCAAACACATGCCACTTAATTGAAAAACTAAGACCAAAACTGGACTCCAATGATTTTACAGCGAGTCAAAAAAACTTCAATACTACAAAATTGAAAGAAAATGCAGTTGTCAAAACCAAAGAATTTCATAAATATCTAGATTTCAATTAAGTTTTTGATGAGAAAAGTCAAAATGATTCATTTTAACTTTTACATTTTGATAGAGTCATATTTTCTTTCAATATGCTAAAAGTGTTTTTTCAACTTTATCATTTCAATAATTTCATTATGATTTATTATATAAATATTGATTTCAATATAGTTTTTATATATCAATGTTTTGACATCAGTAAAATGAAACTATTTGATGTTTCAAAAATAATCATTTTTATTTCAAAGGAAATTTTTAAAAAATTTGCTTTTTCATTCTGATTTAGAATGAAAATAATATGGAAATGTAGGAATTTTCTGCAGAATGAAAATTCCTCTTTCTCACCAGCTCCAATGAGCACCCCTTTTTGGTCATCATTGATGCCTAAGGCAGTAGTTCTCAACCACTGTGTCGACCCACAGCCAGGAGTGTACCCTGCCTTGACCCCACTGAGCTGCCCCCGCAGGGAACCATGCATGCTGGGAGCTGAGGCCAGGCATTTTAAAATCCCCTGCCCTGCTGCCTGGCCAGGGAATGGGTTCCTGCAGCTGTGGGGTACCCCAGGTGAGTGTGTTTTTTTTTTTTTTTTTTTTTAGGGGGGGGATTGTGCAAGAGGGCGAAGGGAAACTGTCAGCAAGGCAGCCAGACAGCTAGAGGGAACAGACAAAGGGATCAGGCTCGGGGAAGGGTTAGGGTCAGACTGGGAGTAGGGGAGAGATGGCGGGGTTGGGCTGGGGGAAGAGGAGAGATGGCGGGGTTGGGCTAGGATGCAGGACTGCTGAGAGATGGGGGTCAGATGTGGGGCTGCAGGGGGAGGTGTAGCTAAGGACATTGGGGAGGGGAGTGTTGCATACAGCTGGGAAGGCTCCCAGCTGTGCTGTGACCCTGAAAAGGCTGAGAACTCCTGGCCTAAGGAATCCATTGTGGAAATAAACTAAAGCAGTGAAGACACCAAGGAGTTCAGGTGAAAAAAGAAAAGTAATGAGCGAGAGAGCATTTTTTTAATAGTGGAGGAACCACAATATTCAAACCATTGTGTTTTGCAAGGAATTATTTGCGGGTGGGGTGTTTCTTTTTTTAAATGCAAACACAAATATTAGCAACTGAAGCCTCAGAAATCACTGTCGTTGATTTCTGTAGTAGTGAGCCTGAAAGATGTTCATTATCTCTTGCATGGTATGGAATGCCTGCTGCTAGAAGTGGGATGGAAGCCCTTCAGCACATCATGGGGGTTGGCCCATGTAATTAGGATCAATAAGAGGTAGTTGATGTTCAAAGCAACTAAGATTGGTGAAGCAACATAATTTAGTATGACCCATGTTGGAAGGCTATGGTGGTATATGGAAATCATCAGTGGTGTTTATTAATAGCCAGTGAGAAACTAGATACAATCCACAGAGTAGTTAAAAAAGCAGTAGATATAAATAAAGAAATAAAAGCAGTAGGAGTAAGCAAGCAGAGGGTGTGCATAAAGTAGCAAGAGATTTCACAAAGGAAATATTCTTGGCCAGACTTGCAAGAATGTATACAGAATAAAATATTCCTTGAAAAGAGTATATAATCTACTGCCAGCATCACCTTGTTTGTGGAACAGGAGCCACAAGAATATGAGAATTGCAGCTGAATCAGAGGAAGATTTAATACAAGCATCGTAGTAGAGCTGGAGGCAGATATGACTGGTGATACAATGGGAAAACCAATAAGGTAAATGTCAAGAGCAAGCTATACTAATATTTGTTAGATTATTTATTTGTTAGAGATAATGATATAGACTAAGTAGCAAGAGTTAATGCTGCAAATCAGGGAATAAAAACTCCAAAATGTCATTTCATAAAATGGAAAGAAGGAAAGTCCCATACAAAACAGAACACATGTAGAATAATTAGAAATTCAGTTTAGGATAGTTTGGAATCAGCCATGCAGCAAGTAGAAGTACCCTGAGGTAAACTTACTGCCCATTCTTTCTGACTCTCAGGACTGCCTGTGACAGAGGAAGCCACCATAGTAAATATGTGCTACTATTTCCATTTGTAGGCAGCAACAGAAGATAAGCACATGAAAATGAACTACCAGTAGACTTTGAGATTCCTAAATTCTGTCCTCTGCAAATTACAGATAGGATCTAGATCCAAATACCCTGGAACTCTGAGAAAGATCCATGTCCAGACCAAATGGTGTCATGCTTCCAGGAGAGAAAGAGGGAAACTCATGGTATTCCAGAGGCAGTATCATGATGGTTTACAGGACAGCCATGGCAGAACCCCAAAATTGTCAGATTTGTGGGAGTCTGGCTTGACAGAATTGCCCAAAGAATTATACAGCAGTTTTCAGTTCCCTGCCAAGATTTTACCTGTGTCAGACTGAGCGCACAGTTTTTAACTTTCCTTCTGAACATCTTTTTGACTTTTATAGTGCCAGTTAAAAAGACTGTTTTCAATCTTTATTTAGATGTTTAGTTATGAACTGAGCTTTCCGAAAAATTGATGTTTTGGCTCAGTAGCTGAACCAAAAAACAAACAAACAAAAACAAAATCCCATCAAAAAAAAAATCCCAGTTGTTTCAAGCCAAAACTAAATTTTTATTTCTTCATAAAAATAAAATATTGGTTTCAGTTGAATCAACATACTTCATGTTGTTTTGAGGGGGGCTTATCTTTTTTATGTATATGTAAAATTGCAGTAAAAAATTCAAAACAAAAACTTATTTAAATCAAATAAAACATTTCCTCTTTAACAAGCCAAAACAAAACATTTCTCTTTTTTCCCCCCTAAACCAAACAATTGAGCAAATTTACTAATTGGTTGGCTGGTCAGAATCTGCATTTTTCAGCAAAGAAGAAACAATGAGAGTCCTGTGGCACCTTAAAGACTAGCAAATATCTTCAGGCATAAACTTTCATGGGCTCCCACCCACTTCGTCAGATGTGTGAAGTGGAAACTACAGCAGAGAGGTGTATATACACATGCCAGGGTGAACGAAGGTAAGTGCTAGCAAAGTCAGTTCAGTTAGGCTAGATGAGGCCATAAATACCAGTTGATTAGAAGGTGAGAATGTGTAAACAGGGATAATTATTTTTGTAATGCGCAAACCATTCCAAGGCCCTATTCAGACCTCAGTCTGATTGTATCAAGTTTGCAAATCAGTTCCAGCTCCGCTGTTTCATGGTGAAGTCTGTTTTTGAAGTATTTTTGTTGGAGTACGGCAACTTTCATGTCTGCAACTGAGTGTCCAGGGAGATTGAAGTGTTCTCCTACTGGTTTACAGATGCTACCATTTTTGGTGTCTGATTTGTGTCCTTTTATTCTTTTGCTTAAGGATAGCCTGGTTTGGCCAAGGTACATGGCAGAGGGGCATTGCTGGCCTATGATGGCATATATCACATTAGTAGATGTGCAGGTGAATGAGCTCCTGATGGTACCTGAACTAGCAAGATTAAAGTCCACTTGAGCTGCAGTCATATCCTGTGATGGCAGGAGACCCACCTACAGCTAACACTGGCAACATGAGTGCCAGAATTTGGGTGGTGGTGGTGTGGATACAAGCCCACTAGGAAATGGAGTGAGACCTCAAACTCATTTCACTTAGTAACAGTAACTGCCATCCATCTGAGGAGTGCAAGTCTAAACTCCCAATTCAGTGGTTTTGAAACTCGTCTGAGAGTTTGTACCAGAGGACTTCCATGGCAAAACTTCCTCTGTCTTGCCTCTCCATTTACATCAATGGACTTTAGGATCAGGTCCAATGGCTTTGCTTGCAGTATCCAGTCACAGCCTTGACACCTGTACAGAGGTGTGTTAGTGGACAGACACCTTCTGTCTATAAATTTGTAAACATGCTACTTCTTTTTAGGGCCCAAACCTGCACTCACATGCACAAGCATGGCTCCCATTGAAGTCAGCAAGAAGGATCCACATATATTCAAGGACAAACTAATCTTTGTTTCAGGGTATAGGCCAACTTCTGTTCAATGGTGAAACAAAAATGATGAATGCCACCAAACATGAAGGTATCCTGATGTTGGGAGTGGGAGGTTATTTAATGGTTTGTTCAAAAGGTTAAAACCTCCTCATAGTATAAACCACAACCAGCTAACATGTTAAATATCACTGAGTTTTTCTACATTAGATGGTACATAGATGGTTCCACAACACGTTAATTAACACATCTTAGCATATTTCAAAATACCACTCTACTCTAAAATATTCCTACAGCACGCTATTGGTTAGTTATCTTTACTTTAAGAGGAATGTTCCCATTTGAATCTGCATTTTAATTTTTTCTGTTCACTGTGGATTGTAATACAGACTTGAGACTGTCTTTACTATACCAAAATGAAACAAGTCCTTGATCACTTCTGCAGTCTCCATTGAGCTAGCAAAGGAATACAACTTGGACTTTGTGCTCTGCAGCTGAGGTATCCCTTTACTTGAAGGCTTTGGTGACTTTCTCTGGCCTGCATGTTATAGATACATAGGCTGCTGGGACTTTTAGGGACTTAGCACATGATTTTAAATCATGTGATTTTTTCCAGTAATAATAAATGTCCAAGCAAAGATCCATTTAAAATCCATAATTTTAAATTAGAAATAAAAAGGTACGAGCGGAGTCTATTGACATTCTCTGTTAAATTATTATAGCAGACTTTGAATGGAAGGCTTATCTAGACAAAATTATTACCAAGAATAATTCACAAATTAAAAATCAGCCCATTAACATATTAGACTGTACAATTCAGATCAGAATTGAAGTGTCTGGAACTCTTTCATTACAGCTTTATTAACCAAAGAACACATTATATTCCAAAAAACAGGTTAAATAAAACCAAAATTACTTTCTGCTGTCTTCTGAGTAATAAAATGGTTCAGGGAGCACAGGAAAGCCTTTAATCTCTTAGGTTCCAAGTCCAAGTAAGGATCTTAAATTTAAGAGACACTAAATGAAAGATCCAGATCAGGCAAATAAAGATACAATATCACTCCACTGACAGCGCTTTGGAATATCTTCAGAACTGTCGTTATGAAATAGCATTTCATTCTCATGGGCTATAGTTACACAAACTGATTGAAACTCCAACTGTTCCTTCCTTTGAGAAGTCAAGGAGTAGGTTGTTGTGTAGTGTGTAATCAGATACAAGAAATCAGAAGCATCTCGCCACTCAGAATAATTTTGCAAGGATTTATGCACTCAGAAATCTCTGATTTCACTCTGTATCTTTGCACTCTACCATAATTTGCTTTGTTCAAAATATCAAGCAAATGGATTTTTTACATTTCAAAAAATATGTAGTTAAATGCCACTTCTGGTCTGTTTTTGATGCAAATCCATCTTTGCGCTACATATTTTTGCAGGCTGATTGGTCTGTTGTCACTCAAAATAAAAGTTCATTTTCTGTCAGATATGGGTCCATTTCTACTGGAGAGGCCATTTTGACTTAGAGTACTTGAATATCTTTGCCAGATTCTTCATGTAAGTGGGACTACTTCTGAGTTCATGATGAACTGCAATATCACAAAGTATTCACGTGGTTTTGTCTTTCCTTATCAATATTTTACCCACCTCTCTTAAACCCACCAGGGCCCACTTCAGAAATACTTTCAGCCCCAGGGAATCTTGGGTTTCTTTATTACAGTTAGTTATTTGAAACACTGGAGAAAGTTGACTCACTCCACAAAGCAGCTTGTTGTATTTCACAGATATACTTTTGCAAGCATGATACTGCACTTCAGAGCAGTACAAAGGAAATATTATAGGGCTGATCAGCTCAGGTCTTTCCAGCACTAATATCTTCAGCAGATGTTAGGTGAACCTTTCATTCTTTTCTGTATATGCATTTTAAAAAATAGGGTACTGCATTCTAAACAATAAAATCTAAGATCAATAACATTTGCATCTGTTTCATTAATTGTCCACTTAAACATCTAACTGTCTAAGTTTTTAGTGCTCAGAATTTATGTCTATAGGATCTGTTGGTATAAAGAAGTGGCTATCTGTTTAAGAAATACACATCTAGGGGAAATTATCTATTGTTTTTCCTTGATGGTTGGTAGGTCCTATTTAGAAGCAGTAGCTGCTGTCACTGGTAGAGTACAATATGGCCTCTATTCAGCAGAGCACTTAACTTTCCATTAAACTAAGCATGTGTTTAAGATCCTGGGAAAAATAATCCTCCCAGAATTTCTGGTTCATTTGTAGGAAAGGAAAAGTATAATCTGGCTGGCCCAAGTTGTTTTGTCTATGAGTGAGGCTGTGTTACCAAGAGGTGTCTTTATAAAACAACTCATATAAGTAAAGAAATAAACTATATATTAAATTGGTCTTCTTCCCTCGCAGTCAGGCAACCCTATTTGACAACTTACATCATATTCTCATCTGCTGTACATTATACCAGTTGAGGTTCCTTCTGTTGACAAAAATCAACCTTGCAATCACAGCTGTTACCCTGCTGTCCTTCAGATTAATTTCTTCTTATCTACGCTTCGATTTTAATCTCTCCAGGGAAGGATTGTATCTTATTTGTTCTGCAGGGTGCCAATAAGGCTAGGGCCCTATATAAATTGTAATTTTTCTCATGAAATTGAATGTTTGCACAAAGTAATGAGATACAACCTTTTTGTATGATTACATGTACTGTCTCATGTAACAGAAATTAGCAGCAGCAGAAGAAATTATGCATAGTAAGATTAAGCTGTTTTGAGAGACTATATTAGCACTGAAAATGAAAGAAGTTCTCTCTCTTTCCTGGAAGTCTGTCACAAAAAAGTAAGTCAAAAGTTACTTACAAGTTTCAAACGGAATATATGAAGATATGAAACATATCATCATTTTGTAAACAAAAGAGCTCCAAGAACCTCAAAAGTGATTCTTCACCCACTGTCTCTCTTTTTCATCATCTACTACTTCCAGTAAAATACTCAGAACACGAAATTTCTTTGAGGGGTTACTTTCACATTTTGTTCATTGATTCATGATCTCATGCACTGTCCAGCTATGCCAGAAAACAGACCAGAGGAAATAAGTGTGGTTTAATTGGGCTACACCTTTATTAACTAAAAATACCTGCATGTACCCAGCAATGAACTGCACAGTGAGGGCCATCATCATTCCCATGGAAGCCCTAGATTAGTCCCAACCATCCCATTGCCGGGACCCCACCAAGCTTCTCTCATAGAAAGGCTAAAAGGGACAAGAAGCGGGGGGGTGGGGGGGGTGCTCAGACCTCTGCAGTAGCAGATGTTGAAAAAAAAAATTGAGCTTAATGAAGAGTTGCTGGGTTTCTTTCCATGCACAATTCCAAGATCTCCTCAAACTTTTCTGAGCTGACAGCAATCACAAAGCTCCTATATCTTACAGACATTTGTTGAATGTGCTGACTCTGTCCACACAAGGTTGCAAGACAACTGTACTTGAGGTGAGTGACAAGATTGTAGCATTTCAGAAGAAAGCAGAGATTTGGAAAACCAGACTGAGCAGCAGAATCTCAGATGTGTTTTCACTATGGACAGAATTTCAGAATACCAAGTGCATGACAATTGACCATGTGAGAGACAGGATCATTGCTCACCTTTCAACTTTGGCAGAGTTGCTCAATGTTTACTTTAAAAATATGGACATGGAGGAATACGATTGGGTTCAGGATCTGTTCTCATCTTTTGCTGTGTCAGCTTGCTATTTGAATGGAAAAGCAGAACAGAACAGAAACTATTCAAACTATCCTGTAACTGCACACTGAAAATTAAGTTTTAGAAAGAGACATCTTGCCAGTTTTGGTCAACTGTTGCTGCAGAAACCCAGTTTTAATTTCAGAATAAATTGAAGTGTTGCTGTCTTTCTCAATAAGATAGATGGATGGATGGATGAATGGAGAGAAAGAGAGAGATATGAAGCATCATTCTCTGCCATAACAGTTATGAAGATAAGTTCAGGTCTCAATAAAGTGGAGAATGATTTACAAGTTTGCTTGTCAACCATCAGCCCAAGGATAGATTGATAAACGCCATAGAAAGAAGCAGGTAGACCCATTTCACTCATATCTGTAAGCCTTTTTATATTCTTTCTTAAAGCATTACTAACAATACATCTTGGTATGACGTACACATATACTTTTGTCAATCAGTTTCTCAGTTGGGAGTCTGTGATGAACATTGCATTTGAAAAGTGGTCCATCAACAACAACAAAAAGGTTGGAAAATCTCTGACCTAAAACATGTCTGGCCCATGATGGACTTAAATTTACTAACTTTGTTATTCTACCCCTCTCTGGTGATTAAATATCATGGGGGTAAAAATAGAAACCAAGGTAAAGTTTTCCATAACAGCTTGTTTTATTTAGCCACTTTTGACTTCAGAAATAACCTATCCCTGATGGAAGGTAAAAAAATTGTTTATCTTTTAATACAGGGTACAGATTAGGTACTATGTAAATGTTTCTAAAAGTAACTCGTCTAAAGCCATAGCATTCATTTTTCTTTCCCTCTGGTGCCTAGATGCTGACAGATGGAATGACATGCTTTCAGTCAGGGGGCTGTTCCACCCAGTAAAAGAAGTCAATCTACATTCTCATCAAGACCTAGCTTCTTGTGCATGAGTTCTCTTTATTATATTGGTAGAGGTATCATTTTTGAATAATCCAGACACAGCCCTGTTGAAAGCGAACATTCCAGACTTTTCACATCATGCTTTACAAGGCCTCAAGTCTCTGTTAACCACATACAACTCTTCAGTTTTTTAAATCAGAGGTACAATTTGCCACCTAAATAGTGTGTGTATTCAGGCACAATTCATTCATAATCCGAGTCCTACTCAGCCTTCAATACCACTCCAGTCAATGGCACTGCACAGATATGAATGGGGGCAGAATATAGCTCATTATCCTTAAAAACAGGTTTTAATTGATTTAGATAGCATTATGGAGGGCGGGTGGAGCTGCGCAGCAGATAAAGTGTGCCAAAGAACGTGTAACAAGTCTTTGCGGTAAACAGGTTACACTAAGGTTTGCAACACAAATGGGTACAATGTAGAGCAAATGGAGCACGTCCGATCCTCCTCTTGATTACAGGGGCATAAATCAGGTGCAGACTCTATACAGGCAATGGAATTTGACTGATGTAAAGCCAGCAAGAGGAGAGTCAGGCCCAAGGTGGTATATGGTCATTATAACAGGGATGCTTCAAGTAGCTGGTAGGATTTCTGACATATTGTGCAGAAGGAGCTGGATGGATATCAGTTAGAAAAGTCAAGCATATCGGGTGGAAGGAAAGAAAACATGTTGGGAGTAATGAAGGAAGAAAAGGGAGAGGACAGCAAAGATTATCAAAGAATTACAGTGCAAGAGTTAGAACTTCTCATCCTTTTTTCCCTGCCACAAATTCTCTAATCACCTAAATCTCTCTCTCGCTCTCTTTTTTTTTTTTTTTTTTTTTTTTTTTTTAATGGGGGAGAGTGTTGGGGAACCCAATAAAATTTTGAAGCTAAGGTTCCCAGTGTGTGGACTTATGATGCAAAGTGCAGTGGCTTTTGGGCTCAGGATTTTGAGTTGAGTCCATTTTTCTTTTCTCATTTTTCTAGTTTGACTTTTTATGACTCTGGCCGTGTTACTTTGGCCCATGTTTTCACTAATGGCCTTTGATTCTGGGCACCTCAGTTTCTGATTAATTAACTTTACAATCATATGGCCTGATTTTCAGATGCTTAGGGACTATAATTGTGGTTGAATCCCAAGTGGGAGAGGATGGAGGAAGAACACCAAGGTAGGCTTCTTGTGCATCTCTATAGCAGGCAGCTACCACATAGTGATCATTCTGCCAGTAAAGTTTGTCCACACAGACTTAGTGCGGCAAGCCAGGGCATGCCCCCACAGCGCATGGATATGGCTGTTGTCCAGGCCCGGCTATCATGAACTTGACATTCTACAGCACGCTTTAATATTCCTCTGCTAAAGCCTACTACAAAATTCTTAGTGAGTGACAGCAGGTCCATATAGCCAGTTAGTGTCTGGTCGGTCACAGGACTGCAGGTTTACCCCCTTACTAACTGGCTATGTAGGCAAGCCCAAAGTCCTAAGTAGACAGGAAACTGCTGTCTGCTTATCCTCCTTCCCCAAACTGAGCATCCTCTTACTGTCACTTGGCAACATGCTCCACTCACCTTCAGCATGCTCCCAAAAGGATGGAATGGGAGAAGTCCATCTTATTTCTCTCAAAACAACTGGTAAATCTTATTCAAGACTATTGTGTTCTGGAGGTGCTCTGATACCTGGAAAGCTAACAGGATTTTATCTTCGTTTATTCTGGGGGTGCTGATCTCGTCCACTGCATTTCTTAAGAGTTGTTAAGGCTTTCCCTGAACGGTTCAGTGGGAAGGCATTTGATGTTCATAAACCATACACGGTGCTTAATTTATGCCAGAGCTTGCCAGGGCTGACCCCAGCATAGCCCTGGCACCTCTGGTTTGCCATTCATGGCCCCAGCACTCTGGGCTTGCGGCATCAGTTCCAAACGTAAAACAACTGCTTGAGTTCTGGCACCTAATTGCCTGAGCCCCGGCACAAATTAAGGACTGACTACACAAGATGAATCAGCATTTTAAAGACAGAAAAATAAAATGATAATGGAGGTGATTTGTCATAAAAATTAAAGACTTGCTTAAAAACAACAAGAAGCTGTCCAGCTCTTTAAAATCATGCTCATGAATGTCGGAGCAATGTCGGAAAGTGTTCTACATTCCACCTCTCAGTTCTCTGGGAACTTGCCAGGAAGATTGTGCTAATATGAATATCACAGTGATAGGGTTAGCTGCTGTTGTGTAACTGGCTAGAGCTCAGATTAGACGTGTCCCCGATAGACCCTAATTTGCACATACTTTCCCCCTTCAGATGTTTTCCAGTTTTAATGTATTTACATGCAGTTTCTTTTCTGGATAATGATCAAGTCCGGATTTACACCTTACATGCCCCCTGCCCCCTCCCCCTGCCTGCACCTGACTGTGTTTTCTATGCGAGGGTGACAGGAGAAAGGGGCTGGCTGGCTGGGCCACTTTGTGCTTGGAGGATGATGCAACCACCTTGGCCAGCTCTGGGCAGGGGGATCATGCTTATCCCTGGGCTCTGGCTTCTAGCCTGGCTAATGGGTGGGGCCTCAGGGGGAAGAGAAAGAGCAGGGCAACAGGAGAGAGACGGAAAAGCTGGGGGCAGGGCCAGAGTTTCATCAGTCAAGTGGGCCCCACGCACAGGCCCCACATTGGCCCATGCAGTAATCTGGCAACACTAAGGCATTCATGTGCCTAACTGCAAATCCAGCCCCAATGGTATTGTCTAATTTTCCGACAGAATAAGCGATGCACACTAGCGAACAGCCTGCACCTTTCTGGACAGTCCCACTATACACTAAGGCACAGTCTCTCACAGAGCGCCATACGCAATGGGCTAGCTCCACACCAATCCCTCCTTACAGCAGTACCAGGACAGCTCTAGGCAGCAAGTCTATGTTTCAAAGGGGTAGCCGTGTTAGTCTACTGCAGAAAAACAACAGAGTCCTGTGGCACTTTAAAAGACTAACAGATTTATTTATCGCATGAGCTTTCAAGGGAGAAAATCCCACTTTGTCAGACGCTTTGAAGATGGGAAATTTACAGAATGGGAGGAAATTAAATGCAGGGGAGTGTATGACATAGGATCAGGTCAGGCTGTAACAGCAAATCAAAATAGGTTTTAGGATTCAAACACTAGGGAACAGCACATACAGGAAGGTGAGGTCAAATCATCTGTTGTAATAAGAGAAAAATCCGTAGTTCCTGTTTAACCCCAAGGCAACTGAGTCAAATTTGCATATAAATTCGAGTTCTGCAGTTTCTCTTTGAAGTTCTGATTTGTTATTCATCTGTTTCAACACAGTTATTAGCAAGTCGTCAATAGAGTGAGCAGAGAGATTGAAGTGTTCTCCTATTGATTTTTTAGTGGTGCAATTTCCGATGTCAGATTTGTGTCCATTTATTCTTTTGCGCAGAGACTGTACTGTTTGTCCAATATATAAGGCAGAGGGGCATTTCCAGCACATGATGGCATAAATCACATTGGTGGATGAGCAGGTAAATGAGCCCTTGATGGAGTAGGTGGCTTGATTTGGTCCTGTGATGGTGTCTTCAGTGTAGATATGAGGGCAAAGTTGGCAGCGTGGTCTGTTGCAGGGATATGTTCCTGCTTTAATATTTCTGTTGTTTGATCTGTAGTTGTTGGTGAGTATCCGTTTAAGGTTGGGCGGCTGTCTGTAGGCAAGGAGAGGTCTGTCTCCCAAGGCTTAAGAGACTGAGGGATCATCTTGTAGAATAGGCTGTAGATCTTTGATGATGTGTTAAAGAGGTCTGACTTGGGTGTTGCAGGTGGTGACCAATGGCGTTCTATTGATTTTTTTCTTGGGCTTCTCCTGTAGTAGTTGACTTCTGGGTACCCATCTGGCTCTGTCAATCTGTTTCTTCACTTCTGCAGGTGGGTACTGTAGTCTTAAGAATGCTTGATAGAGATCCTGAAGGTGTCTAAAGGATCAGAGCAGATGCGGTTATATCTTAGGGCTTGACTGTAAACAATGGATCCTGTCGTGTGTCTTGGATGAAAGCTCGAGGGATGTAGGTAACTATAGCGATCAGTAGGTTTTCGGTATAGGGTGGTCTTTATGTGCCCATCACTAATTTGCACTGTAGTGTCCAGAAAGTGGATCTCCTGTGTGGAGTATTCCAGGCTAAGTTTGATTGTGGAGTGGAAATTGCTGAAATCTCTATGGAAATCTTCAAGGGCATCCTTACTGTGGGTCCAGATGATGATGTCATCAATATAGCATAAGTAAAGTAGAGGTGCTTTGGGATGAGACATGAGGAAGTGTTGTTCTAAGTCGGCCATAAAGATGTTGGCATATTGTGGAGCCATGCGGGTACCCATAGCAGTGCCGCTGACTTGAAGGTATAAATTATCTTCAAATCTGAAATGGTTGTGGGTGAGTGCAATGTCACAAGTTCAGCCACAAGTTTAGCTGTGGCATCATCTTGGATAGTTCTTCTAATGGCTTGTAATCCATCTTTGTGTGGGATGTTGGTGTAAAGAGCCTCTATGTCCATAGTGGCCAGGATGGTATTTTCTGGAAGTTCACCAATGGATTGGATTTTTCTCCAGAAATCTGTACTGTCTCTCAGATAGTTAGGTGCGTTGATAGCATAGGGTCTGAGGAGAGAGTCCACATAGCCAGATAATCCTGCTGTAAGCATGCCAATGCCTGAGATGATGGGGCATCCAGGGTTTCTGTTTTTATGTATTTTTGGTGGTAGATAGAATGTCGATAGCCATGCATGTAGGGGTCGCATGCGCAGTCTTGCATGCTGCACTACGTAGGTGGTTGCAACCATATGTCCCAGCAGCCGAAGACACATGGGCACCGGGTGTGTCGGGCTGAGCTGTAAGGTGAGTATCAGTCTCTGTATAGCATCGAATCTTTCTATTGGTAGGTATGCGCTGCCCGTGAATGTATTTATGCGGGCTCCTATGAAATGTATCTCCTGAGTAGGACATAGGACAGATTTCTGGTAGTTTATCAGTAGGCCTAGTGATTGAAACAGCCACTGAGTTATGGCAACTGCTTGTTGTGCCATTTGGCAGCTGCGCGCTCTTATGAGACAATCGTCCAGATAGGGAAAGATTGCCACCCCTAACTTGCACAGATGAGCATTCACTGTCACCAGTACTTTGGAAAACACCCTGGGTGCTGTGCATAGTCCGAACGCGAGGACGGCATATTGATAATGCTGGTCCCCTACCATAAACCGAAGGAATTTTCTGTGTGCAGGATGGATCGGGATATGAAAGTATGCATCGTGGAGGTTGAGGGAAGCCAACCAGTCCCCTTGCTCTATTGAAGGAAGGATTGTAGAGAGAGTCACCATTTTGAACTTTTGAACCTTGACCTGTTTGTTCAACCTTCTGAGGTCAAGTATGGGTCACCAACCCCCCGTTTTCTTCTGGGTTAGAAAACAGTGAAAAGAAAACCCTTTGCCCCTGAAATCCTTGGGGATCTCTTCTATGACTACCATTTGCAGGAGCTTGTCCACTTCCCTCTGAAGTAACTGTTCGTGAGATGGGACCCTGAAAAAGGATGGGGAAGGGAGATGGGAATGGGGTTTTGAAGTAAAGGGGATGGTGTACCCACAGCTGATGATTTCTAACATCCATCTGTCCAAGGTGATATTTTTCCATTGGGAGTAGAATGGTCGAAATCTGTCCTTGAATAATGGTGAATCTGCGATTGTAGCTTCCTGATAAGTGGGCAATAAAGCCAGGAAATGCAGAGGTGAATCTTGTGCAGGGTTTTGAAAAGCTGCGTCACCGTACACTTGTGCAAAGCTTTCCTGTGAGTCCAGCATAAAAATAAATTATTTCTCTCCAATTCTATTACCAAAGAAAGTAGAAAATACACCTATAACAGAGAAAGATGAACTGCCTGAGTAGAGGGAAAGCAATGACGGACCTTAAGTCAGCCAGGATTCCTCCATGATTTATGTTACACGCCAGAGCACTAACATTAGATTCCTATACCACAGAGCTGGAGTCCGGTGATCACTGAACACTGACTTTTCACAATGAATCACAATTACAGAAACACCCGTGAGAAATAAATAAAATACAAGTGTGCTCAATAGACCTTTACAGTTCTCATTTTTTAACTTAAGATTGGG
The DNA here is from genome assembly GCA_007922175.1 of Pelusios castaneus. Classification (NCBI taxonomy): domain Eukaryota; kingdom Metazoa; phylum Chordata; order Testudines; family Pelomedusidae; genus Pelusios; species Pelusios castaneus. Next base: position 9,074,961 of record ML685789.1, read on the forward strand.
TGGTCTAACAGCCTTCCATTGGTTTGCAGTAGAAGCCACTTAGAGAAGCTGGTTCAAAGTGTTTCAAAGAACTTTATTTACTCTGCAAAATAAGAGTGACTTTCCTCTTCCCTGTCAACATATACATATTTCCTTTTGCTTTTCATTGTTATACCCTAAAGTATAATTATGGGTCACAAAAATAATCATGTCAAAATGGCACCTTTTTATTCAACACACCTGATCCCTGTGCATTTGACTCAGAGCTGCTCACTTAACTGACAAAAAACCGGAGAGACTGCTGATTCTCTTCTCACATAAACAAGATGGCCAGCTATGATCTAAGGTAGGGTGAGCAAACTTTTGTGGCCCATGGGCCACATCTTCTATATGGCAGGCCACACATGGGAGAGAGGCAAGGGAAGGGGCGGAGCTGATAAAATAAACAATCAATAGTAAATAATAAATACAATAAAATAAAGATAAATGATCAATAATAAGCAAAATAAAATATTTTATTAATAAAAATAAAGGGAAAATAAAATAAAATTCTAACATCACTGGGCCTTGGGGGAATTGGCTGTGGCACTGTGGGAGGAAGGGGAGGAGCAATGAGGAGGGAGCGGCCAGTGCACATCAGCCAGGATACAGATGGGGTCAGGGGAGTGGTGACCACTGCACTTCATCCAGGGCATTGATAAACCCGCGGGAGGAAGAGGAGGGGCTGGGAAGGGAGAGTGGCAGCTGTACTTTGGGCCACCAGCTAGATTCAGCTGGCGGGCTGGATGAAAGGCTTAGACTGGCTCTAGTTTGCCCATCTATGATCTAAGGACTTACTCTTTGGTGACTGCATAAAGGGCTGAGCTTTCTGATGGTACTCTGGTTTTGCCGTGTGGGCAGAGCTATTGTTAGCTCAATGCAGATGTGATGCATCCACCTGCTTTGTGGTCAAGGTAGATCTCTGCAGCAAAGAGGAGGGTTAAGAATCCAGCGCCCTTGGCAGCCATCTATTTCTCCTACCGCTTTCACTGGATTGCATGAAATGAGGATATTTGAAAAGTGATTCTGAAATTAACCTCTTTATCCCAGATTGTAGTGGCATGGCTATAGCACAGCTGCAGCAGCAACACAGAAACAGCACAGATGCTTCCTACAGTAACAGAAGGGGGTTTTTCCCATCACTGTAGTAAATCCACCTCTCCAAGAGGTGACAGCTAGATTGACAAAAGAATTCTTCCATCAATCTAGCTGCCTCGAAAATGACTAGGTCAACTTAACAATAGCCCACAGGATGTGAAATATTCCACAGCCTTGAGCAATGTAGCTAGGCTGACCTTGATTTTAGGTGCAGACCAGACCTACAAGAAGTCAGAAACGGGACTAATTGGATGCACTCTTCATCACAAAGAGACAAAGGAAATCTATCATGAAAAGGCAAAAGCACAAAGCTAATTTTGGACATTTCGGCCGACGTCACATAAGTCACATGACCTTGTGCAAAACTCATCAGCTGTGGTTTCCAGCTGTTTTAAATTTTTTTTAAAAAATTAATCTCTCTGCTTTCCATTTTCACTCACAACCCTAATCACAAGGAAAACCAAATCTAATAACAAGACATACCCGAAGCCATTGAGTTTCATGGTTTCAGATAGAGTTTGCATTCTTGCTGCCTGAAGTCATAAATCTAAAAGCACCCTGCATTCAGTACTGCTTCACTGGAGAACTCAACCTCAAGATCATAAAAAAGGGCTGTGAGCCTTAGCTTTTCAAACCTGGCTCCCTTTTCAAGCTTTTAAAAAGATCCAAAACCAGGCACATTTTCCCTGGCTTCAAGGTTTATTAATTTTTCAACGTGCATCAAGATCAGGTGAGGAAATTTGATTCTGAGGAAGCTTTGATGGTTCTGTGAACTTAATATTTTTATTCAGAGACAATTGTGGTTTTAGATTGTGAGATTTTACAAGGATTCCTTAAGAGAGGTTCTTAGATAGCTATATCTCTCTAGTAAAGAGACTGAGAAAAGAGAACTTACGTACATATGAGAAGATTCAGACATGAGGAATGTTAAATATAAGAGGATACAAAAAGCATACTATTTACAAGAACTGAATACAACTAAAGAAAGAGCCTTTTTAAACATTAGCAAGGTGCTATGCTGTGCTCTTTTTTTATTGAATGAATCCATTATGAGGATAATTTCATAGGACAGTTCCAGCTCTGTCATCTCCCACAGACAAGTAGCAAAAAAATACGCACAGGTATCCTCTCCTGTGGTTCATTCAGCTTCTCACTCTTCACTAAAGGAAACTTTCACAGTACTTCTGAATAAGTGTGAGAAAGTTCCCTTACTAGATGCCTAAAATTATTTCTAACCTGTAATTAAATGCAGAACTTCAGGGTTTAATTTCACTGGTAATTCCATGGTATTTATAGGCACAGAAGTTAACTCCGTCGTCGTCGTCGTCTTCTTCTTCACCACTTCCCTGTTCAGGGTCAGTAACTTTTATAGCCGTCTTCCAAAACTCTTGATTGTAGGTCCAGTTGTCATGTGGACTGACCTCTCTGAGGTCCATTAGCATATGGCTCATGTACCAAGTCTTTGGTATCTCGTCGGTCATCTTCCATCCACACTCACTGAAAAAGCTATCCTATTGATATAACTCTCCAGGGTTTGCTGGACATGCCCATACTGATGTAACCTAGCTTCCCTCAATTTGTCTTTAGTATGAGCAATCTGTTTTAGGCCCCTCACAATCTCATTTCATTTCCTATCATGGAGTGTGCACCATTTGACCATCGCAGCATCTTCATTTCTGCGGCCAAGAGCATGCTGATCTCTGTTTTAGTGGCTGGCCTTTGTTCTGTGCATTCAGATGGGTTGAATTACAATTTCATACACCTCTATCTTTTAACTTCATTGGCATCTTTTTGTCACCGAGAACTGGAGTTTGCTCCTGCCTTTGGCACTATGCGGCTTTAGTTCCACACTGGGCATCACTCAGGATCAGCAATAATTGATCCTTGGTAATTAAATTCCTTTGTTTATGTTCTCAAAAATTAACAATACCTAAATTTAAATCTTATAAAAATATTCCCACTGGATCCAATCCTGAGATTACTTAGAAAGTTGAATAAAGGCCTAACGCAGTGGAAATGCTGTTTCTGCTGTGAAGAGGGGGACTACATCATTGTAGAACCCACAAAAGAGGGACGCCCACACATTCTCAGCCCACTGCAGAACTCACTTCCATGGTGGATTGCAGCAGGGAAATGTAGAAGGAAGGACAGTGGATGTGATCCACACAAAAGGAGCATACAGTTGATGGGTCCACACCACCTACATCCATATAATCAAAACTCCATGCAGGTGAGAACAACAAGCCATGTGCCCCCTAGCCAGCAGTATAAGCCATGGACCAGTATATTACTAAAGCACAGGAGGGTTGAAGATCAATTTCCTCTTCTCCTGCTGAGAGCACAGCTCACCCCAAGTTGCTGCCTGAGGATTAGCCCTCTGTTTAATCATTTTTTGGGGGAAAGGGAGTTTGATAAGCAATGTTGGCTTTTTGCCTCTACGTACAGCAAATCCAAGTATCTATTGCTTATGTGCTGCTAACATTCAAGTAAATAAAATATCATATTAAGTGTGTTATAAGTTCAGAAGGTAACATGCCTTCTAGCAATATTGGCTCTGTGTAAAAGAAACCCTGTGGAGTTCTTAGCAGATGCCTTGTTAGATTATTGAAAAGGAAATGAAAAAAAAGGTCTTCCTTCTGCTCTGAATCTATCCCAAATTCTTATCCAGCTATTACCATCAGAGCAACAAAATATCTCTTGTCAATGGGGAAAAAATCTCCCTGTGCTAACTCAGGACCAGCCATTGGAGTCCAAAGACTGTGCTGTACACATACTGGATTTGGGGGAATGTATACAAAAAGATGAACTAAGCTTATTTTACAAAACAAAGTCAGGTGCCGTCTGAGAGATAAGGGGTGAGGTAATTTTTTTTATTGGACCAACTTCTGTGGGTGAGAGAGAGAAGCTTTCAAACCACTCAGAGCCCAGCCCTGAAGTGGAGTTCTGTATAAAAAGCTTGTTCCGCTCACCAACATGAAAAATATTATCTCATCCACCCTGTCTCTCTCATATCCCGGAACCAAACACAGCTACGACAACCCTGCTGTAGTTTCTTTCTGGGCATTTCTATTGCCCCATCTGCCTAGCATCTGACAGCCTTTCTGCTGCAGAATATATACCAGTTGCTGGTGCTGGAAATTCACAAGTGTAGTGATTTTTCCCTGAAAATAATGGATTATTTTTGCTACCTCTCTGAGAATTATGAAATGCAAGTCAACAGAGCCACTGAGAATGAAAGTGCAGGGGGAAACTAATTGGTGTTTTAAGAAAAGATTCAGGGCAGGAAAATAGTTTGGTCTAGCAAATAAGGCATTAGACTGAGCCTGTTTTTTCATTCTGGGTTCTCCCAATAACTCCCACAATAACCAAGGACAATAAACTTCTCTGTCTTAATTTCCCTGTCTGAAAAATGGGGATAATAAGATTTACTTACCTTCGTAAAGTGCTTTGAGAGCTACACAGGAGGAGCACTACATAAGAGATGAGATATTAATAAAGCTTGTTACCTTGCAGTGAAGGAATATGTCTACACAACAATATACTGTTCTTTTATGACACAAGAATTGCCATCTTGGATTAGATCAATGGACCAATAGACCAAGTTTAGTCTCTGACTGCAGCTGGTATCAGATGTTTAGGTACAAGAAGCCCTGTAGCAGGCAATGTTGGAGTAGCCTACCCATAGGGAAAATTGCTTCCTTAACCTCATCAATTATCCCCTGAAGCATAAGGATTTATATTCCTTTTGTTTTTAATCCTACCTAATAGAATTCTTGATTTCCCCGTTATCCTTATAAATGTTTAACCCTTTTTTGAATCCTCTTAAGCTCACTTTGACTTTTCTTCACAGTTTTTATTACATAAATCTATATGGAAAGGTACTCATAGAAACATAACAAAACCAAATGTTAAACAGTGTCAAGAGACTAGTTTTCAGTACCATGTATGGCAAACTATTAATTGGAGCAGCACTTAAAATCCACTGTGTGTTTCATGGAAAAAGTAGCAAGTCTTATCGCTGAGGTATTATTATGAAAGTTTTACTTTAAAAACTTGCATTCCCTTAAACACCAATGAGTTATACAGAGCCAGTATGCAGAATGTAGAAAGTCATGCATCGCATTTTACAAACATCATCTTGGGTATGTTTTGAACAAATATAGGCTGGCTTAATTTCTGTAATTGTATCTCATTAGGAACTGTTTATACATCATCCAACTTCTCAGCAGAAATTCATACCCCTGTCAGGACACAGATGGAATTCTGTTCCCTGTCAGACCAGTAACTCAGCAATTTCATGGAGAGTAACACACAAGTCTGCCATGGAATTCAGTGAGAGACCCAACATTCTCATGGAAAGCAGAGAAAATGTCTCCTGCATCCCCTCTCAGTGGCCCCTTGACAGGAAGACGATGCACAGCTGAAGTTTCCTGCTTGCTGCAGTGTTGCTAGAAATGGTACAGAGGCTAGGAGAAACAAAATTAGCTGATCAAATTAACTTTCCTTGCTACTCTTAGAAGTTGAATAGGAAAGATTTGTTTGCAAAGGGTAAATGCAGATCTGTCCTGAGTAGTGACAAAAAAAAGGCCATAGGTAAAGTAACAAGATTTAACATTTCAAAGGGGTAGCCGTGTTAGTCTATTGCAGAAAAACAACAGAGTCCTGGGGCACTTTTAAAGACTAACAGATTTATTTATCGCATGAGCTTTTGTGGGAGAAAATCCCACTTCGTCAGATGCTTTGAAGATGGGAAACTTACAGAATGGGAGGGAATTAAATGCAGAGGAGTGTATGACATAGGATCAGGTCAGGCGTAACAGCAAATCAAAATAGGTGTTAGGATTCAAACACTGGGGAACAGCACATAGAGGAAGGTGAGGTCAAATCACCTGTTGTAATGAGAGAAAAATCCATAGTTCCTGTTTAACCCCAAGGCAACTGAGTCGAATTTAACGTGTAACTGGCAAAGAAGCTGCTGGTCAGTGATACATAATGCCTGACTAGTGCTGACCAAATAATGGATTTTTCACTTTGGAGACTGAACTGAAAAATCTGTGGGGTGGGGGGAATGGTTCTATTTTAATCAAAGTTTAGGAAGAATGGTTCAGTTTCCTGTCCAAAATAAAAAAAACCCACTGAAAAAAATCCATTTTGGGTCAAACCCAAATATTTCATTGAAAAAAATGTTACACGTTTTTTATTATGTTTTGGGTGGGGTTTTTTGCCATTTGTTTTTTAGTTAGATAAATTTCAAAACAAAAAACTGTTTAAAACAAAAGTCAAAATATTTCCTTTTGAAAAGGTCAAAACAAAACATTTTGTTTCCAAATGGCCAAAATGAACCATTTTGACTGATTCTCCTTCTCCAGTTCAGTAATAGTTTTGGTGCCCTCCTCCCTTTCCAAAAATGCATCTTCTGGTAGATTTATTTTTCACAAAAAAATTCCCCCAAATTTACAGCTGTGAAAAACTGTTATACTCATGCCTGGAATAAAAACTGAAGGCATTATATAGTTAAGGAAATACAGATATATCCCAGTTAAAATAAAGGTTATTTACAGAAGATACAGCAGTTTTCCAAAAGAAAAACAAGGAGCTATAGATTATTGGGTGAGGTAACTGAGTCAGATGCCTCCTAACCCCACCTCGAAAGCCAGAAGTGGCTCTGCAGCATCCTATCTCAGTTTCCTCTATTGAGGACTCTAAGTAAATTCCATCAATCCGGTGTCTTTGTTACATTCCCTTTCTGGTTCTGTGAGAGGTCTGCTAGAACCCCAGATGGAAGTGCCATAGGTTGCTGAAGCTGACTCTTGAAGAAAAGTGGGGCTCTAGAAGATAAACAGTAGCATTGCCAGGAATTTTAGGGCTAGAGGAGTCTGAAAGGAAGAGGTTTACCTAGTGTAACTGTTATTATGAGGGGAGAAGCCCATTTAGAAGAGAACCCTTCAAGTCAGTGCTGTGCCATTCTCTGCCCTGCATGGCAGTAAAGTGAACCAGAGAAGGTATTTTTGTCTTTAAATTGGACACTACTCAGGCTAGAAAGCCATTTATGTTCACCGGAGTTTGGCTTTAGAATGTGCTCTACCTATTTAAATACCAAAGGGGTAGCCGTGTTAGTCTATTGTAGAAAGACAACAGAGTCCTGTGGCACTTTTAAAGACTAACAGATTTATTTATCGCATGAGCTTTCGTGGGAGAAAAATCCCACTTCGTCAGATGCTTTGAAGTGGGATTTTCCCCCACGAAAGCTCATGCGATAAATAAATCTGTTAGTCTTTAAAAGTGCCAAAGGACTCTGTTGTCTATTGAAATATCCTCTGCCTACTACAGAAAAATTAAAAAAGAAGTCCGCTGCTGCTACCCCAGTTCATTCTCTCTAAAGCAGCAAGGATATTATTTCAGTGTGTCATTTTTGACAGAGTTTAAAAAAAAAAAAAAAAGTTACATGTATTATTAAAAATCTCCATTCCAAGCCTGGTGTGATCTGTAGTATCAGGGATTTTGTGTTGCTGGTACAGTCAGATTCCATTCAAGCCAAAACAGTGGACATCTGCAGGTAGGCATAATGCCGCCTGTTTGACTAAAGGAAGAATAAATCCAAAACATCATTTCTTTCTCCAGATCTGTGCTAAGAAAAAAGAACAAATAAACCACACATTTTTAAATGATTGAAAAGATTTTGATAAGAGGCCTATTTCCTCATCTAGCAAAAAATCACTCCCCTTCAAACACTGGAAAGAAATGTTCCCTTCTCTGCATAGGAATGACTGTTCCTCAACCTTCCTAATGACCAGCATATCCATAGTGTGCCATCACAGCCTACAGTTTACAGGACTCCACATTCTCTGTGAACCCTCCCCCCATTACATTTTTTTACCCCTGAAAATCTTCATGTGGACTAAGATCCTGCAGCATGTCTGTTAGAACCCCAGACAGAAGTACCATAAGGTGACTACTGAAGGAGAGTGGGGATCTAGAAGACAAACAGTTGAATTGCCAGGAATTTTAATGATAGAGATTTAGTGAGGAAGGGAAAGGCTGCAGCACAAGGACAGAGGAAGGTCAGGAAGTCAAATAGGAAGATGGAAGATACTACTGAGGGATCTCAGAGAGGGAGCCAGGCCAATAAAGCCTATTGAGAGACTGAGGAATCTTGCAAGAGAGAAGCTGAGTCAATGAAAGGGTTGACGAGAAGGGAGAGGGACTGAAATATGACATCATTCCTGGAAGAGGATATTGAGGACCAGTGAGTTGATGAAGAGCTTAATAGATGAAACCTCAACACTTTGGATGAAATTTGGAGAAACATTTGAATCTGGGGGTTTATCTCAATTGAATTAAGTCACTGAACTCATCAAGATTCATCCCTTGTGGATAATGTTAGAGTTTTTTATTTTCTATAGTGCTGTCATTTTTTGTGTGTCATTCCTGTAAATATTCACTTTCAAAACTGATCGTTTCCAGGAATTAAATTGCAGAGCCAGAAATCTCTTGACACCACACTCTTGTCCAGAAATACTTCCCCTTCCAGAAATAACAAATTTTAGTGGATGGACACTGCAGCTGCAGTATTCATCTCCAACAACTTTTCATCAGCATAAACTTCAGAGATTTTGGTTCACTGGGTTTTACACTCACTCACTACTTGTAGTCTGTTAAGACTCAGACAGTCATTTACTGCAAGTATTAAAGTGACTACTGAATCATATGTGCTTGGTGAGCCTGTGGGATAATATTAATAGGATGATATGCGCAGTACCTTAAAAGTTCTATCTTATGGCTCTCATGGTTATTATAAAGAAAGTTTTTGTTTCATTGGTTTTTGATATGCAGATCACTTTTTATTTTTCTTCCATAAAAGTGTTTCACTGCACCTAAAATTTTAATTACATTTCTTTGGAGGATTCTGCTAGTTAAGTTTCAATTAAATTTTCATAGAAAATTCCTTAAGACACCTTTCAATTATACATGTTGCTTCTGTACATTACCCTCCCCCCCATTCTTTTTTCATGTTTCTAATAGGCTGCTAATTTCCCCAAAACATCTAAAAAATGTATTGTCATGGCTTTGCTTTAATTAGGAAATTAGATTATTCAGCTTTAAATGCTCTTCAGTGAGCAATCAGCAAATAAAGGTAACATTTTTATTTGATTGATTCTAAATCACATCGATTCTAAATCACATTTGGGATGATTGTAAAATATTAATATTCCAAGTCTAATTATAACATTTCAAATCACTATAAATTATCCCACCTTCAGGTCTCTAGCATCTTTGCAGTAAACTAAGTGGTAGGTGAAGAGACTCAACCTTAACAATAGAATGTGTTGCAGCAATTTAATCAAAGAGCCAACAGTCAATCATGGCTAATGTATGATTGGTTTTGAAGAACAAATATTTTGCACTGATATTCCACGAGAAAGGGCAATAGACATATAATAGAAGATACATAAAAAGTAAGCATTAGAACACACAAGGTAACACATCCTATTAGTGTTGGAACATTTTAGCAGCAATCAAGAAGTATTAAAATGACATTATTGAAACTAATAGATTTCTATTTTGCTGAAGGTTTATTTTAAGATATGGCAATCCAAATTTATGGCTAATCTCAACTATGATTAAGAAATTATTAACAAGTGTGTCATTTTTATTATTTGTATTAGCACTGGACTGATCAGGACCCCATTGTGGCCCATGCTGCTTCTCCATAAACATAGTACATACAATCAGAAAGGAATGGTAGAATCATTAGTTGTCATGTGAATTCAGCATTACCATACTATATAGTAGTGATGGGCAATATGATTTGAATAAAATAAGAATTGAGCAGAACAGTCAATATGTTCCCTCCCCCCCCCCCATTTATTTTGCAGTTTCAGCTTTACTGACTGGTAATGGAGTTGCCAAAGCATCCCATTCCTCCCTCATTTCCAAGGTTGCAGAGCCCAATGGAACCCCCTCACAGGCCAGTGCCTTAACCCTACCACTCCTCGTGGGTTTCAGAATGCAAGCCGCCCAAGTAATTGCCAACCCAGTTCTCACTAGCACAGGTGGGTAATCCCTGCATGTTTAAAGTGTGTGTGTGGTTGGGGGAGAAGTCTGCCTGGAAGACAAGCTTCTTCCCCTTCATCACACACCCACCCCAGGCTCAGCAAAGACCCATGAAGAAGTTTCATACATGGACTGACTTTAGACAAGGACTTCCTGTTCATAGATGCTATCAGGAAACAAAGAGAAGCAAGGAAGTTTAAGAACTAGGATGGGGGAGCAGACTAGAAAAAATGAAATGAGTCAGGCCACATGGCCTTTCTGCCTGATGTAGAGGAAGATCTGATCAGTACTGCAAAGGTTTAATTAGATCCTTCCTATCAAAAGGATTACAAAAATATTTCACCTCCTCAGAAAGAAGAAAGAAAAACTAGAAAGGGGGGAAAAAGGAATACTCCCCTATCAGAGGAGAGGAGAGGAGAGCTTTAGCAGGCAGCTACAAAATGGTCATTTTTGTGCTGCAGCTGTTTGTCTCTGTCAAATCTAAAAAGGCCAGCCAACAGAAAAGCAGGCTGAGAAAAGTTTCCTACAGAGAAAAGAGTTAACAAGAAGCAGACAGTCACCCAAAAGAAAGAGCTGTTCCTACATATTATTTGTCACTACTATGTCAAAAAGATTTTATTGACAAGACACATGGAAATGGATGAAGTCACCAGAACTTTTCCCACTTTCAGATCCTTATGCTATACTAAGTAGCAAGTAAAACAGATTCAGCAACAACAATTGAATGCACTGCAGCAATTTAATCAAAAAGTCAACAGTCAGCCATGCCCTCTTATCTTTAACTAGTACTCCCTGGGAAATTCAGATGAGTGTGGAATGTGTACCTTGCTCTGTTCTTCCCACCTTATAAAAGGGTTGGACAGGGTTATAGAGATAACATTGATTAGCTGGCAGATGGGTTGGGCCTGACTGATCTGAGTCACAAATAGTGTAAATCAGGAGTTACTCTTGAAATCAATGGTGTTATACCAATATAAAAATAATGTAGTGGAAGACCAAAATGAGGTCTATCATTTTATTTAGGGTTACAGTTTTGCACAAAGAAATATTGCTACAGATAAACACAGTCAATCGAGCTTCCATCCTCGACACACCACACGATCCATTGTGTACAGTCAAGCCCTAAGATATAACCGCATTTGCTCTGACCCTTTAGACAGAGACAGACACCTTCAGGATCTCTACCAGGCATTCTTAAAACTACAGTACAAACCCACAGAAGTGAAGAAACAAATTGACAGAGCCAGACGGGTACCCAGAAGTCAACTACTGCAGGAGAAGCCCATGAAAAACAACAACAGAACGCCACTGGTCGTCACCTACAACCCCCAAGCCAGACCTCTTCAACACATCATCAAAAATCTACAGCCTATTTTACAAGATGATCCCTCACTCTCTCAAGCCTTGGGAGACAGACCTCTCCTTGCTTTCAGACAGCCCCCTAATCTTAAAAGGATACTTACCAGCAACTACAGATCACAGAGCAGAAACACTAAAGCAGGAACACAGCCCTGCAGCAGACCACGCTGCCAACTTTGCCCTCATATCTACACTGATGACACCATCACAGGGCCTAATCATGCCACCTACTCCATCAAGGGTTCGTTCACCTGCTCATCCACCAATGTGATTTATGCCATCATGTGCCGGAAATGCCCCTCTGCCTTATATATTGGACAGACAGGACAGTCTCTGCGCCAAAGAATCAATGGACACAAATCTGACATCAGAAACTGCAATACTGAAAAACCTGTAGGGGAACACTTCAATCTCCCTGCTCACTCCCTTAACGACTTGTTAATAGCTGTGTTGACACAGATGAATAACAAATCACAGCTTCAAAGAGAGTCTGCAGAGCTCGAACTTATATGCAAATTTGACTCAGTTGCCTTGGGGTTGAACAGGGACTATGGATTTTTCTCGCATTACATCAAGTGAATTGACCTCCCCCCTCCTCTATGTGCTGTTCCCCAGTGTTTTGAATCCTAACACCTACTTTGATTTGCTGTTACAGCCTGACCTGATGCTATGTCATACACTCCCCTGCATTTAATTTCCTCCCACTCTGTAACTTTCCTATCTTCAAAGCGTCTGACGAAGTGGGATTTTCTCCCACGAAAGCTCATGCGATTAATAAATCTGTTAGTCTTTAAAAGTGCCGCAAGACTCTGTTGTCTTTCTACAATAGACTAACACGGCTACCCCTTTGGAATAATTCTTCTTGTGTAACATCAACCATGTGGTTTTACAGCTACACCTTATTGACAAGGTGAGCAGAAGGTATCTACCCAAATAGCCTTTGATCTGTATGGATTATTGTCTGCATGAAATACTGAATTTTCTTCATCTCTCTGAATTTGAGTAGGCACTCTTCTTCTTGGATTGGTTTATGATATTTTGTTTTAGTTTAAAGGGCCTCCTTTACAGAAGTTCCAAAGGGATAGCCATGTTACTCTAGTTCAGCAAAACAAAGAAGGAGACCTGTGGCACCTAAATTTGTTAGTCTTTAAAAGTGCCACAGGATTCCTTGTTGGTTTCCTTTACAGAAGATATTTAAATATCAGTGTCTTGATCAAAAGAATCTACCAGTTGCCCATGCATTTACTACTCTACTTGACATGGCATTACTCATAATCATTTATGGTGAAACACATCCCCTGAAGGACAGCTCAAGGTCCATGTACCACTTGCATTCACTCATAGCCAGTTTTGAGATGTTAAGTAGGATCTAAGCAGAATATATGCTGTATGCTAACCCTCTGCACAGAAGTGAATTTCATCCCTAGTGAACAGATATATATTATCAAATATTATTGAAATATATCTACAAGGCTGTGAAGTCCCCACATCTCACAGTATGTATTTTCCTCCGTAGGGACCCTTCATATTGAAAAAAAATGATTTGTCAACTCATGATTTTGCAAGTCTTACAAATAACTGGGGTTTTTTGGGGGGTGGCTGGTTGCTTGATTCTTTTTGGGGGGGGGGGTTTGTTTTGTTTTTATAGCCACCACTGCTAAAGTTGTGCAGTTGCATGAGACATTTAATTTTTTTTTTAAAGTAAGTATCTAGCCATCGTGGCTGCAGAGAAATGCATGGAAATGGAACCTCAGTGAAAGGCTCAGGAACAAGATGACAAAAAAACCCTCCCATTTTCTTTTTAAAATCTCATCTTTTTTAACATTTGGGGTTGGCAGTACTTTGCATAGTATGACCGTGAGGACAACGGAAATGTCTAAAAATAAATTAAACTACTTACTTAAAGTGGCTTTCACCACACAGGCTTATATATTAAATAAACTAACAAATATGGAAACTTTACTGATGAAGTGTGAGAGAGCATCTATCTTTACGTTAGTAGACTTAAATATGCCTCAATCCATCTACTTTAATAAGTCTGATTCTTCTTCATTTACACTGGTGTAAATCAGGAGTAATTTAGTGTTAATTATTGGGTCCAATGCTCAGATGGTGTAGCTTTCATTCACCAGTGGAAGCCATATGGTAGATAAGTTCCAAAGGGGTAGCCGTGTTAGTCTTGTTCGTTTTGCTGAACTAGGAGTCCTGGGGCACTTTTGAAGACTAACAAATTTATTTATCGCATGAGCCTGCATCATCATACTTGAGTTAATGAGGCAGGGGAGGGGGTGATCTGATGGTCTTGTGTTATGCAGTGTTTGCTAGTTTGTGACAATAATTGCTATAGACATAAATGCCATATAAAATTATAAATATTTTTATGGAGCGATAATCGATGTATGTAGTACTGAGAAGTGGTTGCAAATGCCTACCTGGGCTGGGGCCCGCACATGCATGAAGGGGGCCCGAACAATATGGGAAGGGGGCCCAGATAATAGGAGGGTTCCGGAGCCCATAAAATTATACTTTAGCCACTGCTAATATGTATGTTTAACTTTTTCATTCACACATGGTACAGAGGGAATGAAAGTACCACAGAATTAAAATGAGTGCAATAAACAGCAATCAAATCAAAACTCTAGGCAATCCCTTATATTTTTATACTTAATTTGCATATGAAAATATCCAAAAAGATAGCTCAGGGGGTGGGACAATCTAATTGATAACTGCTACTTCAGAAACTGAAGTGGTGATAAGAAACATGTCAGGAGAGAAAGGTTCCAGAAATCCCTGGGTGCTAATTATCTATTAGCATACAGTACTAAACCATTGGACATTGATTTGTAGTGGTCATATTCAACCAACAAGGGTAGTCTCGCTTCTATTTTTATTTGCTCTCTATTTACATGTCCATTAAACACTGGAAACATTAAAATCTAAAAGACAAGATTAATATTGGTCTTGAGTCTCTTCTTCCTTCAACTGGTTCTGTACTGACGTAAATCAATTTACTGTAAGGGAATTGTCTGAATTACACCAAAGTAAGTGAAAGTGGAATCTGGCCCTTTGAATTCATTTTTCACTGATATTAAAATCAACAAGCAAACACTTCTTTAACAAAAAAATAATAGGACCAAAAATTTGCTCACAGATACTTACGCCTCTTCAAAGGAGTTCTCTTAGATTTACACCAACATAACAGAAAAAAAGAAACTGGCCTTGAACATCTTGATCACAGGTGCTTTTGTAAAATCATTCTGTGGCACAGCAAGTGATCTTCCTAACTGAATATTGGCCCATGGATACTTTCCCTATTCACTTCATGGAAATTTGAAGGAGAGCATGCTTCAAAAAGAGGGTGGACGAAAAATGGTCAGAAATTGTCAGGCATAGAATATGTAACTTCAATTGATTTGAATGTTACTAACTCAAACCTTCCTGATTTTCATGCTTATGATTACATTCTGGGTGCAAAATGTCAATGCATACATAGTCATGCCAAGTAACACATGATGTGAATCTTGATCTCAACAGCAGGCTCCCTGCATGTCTGAACTAATTTATGAAAAAGAACAAGACCCTTTCTCACACTTTCAGAAGTGAAAAAATTGGCTCAAGCGTTTTTGCAAGTGTGTTTAGCCACTAGCAGCTTTCTCAGATTACACAACTGCAGATCTTACAGCACAGAACATAAGTTACCCAATCTTTTATTTTGCAACTGGCAAGTATGACATTTTTATACAGTTACTTACAAAAATAATAATTTCTCTCCTAAATGAGAACATAAAGTGACTTTGGCCCCTGCCAATTGAAAGAATAAACAATACATAAGTGGATTGTGTTGGGTTTCCATTTAGTTACAATGCTTTTGAACACTGCTGCCTGCTAACAGGGTGCACATGAATAGGCTCATAAAGCAAACAAAATGCATTTGAAAATAATTAATTATAACTATAATTAATATGTGAATAAATCAGTGGTTAGCATTCTAACAATGTAGGATGTAATATTAGTTGTAGACTGACTTGTTATCTGGAGGTATGTGTACCTTTTTAAGGAAATGCCAGTCATGTGCGATAGCTCAGGAGGTTCTGAAATGTCTCTGACAGTCTAATGTGTGATGGGTTTTGTGAGCAGCACGTGCAGAAACATGTTGATATAGTGACTTATTTTAACATGCTGGCTCTATTGTAAGTTGCTAAGTGTTCTGTGTCAAAATCAGGAATGAAGCCTAGTCCCAATGACAAAAAAAACAAAAATAGCTCATACTTAGTTGCTGGTGATGGCAATTAAGTCTATATCTATTCCACTACAACTCTGTAAAGAAGTCGGCAGTTGAAAGTGTGGGCATCTGATACCATGCAAGTTAATTAACCCCGCTGGGTCACGTAGGCTGCATACAATACAATATCTGATTGCTTTCTTGGCTTTATTTTTGCCCTGAACCTTGTAGTGTAAAACAGCTTCAGAAACATTGTGATTTTATCCCTGCAGTGCAAACGGGTACATGAGAGTCACCGTCGCATCTCTAAAAACCGGTTCACCCGGACAGTCTTCTATTGGTACATCTGGCCTAGTTTGAACAACATAAGAGGTTTCACAGTGATGCTGATGGCAAATACCACCATTGCCACTTTGGAAGGCATTTCTACAGAGTAGTAGCATGGAGCAGCTGGAAGCTAAAGCCTCCTGCTTGCCTGTGCGACCTTGGACAAGTCACATACATCTCTGTCTCTCACAGAACTTCCTCTTCTGTGAAACGAGAGACCGTAATCTGAGCTGGTCAAAATGCTTTCGTGACAGTGATTTTCTGAGGAAAAGGCCCTTTTTGTAAAGCCAATATTTTCCAGAGTAAAATTTAAGTTTTAGCAAAAAAAGGTCACTTTTTTATTGGAAAAAAAAAATCAAAATGATGTGTCCCAACTGCTTTTTGGAAAGTGACGCTGATGAGAGCCTTCCAGGCGTAATTCCATGTCTCAGTCCTGGGTACAAGATGAATGGAAAGAAAGATTCACTGAGGGCAGAAAAGCGCAGCTGAAGGATGTATGGTCTAGTAGACTGAGCATGGGGCTTGGATCCATAAGTAGGCTTGGGTGGTCTTTTCATGAAAGCTGTAGCCACTAGGCTGTGAACAGTCTCTCCTGTTGAAGTTGTTCCATTTGTAATATTTAATTATTTGGCCAGAGAGAATATGACTCTGTAGCTCACTGATTAAGACACTCACTTGAGAGATTCCCTGTTCAAATCCATTCTCATCAGGTAGAGCGGGAGCTTGAACCAGATCTCCCACATCCTGAGTGTGTGCTCTGACCATGGGTTAAAGGTTAAAGCTCCTCTTGCTATGCCCCTTTCCCCAGCTGTTTGTGTACAGGTAGACAGACTCTGAGCATTCCTGTTGGCATGGGCCCTGCATGTGACTTAGAAGAAAAGCTAATCTTCCCCTCCCTGGTTTGTGTCTCTGGCAGAGAGAGGCACCACCCTGCAGCCTGGACTTCAGCACGTATCTCCATGAGGGAGGTGGGGCATACACCCTTCTAGTTGGCTCACTGTCTAGCATGCTGGCTTTGTGGACTTCATTCTCAGGCACCTATTTCTCCCCAGCCATTATATAGTAGCCTCAGCTCCTAGGCTTTACGGGTCAGTATTGTTCCATTGACCTTCTAGGTACCTAAAAGTGAGGTGTTGCAAAGCGCAGCATCAAATCATCTCAGGCCCTTCTGCAGATTTGGACCTAAATGCTTTTAGGTATTGGACCGCATTCTATGTCTACCTGAATATACGAAGCATATTAGGTCATATAGTCTCTGACCCTTGGTGAGGTCTCCATGAGTGTAAGAATCTAGTAATTTAGGAAGATGTGCTGTTCTGACTGGCACAGAAGAAATGATGGGTATACGTACATACAAGGATCTAGTCCTTGGTCACAGAAAGAAGGTAGAGCAATTTCTAACTAAGCTCAATAGGAATGTAACAAGGGAATCCTTGTCTTGCTTTACGTTCACTCCTCTGGCGGGTGAGATCATCTGCTTTGGTGTGCTGGGTTCCGCCTTTCATTTGCTATATTCAATGGTTGCTTTGGGGAAACCAGTTCTGCATTTTCTCCTTGCAACCGAGTTGCATGTTAGATTCACATCCCCCACTTGTCAGTAACAAACTACAAGACTTCCCCAGTCATTTGCTTGATATTACAGCCTGGATCCACAAGAAGACCTAAATGATGCAATGTTGACCTAGGTTTTAGGTGCCTAGCTGCCCACTGGAATCTGCAAACTCTCATTTAGGCACTAGATTCTCACTAGATAGATAGGAGTTGAAACTGGGATCCACAAAAGCCAACACGTACATTGGGGAGCCATCTAAGCCAGCCAATAGCAGATACTGATGAGATGGGTATGCCATATACTCTTCACCCCTCAGGGAGTTAGGGCCATGATCTTCAAAAGTATTTAGGCTTCTAAATCCTTTGTGATTTCTATGTAAACTCAAAGCCTAAATATTTCTGAAGATCTGGGCATAAGTGCCTTAGTCAGGGCTGGAGGAAGGCACTGCGTGGGGCGCACACACAGAGACTCCACCCAAAATGGTGACAGGGGTGGCAGCAGGAAGGGGAGGCCACCCTGATAACCTTTATCCCACTGGTTAGGGCACTCATGTGAGATGTGGAAGACTTCAATTTCCCCCTTTCTGACAGAAGAAGAGTTGAACAGAGGCTTTCTTTCTATCTCTTAGGTGAGTACTCAAATCATTGAACTACAGACTAGTCACCCACTGTCTCCTGACTCATCGTATATTGAACTATTTATACCAAGTGGAGCAGCTGCAACAAGAGAGAATCACTTTAGAATATCCAATAACTCAGGCTTCCCTGGTTTGAAATCTTGCCTGGGCTGAGGTGGAGACAGACATCTGGACACCTGCCGAAGGGAGGAATGCTTATGTCCACAACAGAAACTTACACACCTAGGGGATGTCTGTAGCAAAAATATAGGTGGCTACAGAGTTATGCAGTAGCTGAATGAGGGTTTTGTGGATCACAGTGGCACCTAAATCCCTTTGTCAATTTGGACCTATGTATTTGTCAATCCAATGTAAGCTTCTTCCACAATCTTGTTCCTTGAGGCCCTCAGCTCACAGCTGTTTCCTCAGGCTTTCAGGGACTACTCTACCTCTCTGAAGCCTTCTCTCCAACCACAGGTCCCAGGCTGCCTCTCACCTGCTGCTCATACACCTGTTTCTCATCTCCAGTTCACTCTGGACATCTCTTCTTAATTATGGATTGTAGGAGCTCATCTGTGTGCCTGCCCATTCACATCCCACTCCATAACCTCCTTAGGGGAGCAGCTCCTAATTAGGAGTTAACAGGCCTACAGCGGTAGTTTCTAGCTGTAAATAGAGCTATAGTGGTCTTGTAATAGTGATCTCATCCAGAGAGGCAATCACTATAGCCAACTGCTGATTTAATTGCTCAAAATAACTAGAACCAATAATATAGGAGTCTAGGTGCATTTAGGAATAATTAGTACCCTAGATTTTATGGGCCTCGAGCATTACATATCCCTGCACACAGACTCTCATCTGTAAAAAGTCTATTTATTCCCTAAAATGAGAGTGGCAATTTTTAAATGTAATAGTTTTTGCTGGGTGTCCCAATAATAAGAGTATTGAGTTTCCCTGCAAACATTAGATTTCCACCGAGAAGTCTGCTTTCCTTCAGATTTGGTACCTTGGACTGTTGAACCATGCACTTATTATCAAAGCAAGAAGGGGGCAAAAAGGCAAAACCAGATATTGACTAAGGAGCAAGCTCTGGTATCTTGTAAGAGCATAAGGATTTGACTTAACCTGTCTAGTACAGCAGTTTAGTCCTCCTGAGCCTGTTAAAGTAACTGGAGTTTTGCCACTGACTTTAATGGAAGGAGGACTGGCGCTGTAGGTCCTGATCCGATAACTTCCACAGGCATTAGATCAGGTCCTGCCATTCTCAGGCAAAACTGAAGCCAAAGTAAATTTGCCCAAGGCATGATTAGGCACTATATTTTATGACCCATAGTGAAACTATCCACTTGAACCATTAATTGCTCCAGTGATTGATGCTATCAGAAGTAATTGCTCTTTCATTATAAGATGATCATTAGTACAAGTCCATCATATCTCGGCTTAGCTGTATAGAAACGGTACAGGTCTCAGATTCAAAAGGCAACGTTTTCTAAAATAGGCCTCTAATTTTGCATCATTTCTGCCGACCATGAATGGCAGACTCAAATGGCAGCACTTGGATATCTGACTACATGATTGCACCTGGAAGTGAAGTAGTAAGATATTTAAACATGTGATTTGTGCCCAATTAATTGCAGCTGCAGTTCACAGTGGACACAAAAATAAGAGGCAGCAACAAAGCCTCCAAAAACGTGACCTAAAAATTCCTTCAAAATTTGATAAAATTCAATCACCATTAGTTTTAAATAGAGGGTTGCCTGCTATATTTGGAAGTCACCTATATGGGGTTAAGGCTTTGCACTCCTCTAAATTTCATCAGCTCAATCAAGTGTTGCATGCTCACTGCTTCACTTCTGACAGCAAACACCGATCTCTGCCCCTCCCGCTTTCTCAAGCTCTCCAGAGAAAGCAACAGTTGTCTATTACACCTATGCCTAGAAGACATTTACCTTGGAAAGCAATGGGTCATTGTTTCCTACCCAGTAATTTAGCTCCTCCCACTATATCTGTAGCTTCAATCAATTAGGAAATTATGTCTGTTGAGAGACTTAAGCAGCCCAGGTTTCAGCAGAAAACTGGACTATTATTCAAAGTTGAGAGTGGTTATTAGGCAATTCTGAGGGTTGTTGTTCAGGGTTTTTTGTTTATTTGTCTGGGGTTTTGCAGGTGTGCAATTAATGATAAAGGCCACAGATTTCACTCAGTGTTTTCATACAACCGCCACCCCCCCAATTTTCTTTTCTTGTTTTTCTAAATCATTAATACACTACACAACCTCGTTTCTTTTTTCAGAGAGAGGACTACATTGCATGAATAGTATAATGTTTATCATAGCATTATTCTTCATGAAAGCACATGACAGTGAAAAAGGCTTTTTCATCCTTGGGAGGATTCAAATGTAAATGTTGTATTAAAAGAAAGCAACCACAGTGATTATAGATCTCAGAGATTAAAGGTTAGGAAGTCTAAAGAGTAAAGAAATCAAAAAGCAGATTTTTTTGTTTTGTTTTGGTGGGGTAGTAAATGTGCTGCTTACTCTTTGTTGTATAGAAGGTGTATTTAAATATAGCTATAATTCCAGATCAAAATCAAAACTCTACCTGCTATATTATAAAACAGCCCAAGTGTTCTAACATAAATAAGAAATGAAAATAAATGGCTTAACATAATATTACTAAATAACATTCCAGGACAAGACTCATCAAGACTTGTATTTGATTTCTGCTTTTAAAAGTGAGACAGCTTGGGTGGATAAGTTACCTCACACTCTTTTGCCCTGTTACTATTCTTCTGTGAAAATTGTACCTTGGCCCCATAACATTGGAGAGCATGTCAAAATTTGAGCATACTTTTAATAAATAAAGGAATCTCTAAACACCAATATTGTTAAGCCTAAGAACCAGATTTGGATGAAAGTGATAGAAATTCATCACAAAATTCCACTCAGAAATGTTCACTTTTAAAAGTATGTTGGCCAGTGTTGCGCCCCTGAAATTTTGCTTTTCTATTAAATGTTAGGGCAGTGATGTTTTGTCAGCCATCAAAGTATGTGAAAATGCAAAATAATTTCTGAGCTGAAGTGGAGATGGATATAGCAGTCCTAAGAGGACAGTGGATAGGAGTGATAGAAGATGGGAAGAAAATTTATTATGCTTTTGCTGCGGCCCTCCTTCCTCTACAAGTTT
Organism: Pelusios castaneus; assembly: GCA_007922175.1. Lineage (NCBI taxonomy): Eukaryota > Metazoa > Chordata > Testudines > Pelomedusidae > Pelusios > Pelusios castaneus. Next base: position 9,096,392 of record ML685789.1, read on the forward strand.
CCTCCCTCTGAAAGGATCCCAGGGTGCTCATACACATGCTCAGTGCTCCAACCACTCAGCCACATTGTCTTATCTACAGCTCCACTCATTGACATCAACAAGTGATAACAGAAGTAAACTGTGCTGGCTGTGAATTAATGGGAAGAATATAGGGTGTGTAGGATGGAATTTAGGCCAGGCAGGCAGCCAGAGGAGATCAGGCATCACTCAGCAGTCACCAACAGCAGTCACCAACAGCAGCAAACATAGAAAGAATAGGTAGAATTGAGATAAGAAAATACAGGCCCCCAAAGCAAAAATCACAGAGAACAACTTCTTCCCTTTAGACAGTTCTGCCTGTCCCCCCACTTGGTTTTCACAGTGCACCTAAGCAATAATGTCTTTCACACAGGGGGAACAGTGAGGCTTCAGGGTTAAACGGGGGCTTGTAAGAAATCTCTATAGTGAGATGAATTTTTCCATTTAGGGATTATCTAACATGCATGGTTCCAATTTTAATTCCCTTACTCCTGCTGAATGGCACTTTACCCTGCCAGCACTTCCTTTGACTTCAATGGGGCCAGTCAAGGAGTAAGGCATTATTCAACACGAGTAAGAATGTCAAAGTCCAGCCCTATGTGACTAGTAGCTTACAATCAAATTATGGCTCAGAAAGTTCCTCACAGTCCCCAAGCAGGATGGAAAGTTTTGCCTAATAAACAGGTGACTTTGTTTTGTGCAGAAGTGTTGAAATCTCCATAGCTACTGGTATAGTTTTTCCATAACTGTAAAACACAAATGGCAATGTATTCTTTATATTGAGCAAACACAAAACAAGTTACTGTACATCATACCTGATAAGGGATCTAAAGGTCAACACTACAACCTGTTTCTCCAGGATAAACCTTACTCAACTGTTCAGTTGCTCAACAACATTGAAGGAAAGGTTACAAAAGGATGGGAATGCAGCATGCTTAGGATTCTGGAGATAAGTGCACAAAGGAAATACTGAAAAAAATCATGCTTAGCTGGTAGCCACAGCAGAGTCTTCTTTTCTAGTCATTATTTGGGAGTGTCTGTTTGGGGGGAAATATATTATTTCGGACTGAAACTGAACTGCCAGATTGAAATACCTAAGAATATTGGACATTGATCCAAATTTTGCATCTTGTGCCCATCTCAATTTGAAAGACTAATAATGAACCTGAGACACTCTGGTTGCATCTGGATTTAAAGTTCACTTCATAGCACTTTATTCTCTTCCAGTCTGGAAAATGTCATGTGACATCCTGACGGTGATGTTCCGGGAAGAAAACAGCAGCAGATGCATGCACGCAGAAATCCAAACTGGCGCGCTTACGCACAAAGACAGCTGCCACTTTGCAAGAGCTGGTGAAAGATTTTAAAGGCCAAATCTCTTATTGAGCCTTAAGTAAAATGGTAACGCTTATTTGGGTTATCCTGTTACCTTTGGCTGTACTGGTAACGGTTTTCTCTCTCTTACTACACAGCTCCTCAATGACAGACTGGCTCCTAGAAGTAGCGTGTCCATTTTCTAGGAAGGCCTTAACAGGAATTAATGGACATGAGGATAATGGTTCTACTGAAAATACTTTGAGAGAATGCAAGGGAAACTACCACAGGCCATAACCACCAGAATAGTGATCCTCCTACACAACAGCCCTTATGAACAAAAAACACTTCTTTCTTTCAAAGAGAAAAGCAGCAGCAGATGTGCTGCGATCATGGAAGGGAAAAACACTGTTACAAAGGCAGGAGCAGTATGAGGTGCAAATAATTCGACTATAGTCGTGACTAGGCCATAATGGCATAAGAGGGCCCAGAAGACAGGTCACGCCCTGTCTCTGGGTGCGTCTACACTTACAAATTAAGTCAACTTAATTTAATCTGTGTCTACACTACATTTTCCTTAAATCGACTTAAGGAAAATTAAAGTCAACTTTATAAAACCTCATTTAAAGTCGACTTTATTAAGTTGACTTAGCCAGTGTGGATGCAGATTAGCCCTAAGTCGACTTAAAGTCGACTTAAAGGGCTCCAAGGCTCCCCCACTGCCCTCCCTGTCAGGGTGGCTGGCACAGCCAGAGCCTGACGTGCCCCCCCACAGTGCAGGACAGAGCCCTGCCCACCCTGCTTCTATGCCCTGCCAGTGTCCTTGTCCTGCTCAGCCCCCATTGTACCCAGGTACAATGGGGCAAATGCTGAGCCCCCTGGCACTCGGCAAGGGGTACCCCCCCTGCCACCATGGACCAGTCCCAGGTCCACCTAGCCCCTACAAGTCAACTTAGGCATCCAGTGTGGACGCTCTAAGTCAATTTGGCAGGGTCCCCTTTAAGTCGACTTAATTTCCGAGTATAGACATGCTAAGTCGACTTAACAAAGTCAACTTAAAGTCAACTTAACTAAGTCGACTTAAATTAACCAGTGTAGACATAGCCTCAGAGACTGTGCACATTAACACTCCCCATGGAAGAGCTCTCTAGATTCGGCTAATTAGTGAATATGACATCAGGGGCATAGCCATGTGACTAGAAGCTTCCTGCAGAGGCTCCAGGCCCACCTGTAGCTAGTTCTGTCTCAGTCTCCTCTTTTCCAGACTAAATGAATCCAGCTCTTTTAACCTTCCCTCATAAGTCAAGTGTTCCAGACCTTGAATCATTCATGTTGCTCTTCCCTGAACTTTCTCCAATTTGTCCACATCTTTCCAGAACTGTACACAATACTCCAGTTGAAGCTTAATCAGGGTGGAGTAGAGCAGAAGAATTACTTCTCATGTCTTATTCACAATACTCCTGTGAATACATGCCAGAATGGTGTTTGCTTTTTTTACAACAGCGTTACACTGTCGACTCACATGTAGCTTGTGGTCCACTATGACACCCAAATCCCATTCCACAGTCATTGTCCATTTTGTACATGTGCAATGGATTGTTCTTTTCTAGGTAGAGTACATTGCACTTGTCTTTATTGAATTTCATTCTGTTTACCTCAGACCATTTCACCAGTTTGTCCCAACCATTTTGAATTGTGATCCTATCTTCCAAACAGAGGCGGCCTTTGGCTATTGGGGGCCCTAGGCAAAGGCCAATGGCAGGGGCCCCTATAGGCCTGCAGAGCCTCCCTATAGCCCAGCTCCCTGCAGCCTCAGCCCCTCCACTGTCGGCCCTGGTTGGCCACCCTTTCCCTACCACCAGCCCCGACTCTCTACTGCTGGCCCCAGGGACCAGCTCTTCCTCCTGCTGCCGACTGAGGCAGATGTGGCTTTTGGGGTAGTGAAGCAGGCGATGGGGCCCCTAACTGCTTGGGGCCTTGGGCGTGTGCCTGCTTCATGTACGCTAAAAGCCCCCTCTGCCTCCAAAGCACTTACAACCCCTCCCAGCTTGGTATCATTGGCAAATGTGGGGTATAAGGAATTGTGGCCCCTCCTAAGACCTCTCCTGCAGCCATGGCCCCTCCTAAGACCTCTCCTGCAGCCATGCAAAACCTAATCAAAGTTTGGCATGAAAGGAAAATGCTAAATTAAGCCAGAGTTTTTTTTCATAGTAGGGAAGGACTGAATCTCTTGACCCCTGGGTGGGGGAAGCTATGAGCTGCCTAGTTCAGAAGCCTAGAGGCAGCAAGAATGAGCCTTGATTCTACAAGGGATGGAACTAAAATGGAGGCCAAGGCCACTATATCTACACTGGCCACCATTAAGAAGTCTCACATATGGTGGTATCAGACACACTGTTCTGATTATAGGGCAGTATGGAGTAAGTATCACTATGTGGCAGCACTGGGTAGTAGAGATTAGTGTAGCTAACTCAGAGGTGGGCAAACCACAGCCCTACGGCCTGCGAGCACCCTTCCTCTGGTCCGCCAGCTGCACCGGTGAACAGCCCACAGCTGCTACAGCCACTCCCCTCTTCCAGCAATGGCTCTGCAGTGCTGTGGCCACTCCCCATCCTTCCCAGCTCCATCTCTTTCTTTGGGGGTTGGGAAGGAGTGCAGTGGTTGCTCCCCCATCATGATGCCATACATTCCTCCTGGGGGCTGGCCCAGGGGTGCTCTGGGTGGCACACAACAGCTGCTCCCATTCCACCCCTTCTCCCCACAAGCCAGGGGCACCATACCAGAGTGTGGCAGCTGCCCTCCACAGCCTCAGTGGGGTCATGGCTGGAGTATGGCAGCTGCTTGTCCCAGAGGCATCCAGCTACCCCCTCTGGGTTTTTCCCGTTCTCCCTGTCCCACCAAAAAAAAAAAAAAAAAACCCAAAGAACAGTGCATAAGCCCCACCCCTACCCCCAGATCCATCACTTTCCCCAATGGTACATTAAAAAAATGTGAAAACACAAAAACGAGAAACTCCCCCCAACCCATCTCTTCTCCTCAAAACTCCCCCCCCCACCACCACTTGGGCAGAGCAGTTGCCACTCCCCCCTCCATGCCCCAACCCTTCCCCACCATACCATGGAGGTGGCCCTCAAGCCAAGAAGTTTGCCCATCCCTCAGCTAACCCTAAAAATAGAAGTTTAGCTGTTTTCACCCCAAAGCAAAAGGCTGAGGTTTTTCCACCAATTGTTTTGAAAGGCAAGGGCTAGTTTGTTTTACATTCCCCTGACAACCAGGAGCTATAACCAGTGATACCCTGAAGCAACGAACAGTCTCGCTCATTCACCTTCTGTACAGACAGACTGCTTCAGTTGTGTTCCCAGAGTGAGAGACCCTCTAGACTAAAACTTTAGTTTAGCCTTTGTTGAAGGATCTTGAACCAGTAAAGACTCATTTTAGTCTGCCCTTTGCCTTGTGTGACATCCAGATATCTGGAGGCTATAGTCACCCAACCTAGAAGCCATCAATAAGCCCTTGCAGGCACCACATGCAGCTGGAAAGAAAGCTACAGTACTGTACCTCTCATTTTCCTCTCCCCTCTGACCAGAGCCAACACCACAAAGAACAGCTAATCCTCTTCATTTCTAGCATTCACCTTTAGGAATGTATAAATTGAAGAGCTGTTTCATTTTCCTGCCTATCCACACCATAGCACCATGTTTCAAGCAGCACAAAGATTAACTACCCTGATCAATCACATTGGTAACAGCTGCACAGAGGAACCAGCTGTATGATGATCGGCACTAATGTCCTGTAAGGGTTGCTCACGCATACTCTCCTATGTAATAAATATCCAGTTTGCCTCTAGCCCAGGTGATACAACTTACACTCCAAAAAGCTCTTTGTCCTTTGGAAAACATGTCCTTTTTTCCCCCATTTAGGAGGAAGAGTGAACAGAATCTAACCAATGATTAGATTTCCCATTATGCTACAAAAATGGAAACAATTTTCTTCAGTTAAATTTAAACTTTAGGAATTAAAATACATATATGTAATCCTTTTGAAATTTCTATTTTCTCTCTATTTCAGTTTTTTATATAGTGCCTTTCAGTCCTATATCTATGCAATTTGTTTTATATATATAAACAGCACAAATTGACAAGGAAATTCAGACACGAGAGTGGGAATTTAAGCTAAATTCATTGTGAATTTTAAATTGAATTTTCATCAGATGAAGGCAAGTAAGTGGGAAAAAAAATCAATGAAATTTTACATCATGGTTAGGGTTTTTCTATTTCTGTTTTTGTGAAATGTCAAAAGTACTATCTCTTTTGCACAGACATTTCTATAAACTAATCTCATATTTTTCCATGATTTTATTTTAGTATCTTGTCTACAGATTAAGGGCTTAATTCCAGCAAAGCATTTAAGCATATATCTGACTCTAAACATGTGAGTAATGCCATTGAAATAAAAGTTAAGCACTTTGCTGATTACAGATTCAAAGCATTCCTGAATACATGTTATTCTAAACATACATTTTTCTATACAAAAATCTGTGGCAAAATTTATATTATTTGTGTCATTTCTTTAAAAAGTGCCCTAACTTCACCATAAAATTCTATTGATTTTATTAGTTTGCCTTCATCTGATGAAATTTTATTTTAAATTCACAGTGAGTTTATTCACTTTTGTCCAAGTTTTGTTGTCAAATTTGTGCTTTTTTTTAATAAAGGCTCTTAAAATTGTATTAAAATATAGAAAAATTTTATGCCAGCCAATAACTAAAAATAAAGAGTTTCTTGTAATTTTTGTAGCAAGCACTTGAATTATGATGATACTTACTGGCTTAGTGATTTCATTTCTGAAGAAAATGTAGAAAAAAAATCACATTGTTGCATGCAGTGTTGTTATAGCTTTGTCAGTCTTCGGATATTAAAGAGAGAGGGAGGGTGTGATAATGCTGTTTATTGGATCTGTTGGTGACAATCGTTCAAGCCACACAGACCAGAAGAAAGGCTCTGTGTGCCTTGAAAGCTCCTCTCTTACCAAAAGAAGTTGTTCTAATAAAAGATATTTCCTCACTCACCTTGCCTCTCTAGAAAAAAACCACTTCATTTACCAATCTTTTGGTGAGATTTTAATAACCGACTTTATATAACAGCAATTCAAGATAGAACAAAATATTATTTAACAAGGTTTTATATCACAGCATAAAGTGTGACTGGTCTCTCAGTGTTGATTCAGACATATTTCTGTCAAGGTCACTTCCCTGCCAAAATATACCTACAATAACCATACAGAAATTTTATTTTTAATAAATAACCGCAAAACAGTTGCATAAACAGAGTAAACTGTGAGTAACTGTAATTTATAAATTATAATGAATATCTGTTGTAGCAACATTAACAAATACCTTGCACAGACTGAATGCAAGTCCATGCCACCATCACTAGCTTATTGGTTGGTGGCAAACCAAATGATGTTGGAACATATCAGTGGTTTCCCTTAGTGAGAAATCTACATCCTAGCTACATCAGCTTTTACACTCCAAGCATCCTTCATGTTTGTACTTTCCAGACTTCTGGCTTTGGAAATCTTACAGTTTTCAAAGGGAATAGTCAAGGTCTCTACTCACTGACCCAGAAAGTCACTGTGGAAAGATTGTTCGCCCTACCCTGCCCAAAACATAAACACATAGACCACACTTCTAGGGAGGCAGTGTGGTCTAGAGTTTGAAATAGGAGCTGGGAGACAAATCAGCCAGACTCCTAGTGAGGTATTGGGCATGTCTACTGACCCCTCTGTACTTCCCTGCCACCTTCCTCATCTGAAATGCAGATAATTCCTATCAACTGGAGGGAGGGTCTGGTGAAGTTTAATGGATTAACTATTTCAAGCATGTCATGATTCTAGTGGGAAAAGCACTACTCTGTCTATGTGAGAAGAATTAATCATATTTATGAATATTATTGCTGTAACAAGTGGGAATTGTACTTTTAAAAAAAGATCAGGGAGAGATACGCACTGATGTAGACTGATCTGCCCAGACTGAGCTATGCTCAGTATAGAGGGTTTGATTCTGCATCATTAATGTTATTGAGAGATTCGCCATTAACTTCAATGGAAACAGGATGAGACCCATTGTAAGAAGGGGATTGATACTGCATAGTTCTCAGCACTAGTTATGATGCTAAACTTCCCCAGCTGCCACTAAACATAGTGGAAATCAAGGGCTCTTGTAGGATTTCAGCCCTAGTGATTTTATTCAAAGACTTAGTTTAGGGTCACCCATTTCAGTCTTTACAGTGGTGGCTATTCATGCAATTTTCTTCACGTAAATCATCTGATCAGTTCAAAGAGCTGCCTTGTAATTTTCTTGTTGCAAAATCAGATTTATTTTTATGCTTTCCTCAACCACGTGTATGTTTAAGTAACTCTGAATGTTCACCTATGTAAACACCAGAGGCATTACACTCTTAAGTACTGACACATTTACAACTCCAGTTTCTCCAAGATGTCATTCTTCTTAGATGGATCATTTGCTGCACAGAGAAGAGAAAAAATAGGAGGAAAAAAAGCCAGGCATTCTTGCTTTTCTTTTTCGGAGGAGAGAAAGATAAGACTATCTCAGGAAAAGGTCATTTTTATTAAGTGAGGCCTGATCAAATAGTATCTGGAATTTCAAACATGCTGATATCGATGTGGGAAATAGTTAAGGAGGGCAGAAAAATACTAGGATGTTTAAAAAAAACACAAAACTTAAATCAACTTTCTAAACAGTGGGCCAAATGGATTCTTGGTGTAACTCAGTTGATTTATACCATAGGTGGATATGGCCTATTGACCCTACAAATATCTTACATCTAATTTTGTTTTATTTATTAATTTTTGTCAAGGCTTGCCTTGACATCTCAAAATAGTACTTATATTTCTTCCTCTTGATCACCAATGCATTTTCCCCTCAGAATTAGTTTCCATCAATGTTTTATCACTCATGGAACCTTAGTGTTACTATGTGATAAGTTTCGGTCTACCCTGATTCAATACTGCGTGCAAGATTAAGTGTGCCATTTCTTTCACTGTTTTATTGTGATCTAGACATTTGCCATAAAGAAAGGTTGCTCACCTTAGTGTAATAACTGGAGTTCTCTGAGATGTGTGTCCCCATGGGTGCTCCACTGTTGGTGTGTGCACGCGCGCCACACCACGGATAGGAGATGTCCCTAGCTGGACTCGCCAGGGTCGCGCGACCGGAGGGGACTGTCTCGCGGACAGTTTGGCGCCCTTCAACAGTCGCGTGACCCGATCCGCCCTTGGTTCCCTCTCTAACTATGAGCGAATGGATGTTGCCCGAAGAAGAGAGGGGAGGAGGGAGGGTAGTGGAGCACCCACGGGGACATACGCCTCGGAGAACTCCAGTTACTACACCAAGGTGAGCAACCTTCCTTTCTCCTCCGAGTAATATCCCTGTGGGTGCTCCACTGTTGGTGACTCTCCAAGCTGTGCCCTTAATTGGTTGGAGGGGCTTTTGAGGATGTGTTTCGTATTGTGAAGAGTACTGATATGCCTACAGAGGCATCGTATTTTGCTGCTGAATCAAGTGCATAGTGTTTTATGAAAGTATGGGGGGTTGACCAAATAGCCGCCTTGCATATTTCATCTATGGATATGTTCTGTAGGAAGGCTGTGTTTGTAGACACTGCCCTTGTAGAGTGCGATCTGATTTGCACCTGATATTTTATAGCACGTGCTTATGCAATTAACTATGATCATTGATAATATGCGCTTTGAAATAGATGTACCCTTATTTCTTTCTGCTATAGAGACGAATAGTCTATTTGTGTTTCTAAATGATTTTGTTCTTTCCAGATAGAACGCGAGTGCCCGGCGGACATCGAGTGTATGCAGGATGGCATCCTCTGTGTTCGAGTGAGGTTTCGGACAGAATACAGGTAAGTGTATAGTCTGGTTAGTGTGGAAGGGTGAGGACCTCTTTGGTAAGAATTTTGGGTGAGGTCATAAGCAGACCCTGTCTTTATGAAAAATTGTATATGGGGGGTCTGCCATGAGTGCCGCCAGTTCGCTTATTCGTCTAGCTGATATGACTGCGATTAGAAAGACCACTTTCATCATCAAATGTTTTAGTGACACATTAACCAAGGATTCAAACAGCAGTTTTGTGAGAGTCATGCTGGGTTGGGAGGGTGGATCTCCAGGTATAGATTTCTGATTCCTGCCAAGAATCTCTTAATGATTGGATTAGAGAATACTTATGTATCCTGTATATGGTTGTGAAATGTGGTGATCGCTGCTAAGTGTACTTTTATCGAACTAAGTGTGAGTCCTTCTTGTTTCAGGTGTAAGAGGTACTCGAGTATATCTTGGACAGTCGCAGAATACGGCGAGTTCTGTGATTTACCACACCACCTGTGCCATTTATGCAGGTAATTTTTGTGGGTACACGGTTTTCTGCTATTCAAGAGTATGTATCTGACCAAGTCTGAGCAGAGTAGTTCCTGACCTTGGAATCAGCCATGCTTTTAGGTGGAGATGTTCGGGATTTGGGTGTAGGATTCTCCCTCTGTCTTGTGACAAGAGGAGTGGATGAAGGGGTAGAGGGATTGGAGTTGTACACAGCATTTGTATTAGCAGTGTGTACCATGGCTGTCTGGGCCATGCGGGGGCAATGAGAATCATTTTTCTCTGTTCGTGCTTTGCTTTGATCAGAGTCTTTAGGATTAACGGAATTGGTGGAAACACATAAGCGAATGTGTGGGTCCATGGGATAAGGAATGCATCTCCTTTGGAGTTCTTTCCAATACCGGCTCTTGAACAGTATGTGTGGCATTTGCAGTTTTGGTAAGTGGCAAAAAGATCTATTGAGGGGTGTCCCCAATATGTGAAGATGTCATTTATAATGGTAGTATGGATCTCCCATTCATGGTTGTGGTTGAAGAGCTTGCTCAGAGAGTCTGCCGTTGTGTTTAAGACTCCCGGTAGGTGTGCCGCTGATATGGTTATGTTGTTTCTGATGCACCAATGCCATAGCTTTGTGACTTCTGCACACAGGAAGTTTGATCTGGCTCCTCCCTGTCTGTTCACGTAAAACATGCAAGCCGTGTTGTCCGTCATAATTTTTGTGTGCTTGTGCGTCAAGTGATTTCGGAAATGAGCGCATGCATTGCGGACTGCACACAGCTCTAGCAAGTTTATGTGCAGACAGGATTCTTGATTGTTCCATCTTCCTTGAGTGGTGAGGTTTAGGGCTGGTATGTGAGCTCCCCATCCAACAAGGGAGGCATCCATGTACATGGGGACCGTTGGGGGTTGCTGTATGAATGGTATGCCCCTGTTCAGGTTGTGTGGCGTTATCCACTATTGTAATGATTGTTTGATCTGTAGAGGTAGGGATATTTGACGATTGGGGTTGTCTTTGTGTGGTTTGTATATTTTCCGGATATACAATTGTAATGGTCTCATATGTAGGCGTGCATGTTGTACTACAGCTGTTGTTGAGGCCATGTGATCTAATAGCTGTATGCAGGTCAGAACTGTTGTGACCGGTGCCATTTGTACCATTTTCACTAAGTTCTCAATATTTTGGGCTCTTTGCTGTGGTAGGAAGGCCTTTCATAATGTAGAATCTATGTGGGCTCCAATAAATTCTATTGTCTGAGTGGGTATAAAGGTGGACTTTTTGTCATTTATTTGAAGACCAAGGTTCTTGAATAATTGTATTGTGGTTTGAACTGCCCATGACATTTGTTCTTGGGATGGTGACTTTATTAGGCTGTCATTGAGGTATGGAAAGATTGTGACTCCTCGTGTACAAAGATGGGCGGTGACTACTGCCAGAATTTTGGAGAATTCTCTGGGTGCTGTTGAGAGACCGAATGGAAGAACAGCATATTGGAAGTGGTCGGTTCCTATGACGAATCTTAGGAATTTCCGATGTGCTGGGTGGATAGTGACGTGAAAATATGCATCCTGGAGATCAAGGGCTGCAAACCAGTCATTTCGGTCCAATGATGGTATTATGGTTGCCAGGCTTACCATTCTGAATTTTTGTTGTTTGACGAATTTGTTTAGCCTCCTTAAGTCTAGGATTGGTCTCTAACCCCCTGTTCTCTTCTCGGTTCAGAAATAAGGCGAGTATATTCCCTTTCCTCTGCGTTCTGACGGGACCCTCTCTATGGCTCCAATGTGGAGTAGGTGTGATCCTCCTGATGAAGGATTCGTTCGTGAGAGATGTTCCTGAAAAGGGACGGGGAAGGGTAGTGGGGTATGGGTTTTGCAGTAAGAAGGGATGGTGTATCCTGATTTGATAATTTGTAGGACCCGTTTGTCCGTTGTGATCATGGTCCACTGTGTGTAGAAATTTCAGAGGCAGAACTGATAATTCTGTGTTGTGGTTGGTGGTAAGTGAAGTGTACTGGTTTTTTGCAAGCCCTCGGCCTAAGCGTCAAAATTGCGGTTAGTTTGGTGCGTTTTGTGGTGCTGGAGCTTGGTTTGATGATTGTCTCCTGCGCTGAGGATGTTGGCAGTTTCTGTAGGTATCTGGGTCTTGTCTCCTTGATTGTTGTCTGTATTGAAATTGCGTTTGATAGTGTGATGAGTAGCATGGGTTGTAAGGTTGGTATCTGAATGGCTTTCTTCTTGGTGGTTGTGGATAGATACTGAAGGTACAAAGGGTGGCATGCGAATCTTTTGACGTGTGCATCATTTCATCGGTGTTCTCTGCAAAAAGTTTCTTCTTGTTGAATGGTAAATCTTCTGTTGTTGTTTGTAGGGGCTTCGGAAGATCTGCAGTGTGAAGCCACGACGCTCTACGCATCACGATGCCCGTTGCCATTATTCTAGCTGACATGTCTGCAACATCAAGTGCTGCCTGGAGAGCGGTCCTGGAAATCAATTGTCCTTCTTTTATGACTGCATGGAATTGTATTTGTTTCTCTTTTGGTATAAATTCAATAAAATCTGCCAGTTTTAAATAATTATCGTGGTCGTAATTTGCTAATAAAGCAGAGTAGTTGGAAATTCTTAGCAATAAGGTTGATGATGTATATGTTTTCTTTCCCAGGAGGTCAAGCCTCTTATCGTCCTTATCATGGGTGCTGATTTATTGAAGGGCTGTTTGCCCCTGTGGTTGGCCGCTTCCACCACTAAGGAATTGGGTGGTGGATGCGTGAATAGGTATTCTGATGCTTTGCTATGTATATAGTATTTTTGTCAACCCTCCTTGAGGTTGGAGGGATTGATGCTGGTGTTTGCCATATATTGTTCGCGGGCTCCATTATTCCATCATCCATGGGAAGGGCCATACGGGATGATGGCCTCGCCTGTAGGATTTGCAATAGTCTGTGCTGTGAGTCAGATGTTTCCTGTGTCATATTTCTTGTGATTCTGCTACCTTCCTGAAAAGGTCTTGGAACTGTTTAAGGTCATCATGTGATGAGGACGGCAAAGGTGATAAGTTCTCGTCTGGTAGAGGTGTATGGCTTCCCTTGGGAGAATCTTCTCCTGTTTGATGCAACTCATTCACGTCGTGTGATGGCTCACCTTGTTGGGAGTGTTGATATTGAGTTAAGTATATTGGTGATGGTGAACAAGGACTCATTTCTGAATATCTAGACCAGGAGTCCCATTGTGGCCATTGTGGTGGGTAATTATAGGGTGGACCGTATCATGGTGGGGGGGTACCATGGGTATTGGGGTCTCCGGTGACTGCGGTCCTGCATGCCATTGTTGGAGTGTTGTCCTTGACTAGTAAGAAGAGGTGGGTGGTAAAGGTCCTCTTCTTGTTCATTAATGGGGTGAGCAGGCAATATATTTTCTGTTCTAGGGGAAGCCATATAGTTGTCCTGGTGGAATTGGGGGGAAAGAGGGATCTGAGTCTCAATATGTTTTCTTTTTGTTTCCTAGGTGCCGGTGGAGAGGGTTCCGTTTCGGCAGTGGTGCTGGCTTCTTGATTTGAGCTGGAAGAAGTGTGCGGTACCGAGGTATTTGAATGACTCGGGGCCGCTGTCAAAATCACCTGTGTCATGGCCACTTCTTGTGAAGGCGGTGCCGAGCTGGGAGTTGCTGCCGGCATCAGAGCCGTTGCTGTATCCAGGTGTCCCGGCTCCGATATTTTTGCAGGCAATGTCGGTGCCGACTTGTTCCTGTAAGAAGGGTTGTTGTTGGTTGGATGGGACTGTTTGTCCGTCTTTCCTGGCGGCGTGTTGGAGGGACTTTGAACCTCTGCTTCACACCTCTGTCTCCTTTATGGGGATGGTGTCGGGGACTTCCTTCTTTTTTGAAGTCCTGGTGGCGGAGTTAAATGTCTCTTTGTCAGGCTAGCAGCTGATGGGGCTTTCTCCTGTCCAGGGCCAGAGGCAGGTCTGAGACACTTTTCCATAAGTAAGAGCTTGAGATGGAGGTCACGGTCTTGTCTCACTCTTGTGCTGAGATTTCGGCAATGGGAGCATTTGTTCACATTATGCTCCTCTCCTAAGCATTTTATACAAGTCAGGTGCCCGTCTGAGGCGGGCATAGCATCCTGACAGGATTTGCAGCGTTTAAACCCCGGGAGCCCGGCATTTTGCTGGCTCTTGGGTTTGCCGCTTGTCCGTCTCTTCTTTCCCTTTTTTTTTTTGTTTTTTAAATAAGGTTAAAGAAAAAAGGGATGAAAGTTAGAGAATTCGTCTAAATCAAAATAAAGTCTAGTGGAGAACTAAAAGATAGAGAGTGGCGAGTGAGTGTGAGGAGAGTTCCCTGACTCTGTCCGTGGTCGCGAGAGGTAAGAGAGGAACTGAGGGAGGATCGGGTCGCGTGACTGTTGAAGGGCGCCAAACTGTCTGCGAGACAGTCCCCTCCGGTCGCGCGACCCTGGCGATTACAGCTAGGCACATCTTCAATCCGTGGTGTGGCGCGCGCGCACACACCAACAGTGGAGCACCCACGGGGACACTACTCGGAGGAGAACTAGTCTTCTATGATGACAGGATTCTTTCCATCTTACTGCTACCATTTGTCACTGAATGATCAGAGAACACCAGATTACCTTCACGCCCAGTGAATAACACCTTATTCTGAGAGTAGTCCAATTGCCTAATTCCCTCCAGAGAAAAAGATATTGAATTGGTAAGACATATGCAGTAGATTCTGAAAACATAAACAGTCATCATTACTGCTGTGGTAACAAAAAAGGGTTTGATATTCAAACATTTACATGTATTTACACTTTGTTCTAACCAATAATAATAATAAATTAACGTAAGTTGCATCCCAAACAAACCAAGAACTATATAACATTTGATAGAGTAGAACATGAGCTATGTTGAGGTCATTTGCAACATAAGCATCCCTAATCCCATAACATCATCTTTAAACTGAGCTGACAGGTCCTCCCATCTGCAGCAAGACCTCTATCTGCACAACAGCTCACCCCTCCACCTGCTTGATGCAGAACCTGCCAAGATGCACTACATTTAGTTTCAGTTTTGTTTAATGAAGTAATGTCCACTTGGGACTGACCAGAAAGATTACATTTCTTTTACATAGGACCATATACACAACGTGTGGCCTAAAATGTTATAAACTAAGACTATATAAACAGAGCAGCGTGGCCAACTCCTGATATTTAACCTCAATCTTTTATATATATATAACTGCAATTTCAAATTTTCATTTAATCAAAAGATATTCTCATTCATTCCTCCTGCTTTCTGGGTCATGACTGAAATGAACTCACTAGGCATTATATAGCTACATTTGGATTACGTCTATTTCTTAAGAATATTGGCTCCTTAAGATGCTAAATAAACCCAATAAAGCCCTCAAGAATTGCTGCAATTTCACAGCATAACAGCCAGCTCTCAATCATGCTGTGACCTTACAGCAGTTCTTGAGGACTTTACTGGGTTTATTTAGCATCTTAAAGAGCAATATGCTTAAGAAACTGATGTAATCCAAATGTAGCTATATAATGTCTGTGTTCACTCCAAACATGACCCAACCCTCTAAAGGGTGTTGTTTAAATTGCTCCAAAGTTGAACACTGACAGAGATCATCAATGAAGCTGTGCATGTCACTGCAGGCAGTGTTGCAGTTAATGACTGCAAGGGACCTACTGGTTCATTCTCTGTAGGCAGAGTTATGAACAGAAATGCATGTGTACCATCAACCACATGAAGCAGGAACAGACTATTCAGTTAAAGGCCTGTAGAATTAAGATGTTCTCCACAATTTTCTTTGCTACCTTATTTATTTTACAGACCTTCCCTTGGTATTATCTTGTAAGAACTGCAAAATGGCTCATTATTATTGTTAATAAAGTGATGTGAGGTCTTTGAATGAAAAAGTACTACACAAATGCAACATAACATTACTTTAAACCTTGCAAACTGACTATTTTATCTTCACTGAATGCACTTCAGAATAGTGTCACGGGTCCCACAGATAGCTCTTACAAATGGCAGTGACTTTGATAATGTGAAATACAGATGTAGAAATACAGAAATGAAATGAAATGAAATGAAATACAGAAGCCGATTCACGTAGTCTTTTGAGTCTACAAATGTACAAGCATCAGATGGAGAAAAATAGAAATGGTAAAACACATGTTGGAGTTACTGTAAGGTGATTTCATATAAAATAAACAAATAATCAATCATTCTTACCATACTGTTTACAAAAAATGCGAAGTTTATCACAGGTTACTTATTGGCTTAATGGACTGACATTTCAAAGTCCAATACATCTGCATCTCAGCCTTAAACTTGGCAGACAAAACCAGTTTCTTATTCTTTCTAGAAAGTATTTGATTTTTTTCTGCATGTCCAAATAATCAGGATTAAAGTTCATGTATATAATTTGTATTGCGGTTTAAATATTAAGTAATTGGACAAGAGGATTAAGAGAATGAATATTTGTTCCAGATTTAATATACAATCTACAGCAGGTGCTAAATTTAAAACACAATTAACATTCTCCTCACAAGAAAAGTTAACCTGATGCTCACTATGCAAGTTGGCAAATGTCAGATGTTAAGTGTGTATCTCAAGGACCTTTAGAACTCAGGGATTAAATCCTGGCCCCATTGAAGTAAACGCCAAAGCTCCCATTGACTTTAATTGTATCAGGATTTCACGCCATGACATTCCAAGTTTGGCATTTGTGATTACCAACTCTCATAACAATTTTCCCCTACTTTAAAACCTTTTTCTCTCCTATAATGACTTCTGGTGCCATAGAGACAAATCTAATGGGATTTGGAATTGTGCCTGATTTTACATATGCTGAACATGTCTGGCAACACGCACATTGATTTGACACCTACATCCGGTCAGTCACCTGAATCAAGCAAACAGATGTGTTTTCACCCTATCTAGTATATCCCACTGCCAGTGGGAGCGGTAACCTCTCCCTGTCTTTGAAAGGATTCCTGCAATAGGGTTTCCTCCAGTTTCCTAAAGAGATTATTCCACGTTCCAGTTGACCTTGCTGTGTTAGGAAATGTTTCCTGATATTCAGCCTAAATCTGCTTTTGCTCAGTTTCATCCCTTTACTGCTAGTAATATGTCCTTCAGCCAACATAAAAAATTCTCTCCCTCCTTAGGGCTGGGACCGTGCAAGTACTGTAGACGGTTCACATATCCTCTTCAGACATTGTTTCCTCATTAACTTATTTCTTTTGGAAAGTAAAATTGGAAGGGACCAGGAGGTAGTTCTCTTACTACCAAGCAGTCCTGTGACTGGAACCCTGGAAGAAGTAAAGCTCCTAATTTAAGTATTTTAATGTGCAAACCCCACTCCCCCAATTTGGAATTAGCCTTGACTCTTAGAAGCTCTCTCTGGAATTCGCTCTAAAAACCCGACAGTTAAAATCATAGCAATCTGTGTATAGCTTGGGGTTCCCTAGGAAGAGAACATTTTCTAATGATTAGAGCAGAGGAATTGGATTGTCTGAATCTATTCCTGGCTCAGTCACTGAATTGCTGTCGCTGTGGGACCTGTTTTGCAGTTTCTAATTTACCTGCAATTTGGTTTCTCTGAAGAGTCCCTCTTTAGTATCTCATGTTTCTAGCATGTGACTGGCAGAAATGATTGTAGTGGTCAAGGGAGGGAGGAGATTAATGAGACATCTGCACATGTGCCGTGCGCACAGCCCTGATATCAAAATAACTAAGTATTTCTCTGCTTCTTTGATGAGCAGAAAGGAAACTGTTGTTATCGTCACTGTAAGAAACATGTGTGACAAATGTATGTCTGATAGGGTGCCCGGGAAGCAAGTTATTCTCCTCGTCTGAGAGGAAGGAGGACAGGTGGGTAGGAATCCAGTTAAACTACAATGGGCCGTTTCCACAATCCCTACTCAATCTCTATATAGTGTAGACTGGGTCTGGGGTGGAAAGGTGCCCTGAACTCCAGCCATCTCAGCTTGCAGCCCAATGGCCCCAGACTTTGCATATGTGGTGTCAGAAGCAGATAGAGAAAGGGATCAGAATGGCCATCCAGCGTGTGCACACATGCATGGAGTGACTCCAGCAATTTACACTCAGTCCACTGAGCAAACCCCAACACTGCAAGCCCAGGGTGCCTCACTCCACCCAGCTCACTCTCCAGGACCACAGCTGCATGTCAACTCAAAACCTCACCCTGTCACCATCAGCAGTCAAAATCAGCTGCAGTTTCTTGTCATGACATCTAATGCTACAATTTTGTGTGGCTACAAAGCACCGTTGGCTTTTGATAAGTCACAGCAACAAATCACACCTGGACAGGACCCCCATATAGGGGGAGGAGGAGAGGAAGGTACACTTTATTGGGGCCCTGGGGAGCTCAGTCCAGGCTACAACCCGCATTACCATGTGTGTGCGAGGTAGCCCGTATTACAAGTTTGTACCGGGCCCGAAAAAATTATGCAGCTGGATATTGAAGCTGAGGTGGGAACAATGGATGGTAACTAGGTTAACACTCACAAAATTCATATGGAGCTCTCAGCTTCCTAATAAATAGACTGTGACTGGCTTTTGCACAAAAGATCAAGTACAGACACACAAGGACCTTCCATTCCCATCCTCCACTTTCCCTTTGGACCCCCTGGTCCAGGCCAGCTACAACTGCAGTCCCTCCTTGGAAGCACTGCATGTTAACTATCAAATAGGCCTACCCATCGCCTACATTAGCCAGACTGTGTACTGCAGGGTGCATACTACACCCCTGCATTCCCTGAAGCTCCCAGGTGTAATGTGCTGGGTAGATCCACTCTTAGAATTCTCTTTCCACCCACCCCCATACCCGGTGTCGCTTGTTAAAAGTTCTGCTGGCGTTTCTTTTTCCTCTGTGTGTGTTATTTGATATGTTGACATGATAACGGACACTATAATAACCTTTGTTACATATAATATTAGTAATAAGTGAAACAATGAAATAAAATTACTGGGGGAGGTAGGAGAAGTCTGTCATTCAAAGCTTGACTTTTTGATGTTTGGCTGTTTCTTGTCTATTGAAACATTTTATAGTCGAATGTAACAAGTGAATGGGACAGAAGCTCCAGGATGCAGAGATTAATGTCAATCTGACCTGAAGTGAAATGTTTTGTTTAAATTTTCCTGACAGAAAATTCTGCCAAAAATATCAATCTTCTCCCACATAAATTTTTAACTTCAATATAGTCTGACTGTCAATGGGAAAATGTTTTGTTCAAAATTTTTTGGCCTGCCTGCCCCAGATGTACATTGTATATACCACTACAGGACTCCAAAACAGCAGCGTTTGGAATTCCCTGCAAACACAACAGAGTATTAAGAAGCTGTCACAGGTCCTAGAGAACACCCCCAGCAGGCTGTGTCCATGCTGTAAGACTGTTGTGAGGGCAATCCAAACCTTTATGCTCTGGACCTCCTGGTGTGTGGTAAATTTCTGTAACCTGAGCAGGTTGCAGCACTGGTTCCTGCATTGGTCCTTTTGACAGATTTCCTGGTCACAGACATTTAGGTTGCTACCACCTCTGGGAAATGAGGCTCCTCAGCCCACCTGCACATGGCACCAGGGCCACCACTGAACTCACCCCCAATATACCCCAGTTACTTAAATACATCCCTCTTCCAGAACTCCACTCAGAGACAGGAAGCTTCTGGTTTACAATTAAGCGCTCTCAGGGGCACACCATAGTTGTGAAACAATGAATAGATAGACCCACTTTGGACAATCCAACACCTTTATGCTCTTTTATACTTAACCACATAAAGCACAAATCATATAAAATGACAAACCTCTGAAATCACAATAACCCTCGTTTTTCAGCTCACTCTTCCCTGGATTTAGAACGGCAGGGATGGCGTCCAGTGCCTCGTGAGGCATTACATACTACGTTGTTTTGCCCTCATGGACTGGAGGCCAATGGCCCTGAGCAGGCCAGCTGCTGCCCTTTAAAAGCCTTTTGCCCATGTGTTAGCCAGAGACCAGTTTTTGTTTAAAGTGTCTTGATTTCCAACAACTGGATACTTAAAGCCAGCTGTCCTCCATTGCTGCTTTTTTTTGCATCCAGCCTTTGAAATCTTCAACCCAACATGGAGGCAAACAGACCATGGAGAAAGTCAAAGGCTACACATTCAAAATGGAGTTTGCAGCTCGATATAAATGCACTGGCATTCATAATCTCACACAGAATTCATAAATTGTACCAACATATTCCCAAATCATCACAGGAGCACTGGCAAGAGTAGCCGTGAGTCATGCGGTTTTGTATATATTACTAAAGAAGTCTCAAAGTCCACAAGCATACGAGCAGTATGTCATTTAACAGCAGTTTGATGAGTTCCCCTTGATTAACAAGTCCATGTAGAGAACTAGGATACTGCAGCGACCCATTGCACAGTTTGGCCAACAGTCACCTTTGCTACCCAAATATACCTCATCAGGAGAAGTTACAATATTCTTAACCTAAGAACAACATCCACACAGCTGCCAGTTTTTAGAAATCAACCTCACAGGCAAATGATTCCTTCTTTTTTATTCCCAGTGTGGGGTTTAACTCCAAAATTATACTGTCCTGAGCATCAGGACAGGCACTGTTAAAACTGATTTCAGTCTCCTACTCTGTAGGTTGGCAGAAGCTTTGACTTCAGGTCTTGGAGCAAAAGGATCCTGTCAACAGTTGCTTTTTGACCTTTGGCACCCCATTTGCAGTGAAACCAGGAGAAGCAACAACACTATCTCAGTTTCCCTCTTTGAGGGACCAACTGTCATCTATCCTGCTTCTTTGTTCCTCATCATGACTAAGTTGTTCCTTATCAAGCCAACTTGTTGACTGCAGACAAGTTCTGACCAGCCTGTGGCTGCAGACTCCTCAGTGGCTTCTCAGCCTCTCTAGTAGCCATCCTACCCGTCTGCTCTACTTTCCACAACTTGTGAGGCCACCACTCTGCCACAGCTGAGCATACAGAAAGTTTCCCCATTAACCCTTTAGCATCTGAGACAGCATGAGTTTGATATGTACCCCATGACAGTCTCATATTATTAAACAGGGAATCTTCCACCCACATAAAGAATGGTATAGAGGGTTCAGAAAAATACTCCATCTAGTTCTCCTCAGCTAGAAGAAATGTTTCTGTGACATATGGCCTTCAGATATCAGGGAAGGAATCCGAAGCATGGGGAGAAAAAGAAATGGAAGCTCTTGTTTGTGTCTAGAATAAGCAGTCATAAATTAATCCTTATCATGTGAAAGCATGGGTACACGCAGCAATATGCATATGTCTGCCATATGGTGCAGCTTTTATTTCATGGGTCCGCTTTCCTTACCATAAATGTGCCAAGTTTCTTTTTCACCAGGACATATACTGACACACTGCTATCTCTGTCTGATTGCTCCTGCTTTGTTAACGATCATGCTATGTATAATAGCAGATGAGCCCTGGGGAGATTATGGGAAGGGGGCAAGGGATTGGCTACTGTATATTCTTAGCCAAAACTTTTAGCTTCCCCCAGGTGAGAGTGCCATCTCTCAAACTTATTGCAATATTTATTTATAGGCTTATCTGTGGTGCTTATCATCATGGTAATAATGAAGAGCCTCACCAACACTATTCAATTTATCCTCAGAACACCTTGTAAAATAGGTCAGTACTATTACACACATTTTACTGATGACAAATGGAGGCACTATCAGGAATGAGGGCCTGCAGATGCACCTGCGTAGTCATCAGGCATTCAATGAGTGCAGCGGGACCACAGCAGCTGGAAAGGGTCAATGGCTGTTCAATGCACGTATCTGTGGATTCTCTGCCTGTCTGTGCTTGCTTTGCTCCAAGCTCTACTTGCTTCTGCACCCAACCTTGTTTCTGTCCTGAAAGTAGCCTCCCTCCTGCATTCCTCCATCTTGCATGCCAGTACTGTTCCAGTCTTGCTTCTACCTTGGAACTAGCCCAATTCCTGCCTTCCAAGAATTCTCATAGTCCAATTCTGACTCCTGCTCTGACCACTAGGCTTGATTGCCCATGACACTGACTCCCGGTATGCACAGAGCCACTATGTGACTTCTTCAAAGTTATATGGAAAGTCTAAGGCAGAGTGAAGAACTGAACTTGAGCTTTAGTCACGAGAATCCTCTTCTCCCTAGCTCATCCTCTTTCTAGTCTGGCTTAGTTTTGTGGAATTTAATACAAAATTTGTTGTTCTCATTCTAGTTCCCATTTGTCTCCTTCAAGAGCTACCATGCAGTTCACATAGTTACCGTCTCTGCCCAAAAGGAGCTCAGGATTAGAATAGCATAACCCTTGCAGGGCAGAAGAGAGGTCATTAGCCTTGTGAGACAATAGTTTGTACCACATCTGCCCATGCTATGTCTGAGTACAGAAGACACGACCATTCCTTTACTGTGCTAAGTGCGAAGCTTATCCACAATTAGTTTTAAAAGAGGATGCATGAAGAGACTCACTGTGCTGGTAAACTTTCAATGGGAGATCAAGTTCTTTCTTCAAAAGAATATGTAGGAAGAAGCTCATTTGTCTCTGCTCTGAAACAAAAGCTCTTGGCACACATGATTACCCCTTTAATAAATCATGCCTTTTGTATTTATCTAGTCTGGTCTGCTTTGCTTCATTGTGGTATTTATTTTAATGTTGTAAAGAATCCAGAGTCTCATTCCATGTTATCAGACTTAGTTTATCCATTATATTTTGTTGATATCAATCAACACCTTCTTTAAGGGGGGAGAGTTGTTATAATTCTTCAATGGTCAATAGTAACATTAACTGAGTAGCGTGCAATCCAGTTACATACATGAACTTCTGCAAATTCTTCTGTAAATCTAATCATGTGTAAATACAAACATATACAGAGCCAGATCCTTTGTTGTGGCAAATCAATGTAATTTATTGAGAGCTATGCCAATTTATGCTATGCCAGCTGAGGACCTGGCCCACAAAATGCATTGTGTCAGTGTTTTAAATATACATGCCCAGACTAACATCTTTGCAAGAGATCTTATATCCCCCTAAGATGCATCAATTAAGGGACTGATTTCCCACTCTGCTACACTAATCTTACACCGGCATATCTCCATTGATATTAGTGGAACTACAACACCATAAAACTAGCAGAACATAATGAAAAAATCAAGAGCAATGCCTGTGCTAACTTCCTAAATAAATTAGCCTTATTATCTGCAAAAGCAACTGACTCATTATTCAAAATATTATGCACTAAAAGTTATAATTTTAAAGAAGAAAGATCAGAATAAAAACCTCAAAATTACACTCAAAACACACAGTAATAAAAACAGTAAATCGAGCTAACAGATCCAACAAAAACATGAATCATCCAGCCCAGCAGACAATCTTTGAAACTCAGTAAAATGTAAACATGCCACACAAGGGATGAGACAAAGTAAACATGTCACGCAAAAGACATGATGCAAGGCAGACAATATGGAGCAAGGCAATTATATGCAGATCTAATTCCCAGAAAAACTATTTATTAACCAATTTCAAAACAGATGCATTTTTGGAGGGGACCAATTTGAACATTCAAAATTCATCTCACCCTTGCAGCCACCAAAGCATTGCAGGAACAATTTACTTGCAGGTATAATTCTGAGTACTTGCGCATCTAACAGATGGTGAAAATACTTAGATTTACATAATCAGTTGATGTTTTGTTGGCTCAATTTGCTCTGATCATAAAGGAGAGGCTGGACATCACACTTTAAAAATGTACCCCATCACTCAAAATTTTCAAGCGAGGGAGCCTAAACTTAGACGCAGACATCCAGATTTTATCTTAATTCCTGATGTGCTATGAGAAGCTCTAAAAATAATGTTAAACATGTACAACAAGAGAGAACTAGTGTCCTGCAATAACTAAGATAAAAAAAGGAGCGGCAAACAGTGGAGTATTGCAAGGCATTTCACCAGCTGAAGGAGAACCATCTACAGTGTGATCTGTTTGGTGACTGTGTGCTGAGCCTTGTGGCCTGTTAGGCAAGGCTGACAGCTTCATAATGAGGCTCAGGCCTGCCATCCTTTGATCCTTAATCCCTTTAGGATGTCTTGACAAGGAATCAGGGCTAACTCAGGGAGAACGGGGTTAAAAAGGCAGCTCAGAAATGACCAGAGGATCTAATGAATGGGGGAATTTTGTGTGGAAGTTTAGAGAGACTGGAAGAGACAGATATTCCTAACAAACATTCTCTAAATTTAGGTCAATAAACCTCCCATCCCACCAAAAAACAAAACAAAACAAAAAACCCACAAACAAACTAAAAAAAAAAGTCTACAAAGAAGAAACCAAAACAAAAAATCCCTACAAGTAGCTAAAATAACAAAGGGAGAAGTTCAACAATGGAGTAGCTAACCAGTTTATTAAACTGAATGCAGCCTATCTGATTACCTACTTTGTAGGCAAGTGGCATATATGTTATTTGATGCAAGAAGCTCATGGTCCTCAAAGACAGAGTGTGTGTTCTTGAAACAGGAGGGACAGAACTGGAGGAGCTAAGGGAGACAGAGAGGTACACCGACAAGACTTGCTGGAAGACTGTAATGTGATCTCAGCCCTAGTCTGACAGACTGTGGGCTGTTGAAGAGGATGAAAGTCTTGGGGTAGGAGAACATCAAGGTGGAGCATAGGTAAATGACTCCATAGTTGGAACTCTCCTTCCAGATCATGCCATGGTTTCCTCTCACATTAAGAATATATCTCTAGGAGAGGGAACCCTTTATTAGGAAGATACAGATAATAGTACTGGGGGATTTGATTATTAGACATGCAGATAGCTAGGTTTCTGATGCCTGGGAGAACCCCATGGTGAATTATTTGCCAAGTGCAAAGGTTATGGATCCCTTGAGACACCTAGACAGACTGTGCAGTGCTGGGGAGGAGGTGGTTGTTGTGGTACATCTATGTACCACTGACATAGGGGAAGTAAGGAAAGATGTCCTGGAGTCCATATTTAAACTCTTATGGTATGTCTACACTAGAAAAGTTAAGTTGACTTTATTAAGTCGATTTAATAAGGTTGACTTTAAGTCGACTTATAGTCGACCTTATTAAGTCAACTTAACAAAAGTCGACTTAACTTTTGTAGTGTAGACATAGCCCCTTTTCGACCTTATTAAGTCAACTTAACACTTTAAATTGACTTAATAAGGTGGATTTAATCAACCTAATGGCTTAAATCGACCTAATAAGGTCGACTTAAGCATTAGGTCAACCTAAAACGAGGTGTTATTAGATCGACTTAACTTTTCCTTAAGTTGACTTAAGGAAATGCTTAAGTCGACTTAAGGAAAGCCCAGTGTGGATGTGTAGTAGTTTAAGTCAACATAAGCCTCCTTAAATCGATTTAATTTGTAAGTGTAGATGCACTCTTAGGCCTTGTACACACGATCAGATTATCGTGCATTAAAGCTCATTACCGCGCGATAGCAACAACGGCGTACACACGTGCAACAGGGCTCTTGCGCGTTAAGTGCCTTGTTGTCGCGCAATCCAACAACCACTCCGACGAGAGTGGTAACAGCTGTTGCGGATCATATGTTGCGCGTTTGAGCTCGTGTGTATGCTTACCGCGCATTGACTGGAGTCCGGAACTGTCCCAGCATTCCCAAGTCGTCCTCTCTGGTCTTCCCCCCACCCGCTCTGTGGCCGTGACGAAACTGTCCCCGCCCTGCCCCGAACTTATTCCCGGGATTTTCAAATTTCAAGTCTGTTTCACTTCCTGCTCTCTTCCTCGTGGAGTGTGTTTGTGCTCCGATCATCAGTAGCAATGGCGGCCCGCCGTGGAAGACGCGCACCCCTTTGGAGCACGGCAGAGGTACTGGACCTGATCAGCATCTGGGGAGAGTCCGCCGTGCAGGCGCAGCTACGCGGCAGCAGGAGGAATTATGACACATTTGGCATAATTTCTCGGGCCATGTCAGAGAGAGGGCATGATAGAGACACAGTGCAGTGCAGATCAAAGGTGAAGGAGCTCAGAATTACCTATCACCGAGCAAAGGAGGGAAACCGCCGTTCTGGATCAGCGCCTGCAACATGCAGGTACTATAAGGAAATAGAAGCCATCCTCAGCGGGGACCCAACAACCACTGCCAAAAGTCCCGTGGACACTTCAGCCCCTCCTCGTCCGGTGATTGCCAGAGCCGAGCAGGATGAGGACGTTGTTGAGGAGGAGGAGGAGGAGGAGATGGAGGATGACACGGAGGAAAGCGCAACGGCGTGTAGCCAGGAGCTCTTCAGCAGCCCCGCTGAGACGTCCACCCAAGGCTTGAACTGCAGCTTGTTCTCTGAGGCGGCAGAGGGGGGTTCAGGTAAGTTTCTCCTTCATTCAGCTCTGCTCCTGCTAAAATATCATTGTCTGGGGTGGGGGTGCTTGCGGGTCCCCGCTGTGCACGCTATTTACTCTGCATTCATTAGCAGGGCATCAATACAAGCAG
This sequence comes from Pelusios castaneus, assembly GCA_007922175.1. NCBI lineage: Eukaryota > Metazoa > Chordata > Testudines > Pelomedusidae > Pelusios > Pelusios castaneus. The sequence continues at coordinate 9,122,626 of ML685789.1, forward strand.
TGATTGTAAAATAATCATCTGCATTTAGGTCAGAAAAGGTTTCCTCGATGTACCTCCAGAGCCTAATACTCAGGTTAGATGGGAGAGCGTTTGTGTCTGCGCTCCCAAAGACGGACACTCTGCCTCTCCAGCTGCAAAGCACAGCCCTGGGAACCATGGCAGCACACAGTGCAGCAGCATACGGTCCCGGCCTGCTACCGGCGGCATGTAGGAGATGTATTCTAGATGGAAGGGGCACTCTGAGGAGAGGGATATTGGGTTCCATCTGTGTGCCCTCTTCCGATTCTTAGCCCCCGGTAAGCCGTCTATTACAATGTACCTTGTCTGCTTCAGCGCAGCGTAGTGTGTTGACCGCCCTGTACCTTCCAGTGGAATGTGCTACTGGAAGGTTACATTGGCTATCTATGCTATGTGTTAACAATGTCTATATTGTTATTTTTGTATTAGAATTGAGCTTCACAAGGCCGGTGTCTACCCCAGCTGACCGAATGAGAAACATTAGGCGGCGTTCTCGAAGAAACAGGGAGGATATGTTTAACGACCTGCTGAAAGCAACACAAGAATCCGCAAGGGAGAATAGAGCCTGGAGAGAGGAATCCCAGCAGAGGAGGCAGAAACACAGGGACGAACTGATAAGCGTCATGAAGGAGCAAACAGAACTGCTAAAGAACATGATAGCTTTGCAGTCCCAGGCGATAAATGTCCGGGCTCCACTCCAGACAGTTCAGCCGTGTATGCCTCCCACACACCGCAGTCCCTCAAAGCATTTCTTTGAAGGCCACCCTCCACCCCGGTACAGGACAACATCCAGCCCCCCCCCCCCAAGCTACTTTTACGAGACCCGGAGCTACACCAACCTGTAACCCCACCCCCATCTTTCAGGTTTCAATAAAAACAGTAACAAATACTTTGAAGAATGCATTTATTTATACACATTATTGAAATGATCCTAAGGTGCACCTCATGCGTCATGGAACTTAACTAGGGAAGGGCATCATTGAAATGCTCCCTGAGTGCCTCCCTTATGCGAGCAGCTTCTCCTTGTGCCACCCTAATACTCCTAGTGGCTGGCTGCTCGAATGCTTCCTCGAGGCGCTGTGCCTCCGTAGCCCACGTAGGGGAAAACTTTTCTCCCCTACTTTCACAAATGTTATGGAGGACACAACATGACGCAATCACGGCAGGGATCTGGTCCTCCGCCAAGTCCAGCCTCCCATACAAACAGCGCCAGCGCCCTTTTAAACGGCCGAAGGCACACTCCACAGTCATTCTGCAGCGGCTCAATCGGTAATTGAACCGCTCCTTGCTGCGATCAAGGTTCCCAGTGTAGGGTTTCATGAGCCATGGCATCAGTGGGTATGCTGGGTCTCCGAGGATGACTATGGGCATCTCCACCTCCCCCACTGTTATTTTTTGATCAGGGAAAAAGGTGCCCCCTTGCAGCTTCCGGTACAGACCAGTGTTCCTGAAAATGCGGGCATCATGCACCTTTCCCGACCACCCAGCATTGATGTCCGTGAAACGATCCTTGTGATCCACGAGTGCTTGCAGCACCATGGAGAAGTAGCCCTTCCTGTTTATGTACTCCGTCGCGAGATGGTCTGGAGCCAAAATAGGGATGTGTGTGCCGTCTATGGCTCCCCCGCAGTTAGGGAATCCCATGGCAGCAAAGCCGTCCACAATCTCTCGAACATTGCCCAATGTCACTGTCCTCCGTAGCAGGATGCGATTGATGGCTTGGCACACTTGTGAGAGGGCTAATCCGACGGTGGTCCTCCCGACTCCAAACTGGTTTGCAACGGACCGATAGCAGTCGGGAGTCGCCATCTTCCATACAGCAATCGCAACACGCTTCTCCACAGTTAGGGCTGACCTCATGTTGGTGTCTTTCCGTCGCAGGGCAGGGGCCAACTCTGAGCACAGTTCCAGAAAGGTTGCTTTCCGCATTCGAAAGTTCTGTACCCACTGCTCGTCATCCCACAGCTGCATAACAATGCGATCCCACCACTCGGTGCTCGTCTCTTGCGACCAGAAACGGCGTTGCACCGTGTGCAGATGATCGGTGAAGGAGCTGAGCAATGCGCTGCTGTTGCTCTGCATGGCATCGATCAGCCCCTGCTCCTCGGTGTCCTCATCTGACTCGGAGCTCATTGCGTACTGAGCAACAAGCCGAGATGTATTCAGAATGTTGAAGGCGACAATGGAGATCATAGCAGGATCCATGCTGTCGCTGTTGCGATTGATTGCAAGTGGTGTGTTGCGTCACTGCAATGTTGAAAATAGGCGCGAGTTGCTATTGGCAACGAGGAAGACGCTAGGGGAACACAAAGCACCATGGGAAACTGACACTTTACCCATGGCGCTTTGCGTTCCTTTCCTTCATCCCATGATTCATAGCGCCAACTTAGGGGAAAATGGAACGATGGGATAGGTGCTCAGAAGTCATTGCGCTCAACCGCGATAATGCGTGTAATTTTGTTGCGTTGCAGGGAGCAACGTGTGTACGCGTTGTCCCGCAATAAAGGTCACGTGAGTTTTGTAGCACGATTGCCTTGTTGCGCTTTAATCTGATCGTGTGTACATAGCCTTAGAGATTAAAGTCTAGCACTTCCATGGTGGCGTTCTCTGCAATATTTCCAGGTCCACACACAGGGCCAGTTAGACAATCCAAACTGCAGGGTCTCAATGAATGGATGAGATGACAGTGTTTGGAAGAGGGATTTCAAGTTAATGAGAAACCAGGAAAGCTTTTGGCACAAGAGGAGCCTCTACAGAAAGGATGTGCTACACTTAAACCAAAACAGAACCAGATTGCTGGCATGTAAAATGAAAGATAGATTAGAGAAGTTTTTTAACTAAAGGCTAAGGGAAAGCCGACAAGTGCAGGAGAACATGTGGTTCAGACAGAGTCATCCCTTAGGGCAGAATTTGTAAGAGGGGATACTGTATATCCTGGTATGGAGGAGAGGATAGAAGTTGCTAAGTACAAGGTAAAAGCTGAAGAGAAACCGTCAAATAAAAAAGAGTCCCATTCAATTGCATCACACAAAACCAAATAACTAATATTGACACATTTGATAAGTTCTTTTATAAGTTCTTGTATACAAATATTAGAAGCCTAAACACAAAGGTGGGCGGACTTGGGTGCCTAGTATTAAATGGGGATATTGATATAATAGACATCAGAGAAACTTGGAACAATGTTCATCAATGAGACATGATCATCTTAGAGTACAAATATATAACACTGACAGAGTAGGCCGCATTGGTGGGGGAGTGGTACTATGAGTGAAAGAAAGCATGGTGTTAAATATAGTAAAAATGGTAAAAGAACCAAGCTGTATCATAGACTATATATGCATAGAGACTCCATGCTTGAATACTAAGAGCATAGCCATCGGAATATATTACCGACCACTTGACCAGGATGGTGACAGTGATTATGGCATGCTCGGGATGATTAGAGAGGCTACAGAAACAGAAAACCCAGCAATAATGGGGGATTTTAACTATCCTTATATTGATGGGAACATGTCACTTCAGGATGGGATACAAAGATAAAATTTCTAGACACCAGTGATGACTGCTTCTTGGAGCAGTTAGTCATGGAACCCACAAGAGGAGAAGCAGTTCTTTGTTTAGTCCTCAGTGAAGCACAGGGTATGTTCAAAGAGGTAAATATAGCTGAACTGCTTGGTAGTAGTGACGATAATGTAATTAAATATAAAATAATTTGGGAGTGGAATACCAAACAAACCCACCATTGTAGCATATAACTTCCAAAAGGGGAACTACACAAAAAATGAGGAGGCTAGTTAAAGAGACATTAAAAGGAACAGTCACAAGAGTGAAATGTGGCACTTTTAAAGACTAACAGATTTATTAATCGCATGAGCTTTCGTGGGAGAAAATCCCACTTCGTCAGACGCTTTGAAGATAGGAAAGTTACAGAGTGGGAGGAAATTAAATGCAGGGGAGTGTATGACATAGCATCAGGTCAGGCTGTAACAGCAAATCAAAGTAGGTGTTAGGATTCAAAACACTGGGGAACAGCACATAGAGGAGGGGGGAGGTCAATTCACTTGATGTAATGCGAGAAAAATCCATAGTCC
>ML685789.1:9131737-9335473 GCA_007922175.1 Pelusios castaneus
GGACTATGGATTTTTCTCGCATTACATCAAGTGAATTGACCTCCCCCTCCTCTATGTGCTGTTCCCCAGTGTTTTGAATCCTAACACCTACTTTGATTTGCTGTTACAGCCTGACTTGATGCTATGTCATACACTCCCCTGCATTTAATTTCCTCCCACTCTGTAACTTTCCTATCTTCAAAGCGTCTGACGAAGTGGGATTTTCTCCCACGAAAGCTCATGCGATTAATAAATCTGTTAGTCTTTAAAAGTGCCACAAGACTCTGTTGTCTTTCTACAATAGACTAACACGGCTACCCCTTTGGAGTGAAATGCATGCAAGCTGCATGGAAACTTTTAAAAACCACCGTAATGGAGACTCAAACATTAAGTATATCCCAAATTTTTAAAAAGGTAAGAGAACGAACAAACAAAACAAAACAAAAAAAACACTACTACCGCCACTATGGTTAAAGGGTAGTTAAAGGCAAAAAGAAATCCTTTAAAAATTGGAAGTCAAAAATCACTGGGGAAAATAGAAAGGAGCATAAGTCAAGTCAAGTCTGGCAAGTCAAGTGTAAAATTATAATAAGGCAGGCCAAAAAAGAATTTGAACAGCAACTAATAGAAGACTCAGAAACTAACAGCAAGTTTTCTTAAGTATGTCAGAAGCAGGAAGCCTGATGAACAATCAGTGGGGCCCTAAAGCAGTGGTTTTTAAACCATGGTTCGGGACCCAGTATTGCGTTGCAGCACCCCCTGCTGCCATTGCCAAAAGACGGGAATGCATTGCTCAAAAATGTAGCTGTTGGGTCGCAGGCATAAATGATATTTTTCAACTGGGTCCAGGGAAAAAAAGTTTGAAAACCACCGTGCTAAAGGACTACTCAAAGAAGACAAGACTGTTGCAGAGAAACTAAATGAATTCTTTCCATTGGTCTTCACTGAAGAGCATGTGAGGAAGATTCCCACATCTGAGTCATTCTTTTTAGCTGACAGTTCTGAAGAACTGTCCTAGATGGAGGAGGTTTTGGAACAAATTGATACATTAAACAATAATAAGTCACCAGGACCAGATGGTATTCACTCAAAAGTTCTGAAAGAACTCAGATATAAAATCACAGAACAACTTGGGGTATGTAACCTATGGTTTAAATCAGCCTCTGTACCAGATGACTGGAGGATAGCTAATGTGATGCTGATTTCTAAAAAAGGCTCTAGAGGCAAAATTGGCAATTACAGGCTGGTAAGCCTAACTTCACTACCAGGCAAATTGGTTGAAACTATTGCAAAGACCAGAATTATCAGACGCATAGATGAACATAATATCCTGGGGAACAGCCAGCTTTTGTTAAGGGAAACCATGCTTCACCAATATAACAGAATTTTTTAAGGCAGTCCACAAATATGTGGGTAACGGTGATCCAGTAGATACAATATACATGGACTTTCAGAAAACCTTTGGCAAGATCCTTCATGAAAGGCTCTTGAGCAAAGTAAGAAGGCATTGGGATAAAAGGGAAAGTCTTCTCATGGATCAGTAACTGGATAGGAAACAAAAGGCAGGAATAAAGGGTCAGTTTTCACAGTAAGGAGAGATAAATAGTGTGGTATGTACTGGGACCTGTCCTGTTCAGTATATTCATAAATTATCTTGAAAAAAGGGATAAATAGTGAGGTGGCAAAGTTGATGTTGATATTAAAATTACTCAAGATAGTTAAATCCAAAGCTGACTTGAAGAATTGAAAAGGGATCTCACAAAACACAGTGACTGGGCAACAAAATGGAGTTAATGAAATTCATTGTTGATAAATGCAAAGTAATGCACAATGGAAAACATAATCCTAAGTATATATACAAAATGATGGGGTATAAATTAGCTGGCACCACTGAAGAAAGAGATCCTGGAGTCATCGTGGATAGTTCTCTGAAAACGTTCATTCTAATGTGCAGTGGCAGTCAAAAAAGCTAACAGAATGGTAGGAACCATTAAGAAAGGGATATATAGGACAGAAAATATCATAATGCCACTATTTAACTCCATTGTATGCCCACACTTTGAATATCGCATGCAGTTCTGGTCACACCATCTCAGAAAATATAGCATTTGAAAAGCCACAGAGAAGTACTACAAAGATGGAACAGCTTCTCTATGAAAAGAGATTAAAAAAACTGGGACTGGTTAGCTTAATAAAAAGATATGACAAAGGATCTATAAAATCAGGAATGGTGTGGAGAAAGTGCACACCTGAAGTATTATTTATCCCTTCACATAATACAAAAAACGAGGGGTCACCCAATTAAATTAACAGGCAGCAGATTTAAAACAAACATAAGGAAGTACTTCACACAATGCACAGACAACCAACCTGTGGAACTTTTTGCTATGGGATATTGTGAAGGCCAAAAGTGTAACTGGGTTCAAAAAAGAATTTAATAAATTCATGGAGGATAGGCCCATCAGTGGCTATTACCTAAGGTGGTCAGGGATGCAATATCATTCCCTGGGAATCCCAGTGGATGGACTGCTCAATAAATTGCACGGTTCTGTTTATTCCCTCTGAAGCACGTAGCAATGGCCACTGTCAGAAAACTGGATACGGGATTAGATGAGTCTCACCCAGTATGGCTGTTCTTATGAGATAATATTTGGAACCTGCATCTGAAACTCTTGCTCATTTTGAGCAATACTTACTCGTGTGAGGAAGTACCGATCAACATGAGTGATGATTCTAGAATGAGTTGGACTCTCAGAGTGGAAAACATAAGAGCTGTACAAACCCTTCCCAATTCGGTTTTCAAGAATTTCATGAGTAAGAGTGAGTGCCTGTTTGTAGGGGCTTATGGGCCCTTAAGATTTTTAAAAACTTTTGAAGTGTTTGTTTTCTTGTGATAGAGCCTAATTGTAAATCTATAACCAAGGTTTGGGTTCAACAATTTGATCAGACAGTTCTATTAAAAATCAGGCCTTCTTTCCTTCAGAAACCATGTAACAGTGGCTTATGCTTGAGGTTCACATTCACCATGGGATAGGCTCCACCAATCAAAGGAGAAAGTAAATTTAATTGCAAAAGGCATCTTCTGACAATTCGCTCTAATCAAGGCTGATTCTGAGTACTTCCAAGGGTAGAGCTGAGCAGCTGGAGGAATTGTCTATATTCAAATACAGTTATTGTGAACAGGATTTCATTGCCAATCCAAGTTATGTCTAGCGGATTTTTCACAAACAAGACAATGCACAAGAGAAATAAACTGCAAATCTCTAGAACATGTACACCAAAGATGGAAACAATAAAGTACCAAAACATTATAGCATTAACTTTAACTTTTAAGCATATGCTTTGCTGAATCAAAGCCTAAGAAAACGGATCAAATTTTGAGCCCAGTCCTGTACACACAGACTGTTGAGTGATGTGCTTTGTGACTTCTAAGCTTCTGCAGAATTGAGTTCTTCTGCAGACTATACATTTAAAATGTCACAACTACTGAACTGTGCAAAAACATAAATCAAATGAGAATGGAAACAAATTTTCATTACAAATAATTAGTAGCTTTTTCCAAGACAAAGCAAAATAAGAACAAAATGAGATTTATGGACTGAATGAGCAAGAAAAAATAATCTTTGTAAAACAGAATTTTCCCCTGTACCTCCCACTCTTTACCCACATCTTTAATATTCTTTGTGTCAAGTAAACTGCTTATATTTTTTTCTAAAATAGGCCCACTTTACTGTTTTTTCCCAGTCAGCCCAGACAGATGGCAAGTAAAGACAACACTTTAGTGTCAATCTGGTGGACACCCTCGCTGAAGTGCTTTTGCCAAGAAGACACAGACTAAACATGCATCAGGCCAAATAAAGATGTGTGTTTTACAGGCTAAAGGTACTAGACTTCTTGGGATTCAGAGAATAGAATAGATGCCAATGTGTTAGAGTGTACTGCTTCGCCTAAAATCATAGCATATTAACCTCTGTATTCTCATTGCTGTCCAATCAAACAAGAATGGGTACCACACTTTTCTAAAAACCTCGTCAGCAGTGGGGTGCTTCTTTATTTTTCACTGAAGGTATATAACAGGGTTGGTCCCCTTTTATGCCATTGCATTCCTCACTCGGGAGGGATAGAACGTGGGTAGCAGGGCTGGCAGAATGAAATTGCACCTAACTGGAAATCTTATCAGGGAACCCTGTGAAAAATAGAGTTCAGACTCCACTGAGACACATTGCTCATGTAGTGAAGCCACGTAGAGGGCAAGTAAGCTCGTACCCCTGAGGGATGGAGGTAAGTACATACCTTGGGCTGCGGCATGTCTCCATGTAGCAGGTCTCATGTTTGAATAGTCCTCCATCCACTGTCGCACAATGCACTGAATTCTTTTTCCTCATGACCCTTACCTACCCTATAAAGATCCCTCCACCCACACTCCTTGACACTTCCCCTGGTTAGTAGCAAGCTGTGCTCACCAGTCACCATATCAGAAAGCTCTCTGCTACACTCTTGATCAATAGAGGTGAAAATGAATTCTGCTCAGAAAGCAGCATATGGATGTTGATCGATGTCTGGTCAGAGTCCAACAAACCCAAGCAGGACCGGAGCTGTGGCAGGAACCAGGACCCAAGGCTAATGAGTTACAGTGGACCCCTCTTTGAAATTAAATGAGTCTTTACTTGTGAAATACATACATACATTGCTCAGTGCTAACATGAGAGACATTTGCTGTAGGTAGGAATATTTGTTCCTTGCAATGAACACTAAGGAAGCAAACACTACTGGGGTAACCCAAGGCAGCAAGTAATCATTGCATGACCCAATGCATCACACCAAATCATTGTCAAAAAGCTCCTTCAAAGTCTTCCTGATTCAAAGAGCTTCCTGTGGCACCCTTCTAATTGCCTTTGTATTTGGCTGCTCAAAATCAGCATCCTATTGACAAGCTCAGTGGTCCACCTCTGGGAAAAATTTTCCTCCTTCAATTCACAAATATTACGTTGAGTGCATCAGGCTGCAACAGTCCTGGGAATTTTTCCTCATTGAGATCTAACTGGCAAAAAAGACTGCACCTGCAACCTTTTAATCGGCCAAAGACACATTCAATGGTCAATCAGCCCCTGCTGGGTTGTGTTCATAACCCTCATCACCACAATAGCCAACATCTCAGGATCCATGCTGTCAGGCAGAGATGGCAGGTGCACAGTTTATAAGGGCTGTTGATAAATGGTGCAAAACCAAGAAACAACTACAACACGAGATGGTAAGCACATCCCTATGATGCACCGCAATCTATTCCCAGAGCTCCCACTGGCAAAGAGTGGTGAGCTTCACCGTGGGATATCTATGCACAAAACAATGCTCTCTCTGTCAATGCAAGCACGATCAGTGTGGGTGCATTCAGCCAACAAAAGAGCGGTATATGGATGTGCTCAACCGATGTTATTAAAGTGACTTATGGCTGTTGACATAACTTATGTTGATTTAACACTATAATGTAGACATGGCTCAAGTGCAGTTAGCAGTGCTGACAGTGAAAGATTAAGAAAAAGAATGGATGCACATGTTTGCCCACATACTCCAGAGTGAACGTTGATGAGGTCATTAAGAGAAATTGAGTGCTTCCATAACAGAGGTCTGTAAATAGGTTTGAAGAGTGAAGACAAAACCATTGCACAGTGACTACATTAGATCTCAGCTATCCACCCTTCACAATCCCTGAAGGTATTAACCCAGTGGAAGTGCCTTGTGATAACTGCCTGTAATGGGTGAACAGTCACAGGAAGGAATAGCTAATGACCTTCAGCTACAGAGGAACAAAACCCTCACAAAGCTATGCAGCCCCATAAATATATGCTGGTGTTCCCTCGTGGTTTTCCAGTAGCAGCACAGGGTTGAAGGTGCCCCTAAGCGCATCCTCTGCTTCCTTGCTATGCCAATATGTGTGCACATATGATATCCCTGCCAGGGCTGCTAGGAACCAGGCCCAGTATGCACATGGGTGGGTTCCAGCAGCCTGTAGGGAGTTTGTAAATCAGACTTGTCCTGAGTAAACCAAGGACAGAAGTACTCCCCTTTACCTTTACTCTCACAGTTATACATCCGGCATTGCCCACACTGGCAACCAACCTGCAGCCTAGCCAATGGGCACTCCTCAACCATTCTGCAGCTACTGAATTTGTAATTGAATTCCCTTTTTCCAAGGTCACTGATGTTGGGGTATGGTTTCCTGGGCTGAGTTAGGAGCAGCTGTGCAGGGTTCCCCAAATTAACACTTGGCACAGGCACACAGTAGAGAACCATATCATTTCTGGGGATCTCTTTTCCCCCTTTCAAGTATAAACCCAATCTCTTTAGTGCACCGGCATCATTAACTTTTCCAGAGTTTTCCGACATTTGTTTTCCTGAATCTTCCTCTGTAGTACACTAAACCTGGCAGAACAAAGAAATAATAGTTTTTTCAAGACACATGCTCACTTGCCCCTTTTGGTGGGCAAAATGATCGTGTGACCTGAAAAGACTATTATTTCTTCACTCTGCAGGACTTTGTGAACTTTTGGTGGGCAAAGTATTGAGATAGCGGGTACTAATGAGAGGCCCTGCACAATTTGGAACCACCATCCGCTGAAATCCAGCTATTATTTCTGGAACTCTTTTATGGCAACCACCTGTGAGTAAATTACTGTGTTAACTGCCTCACACACCTGCACAATCATGACCTCAGCAGTGGACTTTCCAATACACAAGTGGTTTACAATGGCCTATAGTTGTCTGGTGTTGCCAGCTTCCACAGGACAATAGTCACCCACTTCTCCACCAGTATGGCTTCCTGAATTGCTGACGATTTCATGCAAGCTTCTCACAAAGCTCTATGAAGGTCTATTTCCTCATTCAGCAGTTCTGAAGCCACTGCAGGTCACCCCAGATTTCCAGAACCATGCTGCTTCTCCTGTATCAGAGGCAACAGCCCACACATGGGCATCCTGTGTCAATACCAACATTCACCATATCTGTAACACATGGGAATTGAATGCATTGTCACTGAACTTAACGGTCAGCTACCTTCGACGTGGCAGAATGTTTGGCCCAAATTCCATCCAGCATCTTGCTGATTTCCTACTTTGCAACATAAACATTTGTCCTGTGATCAAGAGCAGAACCGCATCGTAATCCCATTGCGTGCGTCTACATTGTAAATTAAGTTGACTTAAGCTTGCTTAAATCGACTTAATTTACTCTGCATCTACACTACTTTCCTTAAGTTGACTTAAGCAAGCTGCTTAAGTCGACTTAAGGAAAATTAAGTCGACTTTGTAAAACCTCATTTTAAGTGCCCCCCCTGCCACCGTGGACCAGTCCAAGGTGCCCCTAGCCCCTACAAGTCGACCTAGGCATCCAGTGTGGACGTTCTAGCTCAACTTTGTAGGGTCTCCCCATAGTCGACTTAAAATTTACGTGTAGACATGCTAAGTCGACTTAAATTAACAAGTGTAGACATAGCCATTGTTTCATGTCTTCCAACCAGTTTGGCAAAGGGGAGACATGATCAGGAACTGCCATCAGCGAATCATAGGGCTGGAAGGGACCTCATAAGGTCATCTAGTCCAACCCCCTGCTAAAAGCAGGAGCTCTCCCACTAAATCATCCCAGCCAGGGTTTCGTCTAACCAGACCTTAAATATCTCCAAAGACAGAGATTCTACCACCTCCCTAGGTAACCCATTCCAATGCTTCACCACCCTCCTAGTGAGAAAGTTTTTCCTAATATCCAACCTCAACCACCCCAGCATTGAAACCATTGCTCCTTATTCTGTCCTCTGTTACCACCGAGAACAGCCTAACTCCCTCGTCTTTGGAGCACCCCTTCAAGTAGTGTGTGAAGGCAGGGGATAGTACCAACACCACACAGCAAAATGTCTCCCTTTGAACCACAGTACCCTGGGATATGAACCCTGAAATGGTATCATAACAACAGAAGCTGTGTGATGAGGGTATACCATGTTGTGGCTTTGTCTAAGTTTCAGGCAGTACCTACTGTCTTTACAGTGCTGGAAGGAGGGGTGTTATATTTAGTATTTTGTGCTAAAAGGGCAATATAATATATTCTTATAAAATAATACTATCACATTCTGTAAGTGATGGAGAGGTTATTGCAAGATGTACTAGATTAGAAATTGTAAGATTATTGCAAGATTTTGGACTATTACTGTTGTACCGTTTAGAAAGGTAGAACAATCCAAACATAAAACTATATTTAAAAGATACATCCAGGAAACAAATCTTCAAAAAATACTGTTGACTAGATTCTGCCTCATAAGGCCATTCTGTAAACAAATTCTCTGTAAGAATCTTATCCTGTTTTAAACAACTAATAAGTTGTTGCTCGATAAGGTAGCCCTCAAAAGGCAACAAATTATAGACAAACAATTATGAGACTGAAATAGAACTATATTTTCTCTTCTCTTATCATGCTATTTAAGGCCACACTATATAACTGTTGATGTGCAAAGCTGGCTGGACAAGACACTTCAGCTGCAGATTGCATAAGGCTTAAGGAGGTGGGTGAGCATCATGATTATTACAAGTTTATAGTTTCTCAGATTCCCCACCTTCAGACTGGGAATGATGATGATATTCACCCACCTTTCAAAGCACTATGACATTGACAGAAGAAAAGCACTACATGCAAGCCAAAGACTTATAATCATGGGAAACAAAGTGTGGGCTTGCAGAGACCAATAATGTGAAGATAACATTAATTAAGAGATACTTAGCAAGTGTGGATACATCTTTTTTAATGTCTTTATTTGGGTCATGTTTGCAAAATGGTACTTGTGCACCATTCAAGGACAATTTTTTGTTATTTTATTTCTGAAAGGGTGAAAAAACCCAAGGTTTTTTTCATCATCATCAGTCATTTTGTTAAAAGAGTGATAAATGAAGCACTAGTAGAGTTGTGTAAAATTGTGTAAAATCTAAACTCACTTGGAGTCATGTTTCATGCCCACCAGCAAAGCTAATTGAGCACTGTGCAGCATCTGCATCTCCAAAGACAGTAAAAAGAGCAGATCTAATTAAAAATTTGTCTACCAGCACATTTTATTGCTTGAGTTTCATGGGGAACGGACATGCCTGTCACCAGCCTTATGAGAACAACATCAATGCTCATTTTCATGAAAAGGAAACAAAATGATGCTACAAAGAGAAAGGAAAGAAAGCAACACTTGGATTCAAAAAAGAAAGAAAACCTTATTTTGAAATTTTTCATGGCTCTGGCAAAACTCACCAGGTCTTATCCATGCTTTGCACTGAGCTTTTTAGTTCAGAGAAACTCAGAGGACGAGAGGGATTTTGAATGGGGATTAAAACTGATGCAACTTAAATCAGCTAGACAGCAGGATTTACATCTCTCTCTTTGAATTAGAGATTCAAAAATATTTGTACAAATCATGAGTCACCTAATTTTCACACACAGGGGATGGCAGGTAATCTCTGGTGTCAGCGAGAGTCCCAGTACTACGACTGTCCCCAGATAGGCTATATGTTATTTCTGAACACAGACTCTTCCAGGTTTATTTTAAAATGTCCCTAATATTGCTGTAACAAAGTCAGCACAAATAGAACACCAATCTGCTGCAAGTTAAAAGGAAATTATTTCATCATCTCCAATGTATGAGAAAGTATTCTTGATTTATGTTAAGGTCAGGGAGCAGGGAAAATCCCAGCTGAATTAAAAATCTAAAACAATCACAGGGAAGTCAAGATAATAAAAGATTAAAAATTCTAAATGAAAGTTATGCAAGAACAAGAAAGAAAGGAGAGGTTGGGGAGCAGAAAGATTTAGGAAGGTTGGACCAATTATCCATTAAGAAATAATTCTTGAGTCATGTTACAAATTGGCATGTCCTACCAAATCGAAGTAGGAATGTGCCAATTAGTGGGGCAAACATTCCAGTTATGAGAATATCTGGATATAATAATGTATTTGTAAAAGTTAAATAGCAAGAATCCAGCTGTGAGCTCAGATGACAGTAGAACTCCAGTCAATTTTAGGAGTGCATTTTCAGAGCCACTCATGCCAGATTAGATATACAGTCCCAGTGATGACTGAGAAAGCAGTTGTCATATGGGGTGGTAAAGAACAGCATAGTGCTAATAGCTTTTCAGATATGTATTTTTCCCCTCCAGAATATGCACATTCACCAAACATAAACCATGTAACCTTGTCATGAATAAAACATTCATTATACATTTCTACAATTAGCAGCTTCAAGTTAAAAATAAAAAAGACGTTCACAGGTTTGTGGGTTGTCTCGAGAAAAATTCACAAAGTGTTTCTTTATGTTTATTTAATCTGCTTGGTAAAGATGCTGTGGTGAGAGAAAAATAATGATGCATAGCAAAAAACCTCCTGAGAATCCAGCCATTGATAAAAAAGAAATTCTAATTAGGAATGCATGCCTTCAGAATGACATCTAATTTGGCATATGGGAAAAAAGGCATCTAAGAGAGAATTAATGGCAAGTCCCATGATATAGATGCTTTGGTTCGGATTAAACTGCTAAGAACATCAGCTAAAAGCATCTTTAAACACTGTAGAAAAGATGTACCTACATCCACTGGGAGCATTAGCAGTATAGCGAAAACCTCTGCATAATGTGATGTGTATAATTGCAGAGGCGGTTTAATCAATCATTTTCCTCCTTTGGGGCGGGGGGAGGGGGGGAGGGAGTTGTATTATTTTGGGCTCTGTGGTTGTGGTTAAACTGATGTATAACCGTAATCTTCATTCTATAAACTTCACTGTTGTATTTTGGCTTGTCTGGGGTTTTTTTTTTAATCTAGTAAACAATGCTTCATAGTGTGTATTAAAGAAGTTCTTAGAAATTAAACAAAATGAGAAATATGCTAAACACACTGTTGTTTTGCACATAATTGCATGTCTAAATGATATGCAGCAGTGGACTCCTCTTCTAAATACTGGTTGTGACAGATGTTGTTTTTGAGTGTTATATCTGAATGATCATTAAACCCAAATTTGTACAACAGCAAACTTAGACACCCATACATAGAAGCAAGATTTACATCTTTCAGTGACACAACAAATTCTCCTAGGCTATGTCTACACTTGCAAGATAGGTCAACTTAAGGAGGCTTACGTCGACCTAATGTAGTCCCTGTCTGCACCAGGCTTTCATTAAGTCGACTTAAGAAATTCCTTACGTCAACTTAATGAAAGGTTAGGTTGACTTGATAAGAACTGCCGGTTATGTCAACCTAACCCTTAAGTCAACTCCTTAGGTCGACCTAAGCACAGTGTGGACTCTTAAGTCCACTTTATTAGGTCGACCTAAGGGCAGTCAGGTTGACTTACTAAGTCCCCGTTCAGGGGAAGCACTTTGTTAAGTCGACCTAATAAGGTCGACTTATTAGGTGGACTTTACAAAGTCGACCTAACTTTTTTTAGACAACAGAGTCTTGTGGCACTTTTAAAGACTAACAGATTTATTAATCGCATGATTAATTAATTAATTAATTAAGCTCATGCGATTAATAAATCTGTTAGTCTTTAAAAGTGCCACAAGACTCTGTTGTCTTTCTACAATAGACTAACACGGCTACCCCTTTGGAATTTAACTTTTTTTAGTGTAGACATAGCCCTAGGTATTTTAATATCAAAACAAATCAGTCAGGTCTAATTGGTATTCCTATATGCTGTAATATTCTTCACTTGCACCTCAGTGCACCCAGCAAGATATGAAATCCTTCCCTATCCTTTGAAACATCAATAAACAAAGAAATGCTGACTATTCTGATCATTACAGCTGACTCCCCAGTGAACAGTTTAAGTAAAAGGCACATGTGCTAGCATTAATTGAAAGTTGCTTTTGGCAAGTGATACTTGATGCACATAGCCAAACTCTGACTGTGATAAATGAATCCTACAGTACCTCTAAATCTTACATTAATAAAGTACTGCACAAGAAGATTAATGGCCTTCCACATGTATTGGTTACCATATACCACACCATACTGACAATCAATACATGTGAAAAAGGAAATGGCAGTGTAGAATAAATTCCCATGGTTTCGTGTTGTGGAATTTCCCTTTTGTCCTGTGACATTCCTTCATTTTCAGTACAGCACATCTAGCCCTGAAATGGCAGGCTCAGCCAATGCAAAATGCTCAAATGAATAGTTCACTCAACCCCACAAATAGAGAATATTTCCAATCAGGTTAGCACATGACATACCCAGGCAGTAATCAGCTCCAGTCTCATCTCCTCTCCTCTGCAGGGTGTTATGCTCTGTAAAATGTGGGTGGCTTGGCTGTGAAGGAGCCATGGATAAGGCACCAGTCGGATGCACTGATTCAATGGGACAGATGAAATTCGTTGTTGACAAATGCCAAGTAAGGCACAGTGGAAAACATAATCCCAACTATATGTACAAAATGATGGGTCTAAATTAGCTGTTACTACTCAAGAAACAGATCCTGGAGTCACCGTGAACAGTTCTCTGAAAATATCTGCTCAATGTGCAGCGGTAGTCAAAAAAGTTAACAATGTTAGGAGAAAGTAACCTAATGAGACCCAGCAGTAATTCACCTTTTCTCCTGACAGGTGAAGCCTCTTCACCCCCAAAGGGAACCTGGATGTTTGTTGACACAAGAAGGTGATGTACATTAAGGCTGGGATTTTCAGAGAAATCGAAGGGAGTCGCACATAAAACTCTCATTGAATTTCAATAGAAATTCAGTGGCTAATTCTCATAGGCTCTTTTGGAACTCCAAATGTAAATTTCCTTGTATAAGTGTGGACGAAGCATTAGCACTCACAACAATCAGTGCTGCATAAACAAATACCCCATGTCCATGCTCTCTTGTGAAGAAATCAAAGATTGTAAAATTATTTATAAAACTAGAGATATACTAGAACAGAACCCCAGATCCAAACAGCTTTGATCTTCGAGACATTCAGAAAAAGAACTGAGTTCTAGATGTAAATTTCTCAGCCGAACCTTTCTACAGTAGACTGAACAAAAACTAGATCCATTTGCTTCCAGATTGATAGAAATTGGGTGCCAGGTTCTCCTGTCATTTATCCTGCCTTTACATGATCATGGAGCTATTGACTGCAACAGGCTTGCTTGTAATTAAGGACTGCTGCAGCACAGGGATTCCAAGCGGAGTAACCCCTCCAACCACACAGTAACCTGAAGTCATTAGGACTCTGTGCAAGTGTAAGGGCCAGTGACTGCAGAATCTTTTGTGGAATCAGGGCCTGCTACTGGTGTGAGGCAGAGGAGAATCAGGTTCCAGAGCTAGGTTAATTTCCTGGCTGTTGCGAAGTGCTTTCTCAAATTCAAACACTGCATGAATGTTGGGTGTTAGCATTTCATTTCCCTTAATTGTTTGAAAGAAAGCAGGAAAAGAAAAGTGCTGCTAATTCATTGCACACCCTTAGCCGGAGCACATTTACTGGAGAGTCTTTAGTTCAGGAGGACATGGCTGAGACATCCTTAAATTAAGCTTGTCAGGAGAAAAATGAACAGAAAGCACTAACATGCCTGTGCAAAAATGATTACTTATAATCTTCTTGGGCCTGATTCATGGGAAATTACTAAAGCACTGTAAAGGGGTCCTAGTGTAAATGAGTACCCAACCCTGCATATTTAAAAATATTGAACCAATTTTATTCTACTTACAATTGTTTCTCCTTTGTCAGTGAAGACTATGAAACAAACTGCATTCAAACAACCTAGTTCCTGCTGCTCATGAATTATGAGAGTGCAAAAATTTCAGTTGGAACGCATGAAGACAATAGGATTTTTTTTTCCACACTCACATAATCCCAAAATGGATCAAACTAGCCAAAGAAATCGAGCAAGCATGAAAAATTTCATCACAAAAGAATTGGTTGGAGCAGCAAAGAAAGAAGTTTACAATATGAAAATCAGATCCTTTCACATCCTTCTCCGTTCAAATCTCTAAATCCATACACAATACCTTAAAAGGTTATTCCAAGGCAGTGGGTGGCCTCCTGCAGGGTATCCTCTTGTGTCTCTGGGTGGCCCTCTTCCCAGTACTCATAGTTCCCCTCTTCCCAGGGAACAATTGCCACATGTGAAAAGGCAGCCCCTTCCTGGGACACCATCCAGTGGGAGGCTGCAACATGACCAAGACTCCTGCTTCAGTTTCCCCATCTTCTGGAGCCTCCAGAAACTCTACAGAAGCTTTCCAAGGATAAATAGCATTTTCTGGAGTAATTTATTACCAAGGTCTCACAGTCATAAACCAGAAATCACTAGTACAGTCCAAATAGTACATTCAATCTTTCAAGACCCAACAGTCCATCAACATACCTTGTACATCTCTGGTATCTCAGTATGCTCCAGCTCTCCAACATGGCTCTGTCTCTCATTGTACTCTGGCTCTCCAGAATAGCTCTAGCATCTCTTGCCATGCTCCGGCTCTCTGGTACAGTTCCGGCGTGGCACCTCTTGCCATGTTTCAACTCTACAATACAGCTCCGGCATCTCTCACCATGCTCCAGCACTTCAGTACAGCTCTGGCATCTCTGACCACACTCTGATTCTCTGGTACTGCTCTGGCGTCTCTCATCATGCTCCAGCTTTCCACTGTCTCTCACCGGGCCGCACCTAACCCCTCTAGTTGAGGTGTTTCTCCACCATATTCATTCTCTGCTCTAGTTCTAACTCTCTTTAAGAGGCATCAGGGCTCCATCATTCTCCATCTTTCAACCATCTTTGGCCCTCTGACTTTGGCTGTCGAGCAGCAGGTTCTCCATCTACAGCTAAAAGCACCCAGCCTTTTCTGGCCATGGCATTCTAGTGTGGGGAAGTTTGTAGGACACCCTCCCCACCCTCCTGAACTGCCTTCCTGCCTTCCACTTTCATCAGCCTGATCCAATGACTCCCCTGTTCAAGTAGGGAACTCTCACCACTCCTTCCTTCAGCGGCATTCCCTCCCTGCACCCATCAGCCCAGCTCTGCTCTTCTTCGGAGCATGTTTTCCTTCTTTGGATCCTGGGTTCTGAACTCCCCTTTGCCTTGGGATTGTCTGAGAGCAGCCCCCTCCTCTTTCATTACACCAAACGAGAGCCCAACTGGACTGGAACAGGAGCACTGGGCCCAATTTCATAAAAAGGGGCAGCTCACCTAGCATAGTTCCTCAAACAGGACATGTGATAACCTTCCTTGGCTTATGTCCCATCGTACATCTCAGACCCCACCAGATATAAACATGTCTGTTGTAAAGAGCCCAGAACACCTTAGTCATTGGCAGTTTAGACATAAAACCATGACTGTCATTTCTTTATGGGGTAAGCATTAAAAAAAAGAGGAAGAAATTTGTGAAACTCATAGTTTACATCTGCAGAATGTCAATTCTTCTCTTTCTGAATACATTCAGCTACATTACTAGTATGTGGGATAAAGAGCCATCGACATGTTATATGTATGTAATTGTATACGTACCATATTTATATACATATAGTTCACATTAAATAGAAATGATACATTATAATGAAAAGGAAACAAAATGATGATAGAAAGAGAAAGGAAAGAAAGCAACACTTGGATTCAAAAAAGAAAATAAAAACCCTTATTTTTAAATGTTTCCTGTGAATAGAGGAAGGTCTCTTGGAGGGAGAAGCCCT
This sequence comes from Pelusios castaneus, assembly GCA_007922175.1. Classification (NCBI taxonomy): domain Eukaryota; kingdom Metazoa; phylum Chordata; order Testudines; family Pelomedusidae; genus Pelusios; species Pelusios castaneus. Next base: position 9,147,384 of record ML685789.1, read on the forward strand.
GTGTGTCTCCTCAAACAAGTGATAACATGGAGTGGTAATGCAAGCTTCCCCACCTTTCCTCACCAGCCTGCCAGAGGCCTCAGCTGGATGACAACTGCCTGGGAAAAGGTAGTTCATTTCCCTGGCCAACCTGGGTAGTAATTGGTACCAGTTGTGGAGGGGGCTAGGGTGTGAGTACATGCTCACTGGGAACTGAAACAAATGTTGAGTCAGGCAGATCAAAAATGCAACCCAGGGGCCAAATTCTTCCTTAACGTTTGACTTAGGTCCTGTGCAATTCACTGGAGCTGGGTGTGGGGGGTAAACATAAGGGCAGATTTGGGTCCCAGCTGTCTGCAAACCTAAACAAATTTGTTGAACACACTGGGGATATTTATTACGGCGACTGTCAATCACTAAGAACTTTTCTTCATTCCTCTATAGCTGCACTGCAGATCGGCCCTCTTTTCCTTAGGATTTGGATTTTGACTACTAGAAGAGAACTTAAAATTTTCAAAAGCGCCTAAGCTCTATTATGAGAGGTGACTTAGACATTTAGCAGCTTAAGTCTCATCAAAAATCAGTGGGACTTAGTCTCTTAAGACACATAAGATATGTTTACACAGCAAAAAACCAGCAGTAGTGAGAGGCTCATGCTACATAGCTAAAAATAGCAGTGTGGACATTTGGTTTGGAGTCAGGTCTCACAGACTCTCTCCCCTTTGTGGGGCTCAAAGCTCAGGCTCCAGCCTGAGCCAGAGTGTCTACACTGCTATTTTTAGCCCCATAGTGCAAGTCCTGTGACCCCAAGTCATTCAACCTGGGCTCTGAAGCACACTGCCACAGGTCTTTTTTGCAGTATATAGGTACACAGAGGCATTTGGAAATTCTATCTTCAATAATTACTTCTTGTGAGCTTCGGAACGTTAAAAGAGTTGTCATCAAGTTCCTACAAAAGAGTTTAGGATCCATAGGAAACTAATATTTAGGGTGAATCCTATTTGGATGATAGTATCTTTCCACACTCCTGTAATCCTTTTTTACAATCCCATAACACATGTTCTAAAGTTCCTAAGGGCATATTGCCGCACCTGCTCTTAGTGCTGTTAAAAGTCCAGGTTCACAGCGTTCTGTTACGAATCCCAACACAATCTTATTGTTGCTGGATGATACAGACTTTAAGTCTAAAGAAGACACATAGCTATCACATGTCTAATCAGACAGTTTTGTGCTCATATCCAAGACCCAGTGTTTTTAATCTTCGTAGGGTAGATAATAGTTTTATCTAATAAATATTTATAGACAGCATCTGAATTATGGTTTATTATATTTTCTTTCAGAAGGATATGATCATAGGATTTCCTAGAGTTCTGTTCTAATTACAGTTTCTAAAGACCCCCACTTTGATGGGAAATAATGTTACAGGGGACACCTTTCTAAAACAAATTTATCTTATATTTTTTTAATAAAAATTCTTATGTGATTTGGAAAATGCATCTGTTCATACTTTTTGACTGCAGTGAGGTTATCATCATTTCATGCTCATATTTTTCCAACAAGGAGTGCCAAAATGAGCAAACAGATACTATTCATGATTTTCACAGAAGAATGCGGTAATACAGCATTCTGGAGTAACAGATTGGGAAATAAGAATACATTGGGCCTGATTTTGCTCCATTTCAATGTAACGCCTCTGACTTGAGTGGAGGGGGAAAATGGTCCAGTGCTAGAATCTGGGACACAGGAGACTCATGTTCAATTCGCTGCTCTGCCACAGACTCCCAGTGGGACATAATTATGCATGTTACTTTAGGTGAAATTCTGACTCCATTGAAGTCTGTGGAAAAATTTCCAATGACTGCAATAGGGAAAGGATTTCACTCTCAGTCTCCCTACCACAATCTTCCATCTGTAAAAGAGTACTTTCTACCTCACAGGGGTACTGTGAGGACAAAAAATTTTTAAATTGTGAGAGACTCAGATATTATGGTAACGGGAGGGTCTAAGTACTTATGGGCTTGCCTATATGGTAACAAGGAATAAAGGGGTGTGATTTCTAAAGTACATGAACGTGTTATGCACTAATTGGTCCATGTAGATCCTCGTGGGCATTAAAGATTCCCTAGCATACTTCAATACATTGCTTTTTTATTCCAACTCTGTGAAGTCACTTATTCTCCTTTGCTTAACTTCATCAGCTGTAAACTGGAAATAATACAGACTTAGTTACTTATCAAACTGCCACAACAATTAGGAGGATTAATTGGTTAATGTTGATATATGCTGTGAAGATCAAAAAGTGCTAAGAATTATTACTGATGAAAAAGGATCTGATGTATTGCTTCTTTATGAACCATTCAACTTAATTCCCATCTCTGTATTTCTTACCCTCTTCTCAGTCCATTGCCCTTACCGGATGTGTATCTAAAAAATAAAATATTTAGAGTCCCAGAATGACATCATAAACTTTTTACTATGTATTTTTCTAACATCACTTCCTTCTCTTGACAACAGCATTTAACAATAAGGAAGTAGATCACCCATTTCTACAAGACAATTGTAGGCTTCTGTGGATAATAAAACATTTATATCCGTTTATTACCACAGTCCAATGCTTTGAATGTAAACATCTCAACCTTGCATTGAGATTTCTTTAGCAGGAAGGCTCTACCGTTCAGGGAAAACATTCTCTTCCACGGGATTCTCTCTAGCTGTTCATATGCTGTCCTTTACCCAGGTTATTGATTTGCTGTGACTTATTTCTGAGGAACTATATCTATCTATTGATCTATCTATCGATAGATATAGATATATAGAGATATCTCCTGTTTTTAATGAGACAAATCTTGTAGTCCTTACTCAGGCAGAACCCCCACTGCAAAATTATTGCATTACCCAAGTGGCTCAGTCGGCTCATTGTAGTTAGCAATGGACTAATCACAAGGGGTGCATCTACACTGGCAAGTTAGGTCAACTTAAGGATGCTTAAGTCGACCTAAACAAAGCCACACCCACACTGGGCTTTTCTTAAGTTGACTTAAGAATTTCCTTAAGTCGACTTAAGGAAAACTTAAGTCGACTTAAAAACATCTCCTTTTAGGTCAACTTAGGCATTCAGTCAACTCCTTAAGTCAACTTAAGGCCAGAGTGGATGGGTATTAACGCTAAATTGACTTTATTAACTTGACTTAAAGCCAAAACAACGGCTACCTCTGCTCTTAAGTCAACTTAACAAAGTCGACTTAAAATGTAGCTAATTTGTTAAGTCAACTTAACAAGGTTGACTTTAAGTCAATTTAAAGTCGACCTTGTTAATTCGACTAACAAAGTCGACTTAACTTTGTAAGTGTAGACATAGCCAAGGGTTCCAGGCCTTATTTAAATAGGCTACTCACCTTTGCTTAGCAAAACTAAGCTCTGATTTTTGTGAGAACAGATTTATCCCTGTGATTTCCAGAACTTCCTACATCCAGCTGAACCAAAAATACTTTGAGAACAGTCTCTCTTATGGGTGTTTTGACATCTCCATTTGCAGCCCTGATGGGAATTAAGAGGCTAGCAAAAATAGGAAGGGAAAAGTTACACAAACATTGCAACCTTCAAAAAAAATCAGTTTAAGAGCTGGGCAGTGGTTTGAATTTGGTTCTTGTCTCATATCAACTGCTTCAGCTCTTTGTTATTAATGTAGCATTTTTGTCTCTGTGATGGATGAGGAACCTTGGTTTTCAAAGGCTTTGAAGTAGGATGTAAACATTCCCTGCCAGCTAAATCATGGTGGCAGCTTGAGAGTCATTTTTCTTTCCTATCCAATTTTCAAAGCAACAGAACTGAAACTGACCTGCCAAAGCAGCTCATTGTCCATCAGTGTACTAAAATAGGGTTTGGAAGTGCAGTCACAAATGGCCTAAGTAAGAAGCTGACTGATGCTCAGCAGTTTTGAAATTCCAGCAATTTTGGATCAAACCCTAACCCTGTGGAAGGCAGTGGAAAGATTCCCATTGACTTTCAAGGACTTCTGATCAGGCCCTTATTTAGGAGTATAAATAAGGATTCAGGAACCTAACTTAAGCACTTTTAAAAAAAACAATTGGCCTATATCCTTAATTTCTCCTACTTTTGCCTAAGTAACTGATGTCAGGCTCTTAGGCCTTGTATATACTAGAAAATTATTGCAGAATAAGCCATCTTCTTGTGGAAAAACAAGTCCACTGTACACACCTGAATGCTCCTTGTTGCGTTACCAGAACAATAATACCACCTGTGCGAGAGTCATAACACCTATTGTGGAACAGCTCTTGCACTATAAAGTGCATGTGAATGCTGACAGAATTTTCTTCCACAATAAGTGGCCTCCAGAATAGTCCCAGAATTCCATGCCTGACCACTCAGGCCTTTCGCTTGGACTCTGCTGCTCTGATGCAACTAGCCCTTCCCTCCTGTGAGTCCCGGGAACTTTTGAATTTTTTCCTGTTTTCCTGGGGCAACATTGAAAAAGGGAATGAGCGGCTAGTAGCTACAGTGAATGACGACAGGAAACACAACCCATCTTCACCCCTATCTTCAAGCATCTGACAAAGTGGGATTTTCTTCGAAGAAAGCTCATGCGATAAATAAACTGGTTAATCTTTAACTCAGGGTCTATGTCTAGATTTCACACTTAATCAAGTGCTAAATTATGACCCACACTAGAAAAGTTTTAAATCTGATCTTGAGAAACTATGATCAAGTTCAGAAAAAAACTGAATACAAATGGAAGGTCTATTGTAAAATTGCTGCATGAGCAAAACAGAAAGAAGAACATCAAAGGTGCAACATTAAGAAAATTAAAATTCACATAAAGTGAAATGATATACAAATCTTCTGGTAAAAAATCCATCTCCAAATCTGACTTTAGAGACTCTTCAATGCCATGGTTACACATTTTATTTCCAAAATGATTAACTGCTCCATTATTGTAATAGCTTTGGTTGGTTGTAACTTGGCCACCCACACTATTAAGGTATTGCTATAATGATAAAATTCACTGCAAGAAAAGGGTTATTGTACAAAAATGACTCTTCCAGATATTTATGGAAACAGCTTTTGGAGGTAGTGGTTTTTTGTTTTATTTGTCATGCAAAAGTTTATAACAAGAAATAGGTCATTGAAAAGAAGAGAAAAGAGAAAAAGAAAACAAGAGCCAAATCAATAATAAATTCTCAATTAGCTTATGGTTTTATATATCTATATCTATATATAGATATAGATATATTCCCCATCATCAAAACATTGGACGAAGTGGGATTTTCTCCCACGAAAGCTCATGCAATAAATAAATTTGTTAGTGTTTAAGGGTGCGTCTACACTTAGAAATTAAGTCAATTTAAGCTTGCTTAAGTCGACTTAATTTAATCCGCATCTACACTACACTTTCCTTAAGTCGACTTAAGCAAGCTGTTTAAGTCGACTTAAGGAAAATAAAGTCGACTTAATGAAAATTAAGTCGACTTTATTAAACCTGCTTTTAATTCAACTTTAGGCTTAAGTCGACTTCCTAAAGTTGACTTAAGCCAGTGTAAATCTGGAGTAGCCATAAGTCGACTTAAAGTCGACTTAGGGCTCTCCAGGACTCCCCCACTGCCCTCCTAGCCAGTGGGGGGGCACAGGGAGAGCCTGGCATGCCCCCAAAAGGGCAGGGTCCCTATGCCCTGCCAGGGTCCCTGTCCCTCTTTGCCCCACTGTACCCAGGACCCATGCAGGACCATAGACCTGCCCAAGGTCCCCCTAGCCCCTAGAAGTCGACCTAGGCATCCAGTGTGGACGCCTTAGGTCGACTTTGTAAGTCCCCCCCCCCCCCAAGTCAACTTTAAATTTAAGTGTGGACATGCTAAGTCGACTTAAATTAACAAGTGTAGACATAGCCTAAAAGTGCCACAAGGCTCCTTGTTTGTTTTGCTGACTTAGACTAACACGGCTACGCCTTTGGAACCGTTCAGGAATGAATTCATATTTTGTGGGGGTGGGTAGTGTCATTTAATAAGTGGTGTCCTGGCCCCACCCTTACTGGGTTTGAGACACCCCCTTATCTGGGGATCATTGCTGGTGATAATCAGCAATAATCTTGCCTGGTGCGTTGAGTGCTGGATATGTCTGAGGAGGACATGGACTCTGTCCTTAAATCCCTGAACCACATTTAACTGCTGAACACCAACACAATCACATTAATACCTTTGACACTCTGGGCCCACTTTTTCCATCCATTTAACACAACAGCAGGAGTAATTTAGTGCTGAGGGGAGAAAATCCATATTTGTGGGGCATAGGAGATGTTTCTCTGTTTAACCTGGCAGCTATTTGGAAATACTCAGGGGACTGGACTGTTCAGATAAAGCCAGAGAGGGATGGATTATTGGGCAGAGTGCCAGCGAGGTGGTCAAAGGCACAGGATGGCTCTGTAATATTTCACATGGATTTTACCTGTGTGTGGTGTGTGTGCACGCATGCACATGTGTGCACATGCATCTAGTGTAAAAATGTAAAAGTCGTCTGTCTCATGAACTTACCGGGTTAGAAATGGAAGCTTTTATGCAGCACTTGCCGCAAGTCCAAGGCAACAGTGGTGACATTTTTCAGTATCAGAAAGCCAGGATATGTCAGTTGTAGAAGTTTTTAAGGTTCCTACTGAGCCTTATACACCTGGACAGACGGTCACCAGACAGTTGGCTTTACCAATGGGTGGATATGGAAAATAGTCCCCAAAACAGAGATGAGAAAACACTTTTAACTATCTTAATAACAACAACTTATTACTACTTCTCCATCCCACAGAGCACTTGAATTAATGGCTCTGCTTCCCACCAGTATGCTACAGTCACAGCCTATTTGGTTGAAATAATTACATAACCACTAGCTGTACATCTTGAATTACTATTGTGCCGAGCTGACTCAACATCTCTCTGAATGCCATGCTCGCCACGGCAATGTTGTCAGACAATGGAGGGAGATGGTATTCTGTGCGGCAGGCTCAAAGAGTAGATTTGTATGGAGATGATTCAGAATCTGAATAATTTGATAAGAGCTTCTAGATTCACTGGCATCTGCCCTACTCCCACACCATACTCAGTGTTTCTTCCCACCGACTAATAACATGCTATCAACACCTGACTGTCTATTCTCACTCCAAAACAGCAAGTTCCTGTAATGCATTCAAAGCACAATTTCGTCTGACACTTTTTTTTTTTAAAGTTAATTCTGTTAAAACACGTTTTTGGCTGTGAGAGCTGTGGCTTCACAAATAAACTTGAATGTCTTCTACCACATCCGAGACACTCTGTGCCCTCTATGAACTGTCTTGAGTCGAACTGTCCAAAAGACCACGCTGCACTTAACAGCAATGCATGGCATTCCTGATTTGAAGTGTAAGTAGCACCAGAGCCCCATAAGTAAAATCGCACAGTGTGGCCCCACCCTATTCATTCCCTATACATGCAGAGAGCTTATTATGGCATGACAGTGATGTGGGCTGAGCTTGGAGTCCATTATACCACAGGCTAGTATTCTCAACCTTTTGCAGGTCATGACACACTTGGCAGCATTTTGCAACCGTACAACAGACCACCCTCCCAGGCCAAATCCAGCCATCTCCCCGGCTCTCCATGACAGACTTACTGCTGTGTGGCGACACAGTAATGTATCCTGATACAGTGGTGGAGAACTGCGATAGGCAGCCCTCCCTACTCCCTATCCTAGCAGCAAAAATTCAGGGCTCACCAGGCATTTTCCCAATCAACGCTTTTCTCAATTTGCAAATTTCCCTTCTTTTCCCACTCTTTGGTCTCTACAGCAGGAATCGGCAACCTTTAGGAAGGGCCGTGGCCAAACTTCCTTCCCATCTCTCTCCCAGTGCTGGTGGCATTGTCGGCGGCAGGAAGGGGGCCGTTCCAGTGCTGCGTGGGCAGGTCTGCAGTCCTCTGCCCCCAGACAGCATGTCAGGGAACAATCTGGAGCTTCCGCCTTCTGGTAGCAGGTGCAGCAGTATCGGTGTCAGGAACAGGACACCGTGTGCCACTCAAAATCAGCTCGTGTGCCACTTTTGGCATGCACATCACAGGTTGTCAACCCCTGCTCTACATGTTCTAGTTCACGTCATGCACTGTCCACATGCTGCGTCATAGGTTTTAAATGAGAAAACAAAGAGGCCAATAGTAAAACTAACTTAGTAGTCATGCTATGGGCCCTGATCTAATCACCTGTACACAAAATTTGCAAGTTGTCTTCTTCATTTGAAGATATTATTGTAGAGATCAGGATTTTTTGCATGGCAAGAAGGAACTCCATCAAACTATAATTGTTTACTGTTGCTCTAGAATTCCATTGGAGTTCAGTGGAGTTCTGCTGAAACAAAATTTTAAATACTAAAATAAAAGTCTACCTGGCAATGCTTCTAACCCAGGCCACTATGCTTTGAAAGCATTCTCTTGGCCTTTCTAACAATCAGCCGCAGAGAAACGGTTAAAGAAAGAAAATGCTAGGGATTGAAAAAGTTCCACGTAGGCCACAAGACTGTCAAAAAGTCAAGAAATTCAAGCAATGCAGTCATGCTAAGAAAACACACCTGTGTCCACACTACTGTAAACCCTACCCTCAACATGACTGCATCTTCATAATACAAATACAATTTTCTTTTTAGCTGGTCTTTTGTCCCTGATGACAAGTGATGCTCATGCATCATGGAAACAATTCTGAGGAACAGAAATCTAGAAGCACTTTTCCCCGTTTTAGTCCATGCACGTATAAAATATTTCACTGAATTATAATTCCGCAATCATTATAGCTGCCATGAGCACTATCACTGCTATAGGCCCGTGAACTGTGTCTCCATTACTCATGAGAGGTGAGGGAGGATAGTAACAGGGTGACCATTGCCCATCATGCCTTACATTAAAATGAATATTTCTATGTTGTACTAGTAGGAAAAAGAATACAAGGAAGGGCCCAGTCCCATGGCCTGTGCATGCAGGCAAGAATAGCTATTTAGTGCACACACATGTGCAAGTGGAAGCTGAATATTCAAAGAAAAAGAGCTCTTTGTGCATTCTTCAGGAAACTGGTGGCCAGCTTAGCAGCTTCACAGTGGAGGCAGGACATGGGAGAATGGGCAAGAAGACAAGAGAGGTCAATCAGATGCTGAAGTGGAGGTGGAGCTGTAAGAGCCAATCCAAACTTTCCTTTGTCGTGGAGACTCGGGACATAACACTTTAAATATCGTCTCCAGATTTATTTGGACATGTGCCGTTTTTCCATGACCATCTCCTGTAATCAGTCTGCAGTGATGGGAGTAACAGGCATTTTCCATTTTATCACAAGCTGCTTCCTACTTGGTCAACTGTTACAGTAAATGATGAGCCTGTCCACTAAATTCCCCCAACGTGTCACCATGATCAGTTAACGTTATCCCAAGCATGTAAATATTGGCACAACTGTAACAGGTGCAGAATTTACAATGTATAGTGTATGTCTGTACACTGGAGAAAGGCATTAGGATTAGCACCATCCCCTAACAGGCACATACACCCTAGCCAGCCAAACTCCTTCCATGGGAAGGAGTCCTCTAAAACATGTTCTGCCAGCGTGCTGCAGAATTCTTACACATTTTCAGACAACGGGTACGATAAAGCAAGAACAAATGTTGTAAGCTGCACAGCGTGAATGAGGCAAGAACAGCGTGTAAGAGGGACTGGAGAGTTGGCCAGGGTGCTGAATGGAAGAAGTGTGTGCGGTGAGGAAAACAGGCAGCTATTTGTGTCAAGAATATGTGGGCAAGTGTACTGAAGAATTCCCCAACAGGACTTCATTACCATCCATTTGAAAATTGTATACAACAGGCCACTGACTTCCCAAATCCTTCTTATTCTACATGGGCAATTTAAAAACTAAAAATATTTTTAAACACACATTTGGGTTACGCTCTGTTTCCTCATCCTCCCCGTTGCCCCAGTAGGATTCATGCCAAATAACTGACATGCTGCTATAACAATTATTTTCTAAAGCCAATCCTAAATCCTTGCGCAGGCAAGACTCAGCAAGGTGTTTCCTGCATAGAAAAAATGTAGGATTATTTATGTATTGTTAATTATTATTATTTTTATTATTATTTAATTCTGTTTCTTATGATACTGTCTACAACCAAGCAGATCAGGGTCCTATCATGCTAGGCAGTGTACAAACCCAGAGAAGGACACTCTGTCCCTGCACAAGAATAACCCAATCAGAATATGGATAATGCAGTGAAATTGTTCCCAAAACTTTAGAAGTGAATTAATTACAACTAAGCAAGAAGGGCCATCAAGTCTTTTCAGTGAGGAGTTTAGCTTGGAATTGGGAGAGCTGTGTTCCTTTGTTTGAGCAGGCTCTGTCTGGAGCCTCCCATTCTTACCTTCTGCTCTGAGGAATGGGTCCACTTTAAGAACATAAGAACATAAGAAAAGCCGTACTGGGTCAGACCAGAGGTCCATCCAGCCCAGTATCTGTCTACCGACAGTGGCCAGTGCCAGGTGCCCCAGAGGGAGTGAACCTAACAGGCAATGATCAAGTGATCACTCTCCTGCCATCCGTCTCCATCCTCTGATAAACAGAGGCTAGGGACACCATTCTTAACCCCTTTCTGGCTAATAGCCATTTATGGACTTAGCCACCATGAATTTATCCAGTTCCCTTTTAAATATTGTTATAGTCCCAGCCTTCACAACCTCCTTAGGTAAGGAGTTCCACAAGTTGACTGTGCGTTGTGTGAAGAAGAACTTTCTTTTATTTGTTTTGAACCTGCTACCTATCAGTTTCATTTGGTGACTTTGAGACAGCTGACAATTTGTTCAGATTTTACAGAGGTTTTGTACCTTATCCTGTGGATGAAACTGCAGAAGAATGTGTCCAAACTGCAGTTTCTGACCATTCATCTTTTTCATACAAGCATGTTTGCTCTCTACTGTATGCTCTGCTAATAGATGTTCAGTGTCACTGTCTTCTCCTATTAACTCGTTAGTAAGTCCATCTCTCGTGCAGAAACAGCCAGAGGGAATTTATTTTGGAAATCAATAGTGGGGAATCGGAGCCACATAGAACACACCCACCTCACACAAATTCCTAGGCTCTTGGAGATCCCCAGTGGAGGAGTTAGCACCATAGAATGACCCCCACACATTCACTTTCATTAATAAAAACATGAGAAAACATCTACGGAATAGAGCAGAGAACAGGTTTGGTGGGCACTCCATAGCCTTGAACGGAGGCTGAATTACAAGGGCAGGGTTCTAAAAGCACATGCCAAAAATGCATGCAGGAAATCTCTCTCTTTACAACCAGCTGTGTATGTACATCTTCCCCAACATATTTTAAATTTGTTGCCCTTAATCTTCTCCTAGACCTTTCCACACTCCCCACATCTTCTCATAATCACTTTCTTTTTACAGGAGCTCCCAGGAGCCTCCTAATTTTCTGTCCCCTCCTCCCTCTCCCATCTCTGTACATCATGATGCAGTGTCTCTCTCACACAAATCACCCCAAAGCCATGCACGCGAAAAGAACACAGGCAGGGAGAAGCTGTTTTGGGACTCTCTACATCCTGCCATTCTGTGCTCCCAGCATGGTAAGGATTCTTCTTATGCGAGTCCCTTCCACTCTCCAGGGGCAGGGGTCGGCAACCCGAAAGATAACAAGAGCAATTTAAAAAAATTCTTTCAGTAACCAAGTGTTTGGAGAGCTGCAATGGGTGTAGTCTCCTGGTGTGGGGAGCTGGGCCAGGACACCTGCTGCAGGGTACCCTGGTGGGGGGGGGAAGCCTGGAACCAGGAGTGGGTCTGGGAGAACCTGGACCCTGGCACAGGCCACCCGCAGGGTCCCCTGGTGGCAGGAGTAGGTCTGGAGCTGCAAGCGGTCAGCCAAAGAGCCGCATGCAGCTTCAGAGCCACAGGTTGCAGACTCCTGCTCCAGAGGGAAGCAGAATAGAGCTTTTCCAGAGAGTCTCCACATGGGGCACAGCTGCCTCCAGCTGTGCTGTGACTTCTTGGTTGTGCTTCCACATCCACCAGTCACCACAGGCCAGCCAGCCAGGATCACGTGGCTGCAGCACACTGGAAGCAGCTGGCTGGTAGCCGAAAAATTACAGTGCCATTTGTGACCCTCTCAGTCAGGAGGGCAGTGGCCAGACAAGGGCATCTTTGACTAAGAGGCCCCCCGCCCCTGATCTGTGGGCTTCTTCCTACTCTTTTTTAAATGGCTCAGATTTAGTTCAACATAAATGGTATTCCGATCACTGTACACTTTGCAGATAGAAAGTCAACATTTGCCCACACTTCCCACTCACTGGCAGCAGAGACGCTGCAGCCTTCTCCTGTTACAATTATACAGAAATCACTGCAGTGTGCAATCACTGGGCTAAATTCACTGGTGCAGTGGCCTTACCCAGCCCAGGGCCGGTGGTATTTACACTGCTGTCATTCTCAAAGGTCATGTCAGGAACAGTCTACGGTGTGGTTGTGTTGCCAGAATTAGCAGTTCCTACAAGCATCTTAAATGCTGCCGCTTTTCTGGCCACCTTCTTTTGAAGCTGCTCCAGCCACCAGCCAGGTGAGGGCATCTTCCACCATTTTGTCCTTCTCCCCTACACAGAGTTCACTCCATACTGATCCCACACTCCTAAGCACTGAATATAACCTGCAACAGATGAAGGAAGGGAAGAGAAGTTTACAGGTACAGCACAGAGGTGAAAGAGCTATTCAAATGCACTGAATGCTCTCGAGTCACATAGGAAGGGAAGTTCTGCCATTTTTTAAAAAAATGTTTCATTTAACACTTGGTTAAACAAAGGTTGGTTAAACTTGTTTTAACAGGATTTGCCAAAGAAAAATGATTGCCTGCGCACGGCAAGAAATAGACTGTGATTATGAAGTCTTTTCTCCTCTAACTGCAATGATTCTAAGATCCTTTATCATTAGGAAGGAATGGAAATCTGAAGCTTGCAGAGCTGCAGTGTCTGTCTGTATTTCAGAAACATCAATTCATGTAACAGTTGTTTAACCAAATGTTAAATTAAACATCTTTTAAAAATAGCAGAACTTCCCATATGACTCTGGAATATCCAATGCTTTCAAACAGAATGAAGATTCTTTTACCCCTATTTTTGCATCCTTACACATGGTCCTTGCTGGGAAGTTTATACATAGACTCATAGACTCATTAACTTTAAGGTCAGAAGGGACCAGTACAATCATCTAGTCTGACCTCCTGCAAAATGCAGGCCTCAAGACCTCACCCACCCACTCCAGCAATAGGCCACCAACCTATGACTGAGTTATTTACCTCCTTAAATCATGATTTAAGGACTTTAAGATACAGAGAATTCACCGGTAGGTGAGCCATGCCCTGTGCTACAGAGGAAGGCGAAAACCTCCCAGAGCCCAGGCCAATCAGCCCTGGGAGAAAATTCCTTCCCGACCCCAAATATGGCAATCAGTTAAACCCTGAGCACATGGGCAAGTCTCAACAGCCAATTACCCAAGAAAGTCTGTAATAACTCAGAACCCACCCCATGTACTCTCCCCTCTTAGGCCACTTGTATATCCACCACACATAGCCAAATATCAGTCAATTTCCAAAATAGGCTAATCATACCATCCCCTCCATAAATTTATCAAGCTCAGTTTTGAAAGCAGTTATGGTTTTTGCCCCCACAACTCTCCTTGGTAGTCCACATTGGTGCTGTACTCAAATAATTCCTCTCCCTCCCTGATATTAATCCCTCTGATGTATTTATAGAGAGCAATCATATCCCCCCTCAACCTTCTTTTGGTTAGGCTAAACAAGCCAAGCTTCTTGAGTCTCCACTCATAGGGCAGGTTTTCCACTCCACAGACCATCCTTGTAGCCCTTCTCTTCGCCTGTTCCAATTTGAATTCATCCTTTTTAAACATGGGGGACCAGAACTGCATGCAATATTCCATATGGGATCTCATCAGTGCCTTGTACAGCGGCACTAGCACCTCCCTGTTTCTACTTGAAATACCTCTCCTGATACATCCTAGAACCGCATAAGCTTTTTTCACAGCCACATCACATTGGCAGCTCATAGTCATCCTATGATCAACCAGTACTCCCAGATCCTTCTCCTCCTCAGTCCGTTCCAACTGATGCGTCCCCAACTTATAGGAAAAATGCTTGTTGTTTGTTCCTAAATGCATGACTTTGCACTTCCCATTATTAAATTTAATCCGATTCCTGATACTCCAGTTTACAAGGTCATCCAGATCTTTCTGTATGGTATCCCGATCCTTCTCTATATTGGCAATACCTCCCAATTTGGTGTCATCCGCAAACTTTATTAGCACATTCCTGCTTTTTGTGCCAAGGTCAGTAACAAAAAGGTTGAACAAGATCGGTCCCAAGACAGATCCCTGAGGGACTCCATTGGTAACCTCCCTCCAGCTTGACAGTTCACCCTTCAGTATGACCCGCTGTAGTCTCCTTTTTAACCAGTTCCTTATCCATCTTACTATATTCATATTAATCCCCATCTTCTGTAACTTAACTAATAACTCCCTATGTGGAACTATATCAAATGCCTTGCTGAAATCTAAGTAAATTAGGTCCACCGCATTCCCTTTATCTAAAAAAATCTGTCATCCTTTCAAAAAAGGAGATCAAATTGGTCTGGCACGATCTCCCTTTTGTAAAGCCATGTTGTATTTTATCACAGTTACCGTTATTCTCTATAGCCTTAAGTACTTGCTCCTTCAAAATTTTCTCCAAGACCTTGCATACTACCGAGGTCAAACTAACAGGCCTGTAGTTACCCGGATCATTTTTATTCCCTTTCTTGAAAATAGGAACTATATTAGCGATTCTCAAGTCATACGGTACAACCCCCGAGATTACAGCTTCATTAAAAATCCTCGTTAAAGGGCTGGCAATTTCATGAGCCAGTTCCTTTAGTATCCTCGGATGGAGATTGTTCGGGCCCCCCGATTTAGTCGCATCCAGCAGCTCAAGTTTGGCTTCTACCTCAGGTATGGTAATTTCCACTTTCATGACCTCGTTCCCATTAGTTTCCCTACCTCTATCCCCCAGCTCAACTTCACTCTCATTGAAAACAGATGCAAAGTACTTATTTAGACATTCAGCCATGCCTAGATTATCCTTGACCTTCACCCCATCCTCAGTTTTTAACAGTCCCACTTCTTCTTTCTTTGTTTTATTCCTATTTATATGGCTAAAGAACCTTTTACTATTGGTTTTAATTCCCTTCGCAAGGTCCAGCCCAGCTTGACTTTTTGCCTTTCTCTCTCTCTCTCTACATGTTCTGACCTCCAAAAGGTAGCTTTCCTTGCTGATCTCTCTCCTTTTCCACTCCTTGTAGGCTCTGTGCTTCCTCCTAATCGCCTTTCTGAGATGCTTACCATATCTAGGTTGGTCTACAGCTCTTGCCTATGAATTTTTTCCCCTTCCTCGGAATGTAGGCTTCAGATAGTTCTTGCAACTTTGATTTGAAGTGATTCCAAGCCTCTTCTACCTTTACATTCCTGAGTTTTTCTGTCCAGTCCAATTCCCCAACTAATTCCCTTAATTTTCTAAAGTTAGTCTTTTTAAAGTCAAAGATCCTGGTTGCTGATTTATTTTTGTTTACCCTTCCAATTACTTTGAACTGAATTAGCTCATGGTCACTTGAACCTAAGTTGTCCCCTACAACCAGTTTGTCTATGAGGTCCTCGCTACTCACCAGTACTAAATCTAAGATGGCATCCCCTCCTGTTGGTTCAGTAACCATTTGGAGAAGGAATTCATCAGCTATCACACCCAGGAAAAACTGGACCTTCTTATTACTATTAGCACATGTCCTCCAGTCTATATCTGGGAAGTTAAAGTCTCCCGTAATCACACAGTTCCCAGTAGTATTAACTTCCTTAAAGGCCTTAAAGAGGTCCCTATCCATGTCTAAATCAGATCCCGGCGGTCTGTAACACACTCCAAGCACCATTCCAGGAGAAACTTTAGTAGCTTTTTTCCCTAACATGATTTTTACCCAGATTGATTCTGTCTTGTTAATTCCATCACTTTGAATTTCCCTACAATCTACCTCCTCACAATACCACAGGGTATTCACAGGGTAGCCCTTATTTGGTGATATTTGCTCCTTTGCAGAAAGGCTGGCATAAAGGCCCACTTCAACCCTGTGATGCCCTGGCCTCATTTTAGCCCTCCACACCCTGTGAGAACCAGCTCCAATTTGTTGAATGGAAGGATAGATTGTGACTGGTATTTTTTATGTCATTTTAAAAATTGTTTTATTTAGATCTCTATGTATTTTCCTTGAGTAAATATTTATTTAGCTTGCTAAGGAATTATAAATAATCACTATAATTTTCCCTTAAAGAGTCATTTCAATTTCCACTTCATAATTTCACCATTTAAGACACACTTGACTGAAGCACGATATAAAATTATCAGTCTAAATGCAAATATCTCTCTAAAAGATGACGTAAATTATGTTGTGATTTATATACGGATAAATCAATAAATATCAGGGGTTAGTGGATTCAGATGCTTTTATGACACGCTGTGAATATAACAAAATGCGCTTTATTTAAAAAATTAAAATGTGCAAGCCTTGGGTCTGGAGTGGTGCCTTTTGCAGCTTTTTCTAATATAACAGAGCTGCTCTACATAAGTCTTCACAGCATTACTAATACCTGTGCCACAAGTAGCAATAAGCACATGGCAAGAAAACCATACTATTTCCACTGAATTGTATCCACAAGATCTGTGGATAGGACACAAACTCAATGGGAAAACCTCATTCATTAGCTAAACTGGAATGGTTCCTCTAATGGTTTCTCAGTACAAGAGCAATAGAAGGCAATTTTTCAAAAGATCCTTAATTACAATAAGTCTAATATACTATAGTAGTATTGAAATCATATCTGAAGGACATAAGTAATGGAAAAGCAAAGAAGAAACTGCTGCAGCTATTGGACAAAGATCACTAAAACAGGGAAAAGGAGAGCAAAAAACTCCTGGACCAACTATCAAGATCTACTGTACTCACTGTACTGTTCGGATTTCTGCTGAGACATAAAAACATCCAAAAAATCATCAGCAGAGAGATTCCTAAGATACATACTAAACAATTTTCTGATCCAGAATGTAAATATTCCAAATTAAAGGAGAAACCATCACCGATCCGTGTCTTACTGACAGGAAGGAACTAAAAGAAAATGTAAGACTAGTGGGTGAGTTACTTACAATGAGACCCAGTCACTTATAGTAGTTTTTATGATGTGGACGTTTTCTCACCAAGAACTTACTGAAACTCCGCCTGCTTATCTCCCACAGGCTACTAACAGTCCCATGGTGGTGGTATCAGCTTGCCTGGTGATAACCTGGTGAAAGGCTTATTAACCCTTTAACTAACAAAACTGTTCCATTAGGGTCAGGAGGACACCTAAAACTGGAAGGAGTGCTTTTCCATTCCAATACTAGATGGATTGAAGAATATTTTCTTTTCTTTTCTTTTCTTTTCTTTTCTTTTCTTTTCTTTTCTTACAAATCCTCTGAGATCTTCCATATTCACTGCTGGAAGGCCTGCATCAATCCACCTTCCAACAATTTAAGGTTAATTGGCTTCAACTCCATATAATTCTGTCACCACCACACTATTAGTTAGAGCCGTGCTTTTCAACCCGTGTGCCATGGCACACTGGTGTGCTGTGAGAATTCTCCACGTGCCAAGAAATTTTGTACAAAGGTAATGAAAATCAATGTAAACCAAACTGCAATCTTAAACAATATTCTATCCAACCAAAATTACAACTCCTAAAAATTAATCATCAAATTAAAAGCAAGGTATTGGTCTTTCGATCCTAAAACATGAAAATTCTAAACACGGGAGGCCAACGGGCAAAATTAAGATGATGTATTTATTTCCAGCGGATTTGAAACATTAATGCATTTGATCCTTCTTTAGCTTGTTGAATGCACTATATTGCAAACCCCTCCATTAAGACCATAACCATAGTAAATGTAAGTAAATGTGATATTTATGAACAATTAATTCAGCGGAAAAAAGTGAGTGTGCCATGGAATTGTTTGTCTTATTGAAGTGTGCCTTGTTACTGAAAAGGTGGGGAACCACTGAGTTAAAGATCAGTGCAAAGCACTTCCTCTGTGGTCAAGTACACACCATCTTCGCCATGTCCCCAGCTCCTGCTGACCCATGTGGCAAAAGTGACCATGTTCCAAGTTTGAACCCTGATCTCTCTTGTATGTCATTAGAGAACCTAGCTAGCCTGGGAATATTTTGCATTGGTTTTAGGCACATTCTGGGTTGGAGCAGGCAGACAAATATATTCCACGTACACTAACCTCTAACTAGATGGTCAAGCTACAGGGGCCAGAAGTCTATGTACTTCTATTAAAAAACAAAACAAAACAAAAAATCTTACTTTTTCAGTGTTTCATTCCCGAGCTTGGTTCAGTGTTTAGGCCAGTCCCTAAAGAAAAGCCTGAGTATTTCTGAACTGTGTAGAAAGCAGCTCCTAGCTTGGAACTTATTTCTGGCAACAGGTTGGGAGGGATTAAAAACAGTTTTCCTCTCTCTTCCCCTCTACAGTTATGATATTCATTAAAGCAATTTTTTATTACCCTGTGATTTCATTTTTATTATTATATTCAAAGGCCTGTTTCAGTGAACACTCACACCCCTACATGCAGCTATGCCTTTTTAAAACCATAATATAAGTTATAGTGAAAACCTAAATATCACCAGTCAAACTTCCAGAAAATCAAAAAGCCAGAGATGTTAGTGACATACTTCCCTTTCGATTTATCCCATTTTTGGTTGAACTACACAGAGAATCTGGGGACCCTCAGACTGAGTCCAACTTAATTTATTCTTAATATCACAGCAAAATTCTATATTTCACTCCATTTTGTAAGTTACATCAACATAAGAAACACAACACATAGGATATACAAACAGCTATCTTTCTAAAGATTTTTATACAGACATCAGGAGGATTTTGAGATACACAGTGATCGACAAAAACCTGACTAGACAAGGCAGAAGATAAACCAAAAGGAGCAATATCAAATACGCTTTTGACACTTAGGGGTTAATAGATCATATTTCTGGTGCTACCTTGTTTGTTGTAACTAAATTTTCACTCTGGATTACAAATAATCCCATAATTTATCTTGTTCTGGGCAGCTAAAACATTTATTTCTTTTTGACCTCCCACTAGGTGCATTCAAGGGAAAACAAATGGATTCTACTTGGGGCGTGCACATTTTTTGTGTTCATAGCCCAGAAACCTGAAACGAATCCAGCTCTCTTGTGATTGAAGAAAGCTGAGTTGGCTGGGTTAAATCTGTTGTCAATATGCCTGGCTTATACAGTGAAATAGTTTCTTTGAGCAAGAGAAAGATTTACTATAAGGAAGATATGGACTTCGGATACTTAAGCATGGATCATGGGCAGGGGGAGACGGAGCAGAGAGGAAGAAATGAGTGATTGTAGAAGAAGAAGAAGTACTGACTACCTTACTAGGAAGTTCTTGCCCTGTGAATAATCAAATAATCAAGTTCCTGAATCAACAGACTTTATCTACTTAAACTATTACCCACATCAGAATCCAATTATAGGAAAGCCTACACAAAACAGATTTGGAACACTTTAATATTTTGCTATTAATCAAATTTAGAACTGGTTTCAATTACAAGAAGGGTGTTTTATCAAGAGAAAAATTCTGTTTGTTGGCGTTTTAATAACTTTTCTCATATTGTCTGTGATTTAGTTTTTTGGGGTGCTTTTATCACGCACGCTGCTGTACGTTTAGAGGTTTTCTCCATTTTACTATGAGATATCAAACCCAGCTTCTCTGTGGAAAATGAGTGTATGCAATTACAGCTAAAAACTGGGCTGGAGTTTCTGTAGAAATGATTCGGTAGTGATGCAACTCATATTGACATCAAAGAATAAATGTATCAGGTCATTTGAACAATGGGACTATTTGCTATAAAAAGAATGCAAGCATATATCTGGAATAAAAAGTGCCTATCCTAAATAAAATGAGTGTTTTCTTTGGTATTAAAAGCACAGCGTCACTTACATATCAATCAACTTTAGGTGTCTTTTCTCCCACCAGTGTGCATATAACTGTTGCTGAAATTGGTTGAAGTTATACAAAAACAGAGACTTAGACTTCTTATTTAATTTTCATATGAACTGCAGAGTTATGTCATTTTTCCATTTTAATAACATAAAGAAGAGATGTGGAAATAATTTTCTCCTTTTTCCTGTTGAATTTGGCTGAAACCCTACTGCCTGCCTTCTTATACTGATTGAGGAGAATGTCATCTGCACAATCCTAAATACTTACAGGTATTTACAAGTCTTTGCTGAGAAACCACCACAGTTAGAAATGTACATCTTACAGCTAAAGACCCAAATCTCTATGAACTGGAAACATTTGCTTCAATGTGCTTTCCTAAAATGCAAATATAACTGCATGTGCTGAGAATCTTGAGGGTTTGCTGGATTAAAGGAGTCTCATGAAATTATAGTAATGATTAGAATCATACTACTGAAGAGAGAGAGCAGAAGTGTAGAAAATATTAAAAAGCAGGCTGCCAAATATTAAGAAGCTGTTTGCAATGATCCACAGCTGCATGGATAAAATTACAAACCACACACACTTCAAGAAGTGACAGGATTTGAACTCAGAGTTTATAATTCCAAAGACAAAGCCCATTTCCTGATAAGGCAAAGGAGTAACACTGTCTGTAGAAAAATGTTATATATTGTGGAACAGCACAAATACATTCAGGGTGAAAATGGAAAGTTAGCATTTTCTTAAATCATTTAAAGTTTGAATTCTGATACGTAGGTGATATTGCTCTTGGAGACTCAAATACTTGACGTTGCTAGATACAAAATCAAAATATTCTACACAAAACACAGACGTACAGCCTGCTCACCCCTCCAATTTTTACTACTAACAGAAATACTGTATTTCACTTTTAGTTGAGACAGTCTTTGGGCCCCACAATAAAACCTGCATTTGTCACTCTCTTCTGGGTGTGAACACACACACACAAAAAATGCAAAGGAAGATAAACAAATAATGCAAGCTGAGATTTATTTTATTTATTTTAAAGAGCAGGTTTTGAGTCCTTGTCAAAATAGTCTCTAAAACAGTGGAAACCAAATGCTAGGATTAAAGAGAAAAAGCAACTGGAATTCACTTTTGGAGACACTGGGCCAGTGACTGTCTGTATCCCTATGTTTGCTCCTTTTAAAGAATTATGGTCAGACTTGTACGAAGTATGCCTTGTGAGATATCATTTGAAAACTCAGGATTTGCTGATTGTTATTGCCTTGGTAGAGTATGTGTGGCAACATTGTATGCAGAGTTATAAGATTTCACTGTATGATCATGCTGAGACACGTGCCAACATGTTCTGGATGTTCTGGAGGGCACTCACAAACCAGTTCCCTAGCAATAAAATGCCTCAGCCAGATGTCAACGAGATCAAATGGACCCTCAACTCTTCTGCAGGAGAGAATCTACATTTTGACAAGCTGATTGACCATCTAGTCCACAACAGACTTTGTATCCTGAACCTCAGCTGGAGAGGACTCTTGTGCAAGAGAAATGACCATAAGAGAGGAAAGCTAATGCTTCAAATCCTCTCTCCCTTTCTCTTCCAAAGGCATCAACGATGCTTGACAAACAAAGAAATAGCACTGGGAAGAGAAGAAATCCTGACTGAAAGATTTAGCCATCAAGACTGTTTGAACTTGTGGTGAGAGACTTTTGCTTTGAATTCACTTAGCTTCTTGAATTAGGTATTGTTTGCTCTTTACTCTTTATGTCTTTCTAACCAACTCTGGCTTTTATGCCACATTCCTCGTAATCACTTAAAATCTATCTTCCCATAGTTAATAAATCTGTTTTCTATAAACCACCATGACCATGGCCTGGTAATTATGAAGATCCCCCCGCCCCCCTCCCCCAGTCGCACTTAATGTAAAAACAAAAATCCCTGGCCCTTGTCAACATTCAGGAATAGCTCCAGTTCCAGAGTCACTGCAGCTGTATTGGTGCTGATCTCAACACTTTTCAGTTCAATCCATGCGAACTCCAGCATGGAGTTTATACTTAGGGGTCAGTCCCAAGATGTCCATAGCAGCACTGAATGCTGAATCAGGGCTATTATCAAGTGTGGACATGGTCTGGTTATTTGTGGTGTGGCTGGACCTGATTCTGCTCTCAAGGTCAGAGGAGCATTAACCCTACTTTGGATAAGAGGCATTAAGGGTCAGATTCTGCAAGATGCAGGATGCTCTTGCTCCACTGAGAACAGGAGAAACTCACCCCCTTGAAGGATCAGGCTGTAACTGCACAGTTCTACGTGTACAAAAGAAAAGTGCTCCTATTTTGTTCCTGTTTGTTGCTTTTGCGTTCCTGCTCATGCAAATGTAATTCAAGCATTTCTAGTCTTATTAGTTTATGTTCCATATGACTTCCTTTGCATAGCTGATTTCATGGGTAGCTGATTTCATATGGTCTACAGAGATTCTGTAGCGGTAGATCTGTTCCACTTCAGGGTGTCATTTTTTTAACCAAAATAATTCTACCAGCACAAACCCTGCAGTGGCCACATCTATCACAGTAAAAGGGTGCTTTATACTAGTATACGATATTCTTCCTATACCGGAAAACACTCCAAGGACAAAGCACCCTCATGCCAGTACAAACTAGCCCACCCCAGCAGGGTTGTCCTGTTTTTACTATACTAGCTGTAACAGGGGTACAACTTCTGTGTGTCAACAAGCGCTTAAAGCCCAACCCTCTCACATTCAAACCCAAATATGTTTGTGGCATTTCCTTGTGCAATCATTTCCTTTTGTGTGGCTTGGGAAATCCTGTTGTGCGTTGCGAGGTGAGAGAAATTGATTTTGAAAAGGCTAATCTATTGGAGCCATCCTGAGCGCCACTATCTGGGGCTCAGTGTTTTCCAAACCGCTGCAGCTGCTGCTGAGAGAGTCTCTTTACAAATGAAAGGGAAATTCACAGTTCATTCGGATGACTCATTCCAAGTTTACTGGGTGGTTCACACGCCTGCCGGAACAGGAAGGCCCTTATTGTGCTCAATTGTTTTCCTGAATGCCTTTATGAACAACAGCAAAAGGAAATATTACAGTTTGGCATTAAGCCATCAAGCTGCTTGGTACCATACAGTGCTTAAAATGCAAAGCAGAAATCAGCCAAGGCAAACACAGAGCTTAGAGCTGCAGTTATTTTTGCCTGTGTTTCAGATTAACGGCTGCCTTTCGCAGCAAACTCTGCACCGAGTTAAGACAACAGTGTCTTTTATTTTAGTTCCAAAGGGATGGCCATGTTAGTCTAGTTCAGCAAAACAAACAAAGAGTCCTGTGGCACTTTTAAAGAAGAACAAATGTATTTATCGCATGAGCTTTCGTGGGAGAAAATCCCATTTATTTTCAATATGCACTTCATGTTCAATTGCCCCATAGGAGGTGCCACAGAGAAAGGACTCTCACAACCAACGCCTTCTGGATTGTTTACTCTGGAGAGTCATGCATAAAGGGCTAGTCTACACTGAAAACAGCTTGCTCCTGTCAGAGCACTTCTGTAGCCACATTATGTTGATGGGAGAGAGCCCTCCCGCCAATATAATAAAACCGCCTAAACGAGCATCGGTAGCTACATCAGCAGGAGACAGAGCGTTGTTTAGATAAGCACTCATGCCAACAGTGGAGGCAAATTAACAGAAACAGCCAGTCCACCTCATTTCTTCTTAGCCCTAGAGGAATCCTATAGACCCACTCCTTCCAATGTCACCAGCTCCTGACATCTTCTAACAGATGAGGTGGTGGATGGCCCAAGTACCCCTCTCACTCTGCATCTGTTGGAATTCATCCAACCACATATCAATTCATAAAATAGAACTCCACTGCACATCCTTTACATGACCCCCACACGTACTGCTCTCCCTTGCATGTGAAACTGCATCTGAGCCACGGCCAGCCCAGCTGACCCTCCGCTGCGGTGTTAGTAGGGACAAGAATTAGCCCTTAAAGATAGATGCACACGTGCAGGTAGTTAACCGCACAGTTATTTGGTTCCAGGACTTGCTCAACAGCTGAAGCCAGAGATTGTCTGGTTCACTGCAGGCGCTCATGGCTTTGAAGCAATGAATGATGGAACTTGCAAGTGCATCAAGCTGCTTAGCACTAGACTAAGAGCATACAACCATGTTGTCTCTCTACAGGCTCTGGAGCAAGGACATTGGCCAGTTTGAGGCCTGTGCACCACACGCCTGGTGCGAAAAATGTTGTGATCGCATGCAGTATCTTCAGGCGTCGCTATATTCGATTCATGAATGGTTTATGTACAACTGTGTTTTACTCCATGGGAGTGGTGATTAAAATCAAACAACTCCAGAGCTGGCTTGTATATGTTGGTTCAAACTCAGTTTTCCAGAGATAAAGAGACAAAGAAAGAACTTGGGATATAAAGGCTGAGTAGAACTAATGTTTGATTCAGCAAACGGACACAACCTTTGGTCCAAAGAGGAACCCCATCCTTTGCTAAAGAGTTGGAAATGACATTAGTCTTTGACTCATGAGGCTTGCCAAAATGGGAGATTTCTGAAAGGGTTTAGGAAATGTGTAGGAACTTGTACTTGTGTGTGTGTGTGTGTGTGTTTCCGTCGTGATGCTCTTCTAAAAGTAAATGCACTCTGCTGAGAAAGAGCTGCATGGTAACTTGCAAGCACACACTGGTCATAGCTCTCAGTGAGAAAGCTGAGCCATCAGAAAGACTGGCTGGCTGGAGATCTCATAGTAGATAGCAGGAGACTGTGTCATTTTAAAACTCCCAGTCAGAAGAGAGTGGGACATGGGTCCCTGCTCAGAGACAGGTGAGGGATGGAGGCCTCAGACCTGACTAAGTAGTCCTGGAATGTACCCTTATTAAACATGAGCGTGTGATTAGCTTAAGCTATGGTATCCTGAGAACCTGCAGGGATACAAACACACGATCTATCTCTTTGAAAGGTTGGATGTTCTTCCATCCTAGCTAGGGGACAGAGCCTTTCTTAAGTCGCAAGTTTTTTTTTTAAAAAAATCTTATTTTACAGTTTCTATAAAGCCCTTCACCATATTCTCCAGGTATTGGACTCTAAAATTATCACTGCCTCAGGTCAGAAGTCGAAGATTCTAGATGAGAGTAATTTAAAATCCCTTCTGATCTATATTTGAGAAAAATAATTCAACTCTTTGTGGCAGGGTTTTTGGTTGTTTTTTTTAAAATGTGGGTCTTCCACATTTTTTTTTCAGGTTTGGAATGTCAGAATTAGTCCCAGCTGTGGTGGATTAATAGCGATGAGAAGGTCATGTACACATATTACAGCATTTATCATGTTTGCATTAAAACATTTATTGCCTGAATACCATCATCATATATGTGGTGGATATGAAGAAATAATTTATATGACAAATTTCATCTTTGCTCCTGTTTGGAAATTGTCCACAAACAGATCAAAAATTCTATAATATATTTAATAATCAAAATTATTCAAAATACTGCATATGAACAATTTTTGGTCAGCAAATCTTTTGTGAGCTGTTTATTGCAAATACTTGCAAACTGTATCGGTGAGTTACAAAATCCACCTGTTCAAAACAATCTTCTAAGATTTATAGAGTTAACCAACAAAATGCAAATTTAAATGGTCTATTCATTTGCAATATTCTAAGCGACCACTTCTCTTTTTGTATTGGTGCTAGTGAAGTTTCAACATTCAAAGAAAGTGAACAAAAAGGATATGAACATAGATGAATTGAAATTTGGTTGTTAAAGTGAATGGGTATTCACAGAAAATTGTTTCCACTAGGTGCTTAGCATTGCTTAGTATAATCCCACAGATGACAATAATAATATATGTTATGCATGGAAAAGCTATTTTAGGCCATTTTTAGGGATTCCAGAATGCTTGATTTATAATTTTCCCCTCCCTTTGAAGCTTCTACTGTGGTACTAATGGTAACCAAGGCTTTCAAGTGAAGGTGTTTGAAAATCTCCACCAAAAACCAATTTTATAACTCTCTAAAAGATTCCTAAACCAGCTTTCTGTGGTACCTGGTGTGGTATAAAGAGTTTATTGGCATTTGTTTGGGATAACTCCCTCTTGGTTTTACCACTCATGAGTAGTATGGTCACCGCAAATCTATATTAATGAATCTCTAGAATATACCATCTCTCTTTCTCTCTCTCACACACACACGAGACAGAGAGATCATGCATGAAAATGCATGCGGTGACGTCTAGAGGTTTTATCAGCATTGCTAAGATGGTTGTGCCATAAACAGTGGAATGGTGAGCAATTGCAAGGTCAGATCAGTTTATAGTGTATACATATGCATATGTATGAAGATAGGAGATGTATACAAGAAGGAAAGAAGGCCCTGACCAAAAATGTATGATTTTATACTGGATTATTATTTACAGAAACAGTAAAATAAAATAAGAAACAGACAAAGGACCTGATCCTGAAAGATGCTGAGCAGTTTCATTTTCCATCAAAATTAATAGTTATCGTGGGTGGTGCTTAGTCCCACTGAAGACTGGCAGCAAAATCAGACATACAAAAATCTTCATTTTATTGAGGACATGGATCAGTGCTCAAAACCAATCCAAGTCAGCTCTTAGCTGCCGAGATAAGAAGCATCTTGGAGATAGTAGTAGACTGAGAGAAGTTTCTCTGGGTTACCAAGGCACCTATGGACCCTTATCCTGAAATCTTTCTTTTCATGACCAGTTCCACTAGTGCACGTGTCTGCAACCCGTGGCTCTTTGGTTGCCCCTTTGCAGCTCCGCCCCTTCCCCCCCCCCCCCGCCACTGGGGTCTCTGCATGAAGCCCATGCCAGGCTCCAGGCTCCCCTCTGCCACCAGGGGACCCTACAGATGGCCCACTCCTGGTTCTGGGCTCCCCATAACCAGAGAACCCTGTGGCAGGTGCCCTGGCCCAGCTCACAGCTCCTGTCCCAGGAGGCTACACCCATTGCGGCTCTCAGAACACTTGGTTATTGAAGGACTTTTTTAAATGGCTCTTCTTATCTTTTGGGTTGCCGACCCCTGCACTAGTGTGAAGGCTCTGATTCTCCAAGTCCTTGTGCAGCGTACAGCAGGCTGATCAGACAGAAATCAGTGGTGAAAAACCTAGTTTCTATAACTGTAACTGAGAACAGAATCTGGTCAAAAATCGGATAGGGGTAGAGCGGTGTTATGAAAATCACAACGTTTAAAACAGGGGTGTCAAACTATGGCGGACCAGATTTGACTTGAATGTACTTCGAGTGGGCCGTACATAGCATAAATTGAAATACTACGGTACTCTTGTGGCATCACGGAGAGCTGTGTATGCGAAACCTCTCTCTCTGTTAGGGAGAGAGTGTGGTCTTGTGGAGTGCAGTCAGGGAACAGATGGAAGATGTTCGCAGGCAACATTCGGCCCACAGGCCGCATGTTTGACACCTCTGGTTTAAAAGATCATTACATAATTATCCCGCTTATTTCCTGGGGGGAAAAGCACAAAGTGCAGATAATATTTAATCTAATAATAAAGAGCTTTATAAATATGGCCACAAGTACACAGAAAATCATGGAGAAACTTGGTTCGTTAGAATTGAACTGGTAGTGGGGAGTTGGAAATGGGAGATAAGGAAATGGCAGATTTCTTAAACAGTTGCTTTCCTTCTGTCATTACAGGAAGGGAAGGGTTGCCTAAATCTGGGATATGTCATGGTATGTGGAGTTTGATAGTCAGCTGGTAATGCATTTACCATCCACCTAACTGTCCCCCCAAAGTCCTGACCCGACCCTATCCTGAATCCCCAGGGGATGGCTAAGGATCCTGAATTGTTCACTGAAATAGCTAGGCCATGCAGTTTGTTTACAGTTGTACCTGCATAACATTTGGTTGTGATGGGTTCATTGTAGCACAACTAAAAAATCACTTACTGCCAAATGCCCACAAAATGAAGGGATGAAAATGTGAAGGTCACTCTGGGTATCGTTATTTAGAGACTGGAGACTCTGAAGGGCAGGCAAAGGTAACCTCCAAGTGTTTAAAAGAAATGAAGACAGAAAGGATCAAGATCGGGTACTAACTATAGGCATTCTCTTAGGAGATGTAAGATTCCTGAAGATTGCACCCTGGCAAATCAAACACAATTATTTTTAAAGGGGAAAGAAAAGGAAGTGTGTCCTACTAAACAACCACAGCCCCCTTAGATTAATAGCAGTTAGGGATGAATGTGAAATTCAGCAAGGCAGCAGTTAGAATAAGCCAACATGCAATTTGATTCAAGCCAGTCCGTGTCAATTTATCTGCACCAAAATCTTGCTTAAGGTGCAGCTCTGCTCTGAAAAATGATTCTGTAACATGACCTCATTGCATAATGCTTTGGCACCAGGCCATATTTTGTTTGCTTCTGTGGCAGCAGCTCTGTGCTTAAGAAATAACCCAAGCAGTGAGAGCAAGACTGAAGTAGAGCGATTCAAGCCAAACAGAGCTTTTATTGTTTCAGCAAAGCATCCTAAAAGGAAATACAGCATTGATGGCAACAGTTATTTCCCCACAACCTAAATGGCTATGCATTCAGCCACATAAAACCATCTATACCACCTGCAACAGCCCTGGAGTCTGGTGAAATTCAGTAATGTTACACATGGGGTTCCACATTTATTCTTTCTTACTGATATCCGTACCAAATGCCTTAAGCTTCCTATGCTAGCCCAGGAAACTCAGTTTGGGATCTGAAAATCAAGCTGGAATCTTTCCTCTCGTGTATACAACCAGTAATAAAGGTTACACGGGGCAAATCACAACAGCAATTATAGCTGTGCATATTTAAGGTATGCCCACAGTGACATCTCTGCAATTCAGGGCTGTGCACGTGACTGACTGAATGTAATAAACAATTCTCTTGAAGACTCATAAAACCTATTAGAATATAACAGCTTCCTTTCTCTAAAGGCTCTAAAGCTTCCAGGCTCTAAAGCAGGGGTCTCAAATCGTGTCCCACAGGCTGCATTTGGCACGTGGAGTTATTTCCTACAGCCCGCAACGACACCTGGAATTTGTAAAATAATTATAATTTATAATGTAAAATTTTAAGTGTGTTTATTTGCTTACTCTTTGTCTTTCTGATGATCCTGCCATCTTGACTTTTAATGGCATACTATAATATATTACTCTTCATTTTTTTCATTTTTGACCATACTTTTGTATCGTTGTATGAAAAGTTTTCAGAACGCGGCCCTCAGGCCAATATCCTAGTCCTCATGTGGCCCTCGTGGTGATTTGAGTTTGAGATTCTTCCTCTAAAGGCTTAATGAAGAAAACCTCTTTGTCACTAATATCAAGAAGTAGATACATACAAAGAGCAGATCCATTGGATGAAGGGCATCTTTTATATTAACTATATTTCAGAACAGACCCACAACTTCAACCAACTGGTTGAAATTTCTCAAGTAGTGTTTGGTAGAGAGACAAGTACTACAGATATTCCAGGCAGACAGAATTGAGGTTTTCAATGTTGACAGTGCAAATTTAGCCAGACATTCCCATTCAAGCTAGTAGAAGTTGTGGGGATAAATCCACCTATTCACCTCATAAAATACCAACTATACGTTTCCTCAAAATTATCTGAAAGGTGAGCTTGAAATTTACGATCTAAACTCACCTGACAAAAGGAAACATTAACTGCTCACAAAAAACCAAAAACAAAACAAAAACCCCACCCAACACACACCCCTTATTTCAAAAATTGGAACAAGGGTGGAATCTTTGGTTTGTTTTTGTTGGTTGATTGGTTAGTTGAAGATCTGCAAAGATTTGCTTAACTTTTTGTGTGCCTCTGGACTTTCTGGTACTGGCTGAAAGCAATCAAGATACATTCCCCCCTCCCCCCCCCCCCCTTGCATTTCTCATCAATCCAGAAGCAGCAATTTCCAGACCCAACCAGGATTTAAAAAATTAAAAATATCAGAATTGTTGGGTGCTTATCCAACTAAACTTCTCATACCAGGCTCACTGCTAATTATACAGACAGGAAAATAATAAGTGATTTCTCTTAGGAGCTTTCTTGTTTATAATGTGTAAATTATTTAAAGGGAATAACAAATGGTATCTTTTAAAATGTTTACACAATACAGCAAGACATGAATAATAATGTAGCCATACCTCAAAGAATTTGGCATTCCTAAGATCACTCATCAGGACTTTTATATGAAAAATTCCAGTTGATGTAAACAAATGTCTGGCAACAATGAATTACAGCTAGAGCTGGGAAATGATTCTTCTGTCCCACCAAATTTTTCAAGATTAAAAAAAAAAAAAATTATGTTGTACATTGGGATGAAACTAAGACATTTTGAAGCACCCCCATTCTCCCTCCCCACCACCCCCCGCCACCCCAAACCAAAAACAACAAAACAACAAAGAGGTTCCCAGAATAGCCTGGTATTGGAGAACTCAACTGGGATGTGTTAGACCCAGATCAGACTCTCCACTCTGTTTGATCTGGAGCAAGGACTAGAACACAGGTCTCTCCATCTCAGGGGAATGCCCTAATCTTGAAGCTATTCTGGTGTCTGTCTATCTGTCTCCTTCTGTGACCAGATATTCTTGTGCCTCAGCAACCCCACTTGAAAGCTTTGTTGAACCTGGCACATTTCTGCCAAAAGTTCTGGTTTTGACAAACTGGCATTTCCTAATTTCCTCTCTCCCCTCATCCCAAAACATTCTGTCAGGAAATTCCAGTCCAGCTCTAATTAAAATAAAATCTTTCCTTTTCATTAAAGAAAACAGTTGAATATCAGTGACTTTTCTAATCTTTCATGAATGGGGTAAAATGCTATATTCTCTCTCAAATCACTATCATATAATGGTCTTTTCAAGTAGAGCTGTAGTGGTTTCCTGGATTTCCTCAGCCTCTTTGGAATGCTTGTAAATTCCCATGGCTGATAGTAAGCTAAGAAAGGAAATAAAAAATAGTAAATACCACTTCAGTGGCATTGATCCATATCCTCAGTTTAAGCCCCTTTCTTCTCTTTTTTTGGCTCACGGTGCACATTAGGAGATTATTATCAGCTTTTGCACTAACTTCAAAACAGTTCCAGCTGGGAACTCGACATACATATCTCCATTTTGCACCTTTAATTATACTCTTATGGCAACTCAGAGTTCAGTAAAATAGTTGTTCTTTGTTAGACTAATGGTTGGGGATATTAAGTTGATCTGAACTGAGTTTATTTTAACGTAGTACTTGAAGACATCAGTCTCTAGTAAATAGATGCAGTAATGGGGTGCTGGAGAGAAATCAATCTTTAGTGTCTTATTACCTGCTATAACTATAGAGAGGAATGCCTGAAAGAGAATAAAAGGTAAATCCAGGGTACTATTTCTATGTGCAGTAATTAGATATTTAATATCTGCCATTTATTTTTATTCATGGATGTTTTAGAAAAAATATTATTTGAAGATACTTGGAAAAGCAAAACAAGATACATATAAAAATGAATATAGATATGTTCGAAGAGTGATTAGGCCTCAGAACATCAGACCCCTGATTTTGACCAGCTGCACTGGCTTTCACATCTACACAATGTAGTGTTAAAGATGAATTTATACCATAGAATTGCTTCAAACAGAAATTTCTATATGGAATATTCATTGATAAAAATGCCATTCTCATTCATTCACATACAATTACATATTGTAACCAAAATTCCATTTTGAATTGTTTACTTCATTTTGTATTGCCCAGCCTAAGTTTTGCTGAAACTTCATTGAGATGTGTGAACTTAGTTTGGATGTGTGAATGAAGGGTGTGTGTGCGCGTGTGTGTATGAGATGGGATCAGTCTCCAACTCCAGCCTGTCCTGAAGACAAACTGCCAGCACCACCTTAACGGCTGACGAACAATGTAGATGAAGCCCTGCAAAAGCAAGAAGAATCCACTCTAGAAAAAAAGGGACAAAAAGGCCATCAAGAAGAAGATCAAAGTCACATCTGCCATTAACTGATGACTCATGGTCATACAGTACCCTGAGGCAGTGTGACAGCAAGATCCCTGGATAAAAGGTGGGTGAGACTGCATAGCTCTGGGTAATGTTCTACACAGCATCCGAGAGCATCAGTGCACAGCTGTGTGCCTGACAGAGACCCTGCACTTCCTCATGCCCAGCTTCCCTGGCCAGGTAGCTGCCATGAGCTGCGAACACCTCCAGCCACGAAGTCAAGCTACGATCACAAGCAACTATCAGGACTGGTAACCATACATGACCAAGAGCAGAACGTGTGTGTGTAGGGGGGCGGAGGGGTACTAGATATTAGATATAATTGTGTTTTCCTCACAATAAATGTGGCATATTGCCTTGTCTCCCTGAATAAGGTCCTGCTAGTTTTTCATTTTCTAAGTACAACAACAAACTGCATGTTTGGATATTATTGTCCTGTAGACAGTAGAATATATGACAATCCTGATTATTAATTATTTTTAGTCCTGTTTTCCTCTCCTTATACACACTGAGTTGCATGTTATTCCACAAATGATCCCATTATTTATGAACTGAGTTATGATGTAATGTGAACAAGAGTGGCAGAATCAGGCCCTGTTTGCACAGGGCAAACAGATGATCCCACATTTTATCCGGCTCCTAAGGGAATATTTGTTATGAAGAAATTCTGAATAATCTATTCTCATCAGAGAAGTGATGATTTGCAAAGTGTAAGGATTTAAATTGCTCACAACAGTTTACTGAGAGGTTCAAAAGTTGGGAGTCAACATCCAAAAATAATTAAGACAATAAGTATATACAGGAAATTCAGAACCTCGCACTTAAGGTCGGAGTAATACACTTACTGAATTAGTTGCCAAAAACGACCTAGGAAACAAGTACTGTCCTTATAAGTGGGTTGACGAGACATCTTTGCACTTTTATGGAGATAGAAGAGATTAAAGGATACCATGATAGAGCAGAGAACTGGGGGCTAAGATAAACTTGAAGGGGGACACAGGTCTTTTAGGTCAAGTGGCTTTTTCCTCTCCAGCAGCTCCTTTTATGTACTTATACCCTCAGGAACCATGTCATTTTGAATAAACAATTACTAGAGCTTAGCCTTAGATGAAGAACGGACCTCTTCTGTACTGTAAAGGAGTAGAAGAGGTGCTATCTTTTCCTTTGCTCCACAATTAAAGTAACTACTAATAAACGAACAAAGAGTCTTGTGGCATTTTTAAAGACTAACACATTTATTTATCACATGAGCTTTCTTGAGGGAGATCCCACTTCAGCAGATGCTTGACAAGCATTTGACGAAGTGCGATCTCTTCCACAAAAGCTAATATGATAAATTTATTAGGCCTTGTACACACAATCACTTTATCGCACATTAACAATCATTACCGCGCGATAGCAACAACAGCATACACACGTGCAATAGGACTGTTGCACGTTAACTGCCTTGTTGTAGCGCAATACAAAAACCACCTCGACGAGGGTGGTAGCAGTTAACGCGGAACAGCTGTTGTGCCTTTCCACTTGTGTGTATGCTTACCGCGCAATGATTGGCCTCCGGAACTGTCCCAGCATTCCAAAGTCATCCTCTCTGGTCTTCCCCCGACCTGCTCTGTGGCCGTGACGAAACAATCTCCGCCCTGATCAGATTCCCGGGATTTTCAAATTTCTCGTCTGTTTCACTTCCTGTTCTCTTCCTCATGGAGTGGAGTGCAGCTCCGATCATCAGTAGCAATGGCAGCCTGTCGTGGAAGACGCGCATCCCTTTGGAGCACGGCAGAGGTGCTGGACCTGATCAGCATCTGGGGAGAGTCCACTGTGCAGGCGCAGCTACGCACAGTGATTATGATTATGATACATTTGGCATAATTTCTCAGGCCATGTCAGAGAGAGGTTATGATAGAGACACTGTGCAGTGGAGATCAAAGGTGAAGGAGCTAAGAATATCCTATCACCAAGCGAAGGAGGCAAACCGCCGTTCTGGATCAGCGCCTGCTACATGCAGGTACTATAAGAAGATAGAAGCCATCCTCAGTGGGGACCCCACAACCACTGCAAAGAGTCCCGTGGACACATCGGCCCCCCCTCATCCAGTGAATGCCAGACCCGAGCAGGATGAGGACGTGATCGATGAGGAGGAGGAGATGGAGGATGACCTGAAGGAAAGCACAACAGCGTGTAGCCAGGAGCTCTTCTGCACCCCCGCTGAGACGTCCACCCAAGACACGAATTGCAGCGTGTCCTCTGAGGTGGCAGAGGGGGGTTCCGGTAAGTTTCTCTTTCGTGCAGCTATGGCTCCTGCTAAAATATCATTGTCCGGGGCGGGGGTGCTTGCTGTCTCATTCCCCACTGTGCACACTCTTTACTCTGCATTCATTAGAAGTGCACCAACACAAGCAGTGATTGTCAAAAAATCATCTGTATTTAGGTCAGTAAAGGTTTCCTCGATGTACCTCCAGAGCCTACTACGCAGGTTAGATGGGAGAGCGTTTGCGTCTACGCTCCCAAAGACGGATACTCTGCCTCGCCAGCTGCAAAGCACAGCCCTGGGAACCATGGCAGCACACAGTGCAGCAGCATACGGTCCTGGCTTGCAACCGGTGGCATGTAGGATATGTATTCTAGCTGGCAGGGGCACTCTGAGGAGAGAGATATCGGGTTCAATCTGTGTGCCCTGTGCAGAATGTTAGCCCCCAGTAAGCTTTCTATTAGGACGTACCTTGTCCGCTTCAGCGAAGCATAGGATGTTGACTGCCCTGCACCTTCCAGTGGAATGTGCTACTGGAAGGTTACATTGGTTATCTAGGCTATGTGTTAACAACAGCTTTATTATTTTTTTTTTTTTTAAGATTCGACCTTCACAAGGTTGGTGTCTACCCCAGCTGACCACATGAGAAACATTCGGCAGCGTGCTCAAAGAAACAGGGAGGATATGTTTCAGGACCTGATGAAAACAGCACAGGAATCCTTGAGGGAGAATTGAGCCTGGAGAGAGGAATCCCAACAGAGGAGGCAGAAACACAGGGATGAATTGATAAGTGTGATGAAGGAGCAAACAGAACTGTTCAAGAGCATGATTGCTTTGCAGACCCAGGTGATTAATGTACGGGCTCCACTCCATACAGTTCAGCCGTGTCTGCCTCCCACACCCCGTAGTCCTTCAAAGAAATTCTTTGAAGGCCACCCGACCCCCTGGTACACTGCAACATCCAGTCCTTCACAGAGCTACTTTTTAGAAACCCACAGCTACACCAACCTGTAGCCCCCCCCTTTAGGTTTTAATAAAAACAGTGACAAATAATTTGAAGAGTGGGTTTATTTGTACACATTGAAAATCTCATAAGGTGCACCTGATGCGTCCTGGAAGTTAACTAAGGGAGGGCATCATTGAAATGGTCCCTGAGTGCCTCCCTTATGCGAGCAGCTTCTCCTTGGGCCCCACTAATACTCTTAGTGGCTGGCTGTTCATATGCTTCCTCGAGGCGCTGTGCCTCCATAGCCCATCCCGGGGAAAACTTTTCTCCCCTACTTTCACAAATGTTATGAAGGACACAGCACGACGCAATCACAGCAGGGATGTTGTCCTCCGCCAAGTCCAGCCTCCCATACAAACATCGCCAGCGCCCTTTTAAATGGCCGAAGGCACACTCCACAGTCATTCTGCAGTGGCTCAATCTGTAATTGAACCGCTCCTTGCTGCGGTGTACGGCTTCATGAGCCATGGCATCAGTGGGTATGCTGGGTCTCCGAGGATGACTATGGGCATCTCCACATCCCCCACTGTAATGTTTTGATCAGGGAAGAAGGTACCCCCTTGCAGCTTCCGGTACAGACCAGTGTTCCTGAAAATGCGGGCATCATGCACCTTTCCCGACCACCCAGTATTGATATCCGTAAAACGCCCCTTGTGATCCACGAGTGCTTGCAGCACCATGGAGAAGTAGCCCTTCCTGTTGATGTACTTGGTCGCGAGATAGTCTGGAGCCAAAATAGGGATGTGTGTGCCGTCTATGGCTCCCCCGCAGTTAGGGAATCCCATGGCAGCAAAGCTGTCCACAATCTCACGAACATTGCCCAATGTCACCGTCCTCCATAGCAGAACGCGATTGATGGCTCGGCAGACTTGTGAGAGGGCTAATCCGACGGTGGACCTCCCGACTCCAAACTGGTTTGCAACCGACCGGTAGCAGTCAGGAGTCGCCATCTTCCAGACAGCAATTGCAACACGCTTCTCCACGGTTAGGGCTGACCTCATGTTGGTGCCTTTACGTCGCAGGGCAGGGGCCAACTCTGAACACAGTTCCAGAAAGGTTGCTTTCTGCATTCGAAAGTTCTGTACCCACTGCTCGTCATCCCACAGCTGCATAACAATGCGATCCCACCACTCGGTGCTCGTCTCTCGCGACCAGAAACGGCGTTGCACCGTGTGCAGATGATCAGTGAAGGAGCTGAGCAACGCGGTGCTGTTGCTCTGCATGGCATCGATCAGCCCCTGCTCCTCAGCGTTCTCGTCTGACTCGGAGCTCATTGCGTACTGAGCAACCAGCCGAGATGTATTTAGAATGCTGAAGGCAACAGTGGAGATCAGAGCAGGATCCATGCTGTCGCTGTTGTGATTGCTCGCAAGTGGTGCAGTGTGTCACTGCACTGTTGAAAATAGGCACGAGTTGCTATTGGCAACGAGGAAGACGCAAGGGGAACACAGTGCACCACGGGAAACTGAGAGTTTACCCATGGCGCTTTGCGTTCCTGTCCTTCATCCCATGATTCCAAGCGCCGATTGAGGGAAAATTGAACTGTGGGATAGGTGCCCAGAATTCATTGCACTACACTGCAATATTGCAAAGAATTCTGTTGCGTTGCAAGGAGCGACGTGTGTACGCGCTATCCCGCAATAAAGGTCACGTTTTTTTATAGCGCGATTGCCATGTTGCGCTTTAATCTGATCGTGTGTACATAGCCTCAGTCTTTAAAAGTGCCACCAGACTCCTTGTTTGTTTTGTTGAACTAGACTGACCCGACTACCCCTCTGGACCTTACTAATGAACAAGAACAGCCTTATTTCCCTTTACAGAATACAGTACATTTGACCTGCTCATATCAACTACTTTGTGTAACCTTATCCTCTTCAATTCCATTTAGTGCCGTCATTCAGCTATCAGAGTGATACAAATAATCAAATAAAAATAATCAAAGACAAAGCACAATGTTACAAACCACAACAGCTGTCCTAAATTACACTTCACCAGCGACACTAGTGTTAAAGATAACTTTTAAAATATACATACCACACAGCACTCCCCCAGTATTACTATAGGTTTATCATGTACAACACTGAAAGTATGTGGAATTATCAAGTTTTCCTTCAAGTTGAAAAACAACTTCACTTCATAAAATCTTGCCCTATCCTGTCATTAAAACTTTTTTCTGTCAAATGGGTTGCACACGATGACAATGGATATTAATTAGCGGTAGCAGCTATAGCTCTGTATCTAATAGTTGTTTAAAGGAAGCCCATTTGACATTAATGTACTAATGTAAGTCTGTAACAGAAATTCATGATATTTGCTAAGGAAAGTGTTTTCAGGAACATACACATTCACTCTGCAATGTTTTACACACTTTCCTTAGTACCTTCCCAACTGGCATTGGACTTCCCTAGCCTCAGGATATCCACATTTTCCATAAGAGTGGCTCACTGCGTTCTTGCATTATGTATGTTGTTGCGGCTGAAGCATTCTAATCTCTTGATCTGATATAACCAAAATGATCTGGAAGCACTAAGGAGGTATGTCTCTCACAAACTAGTATACTTAGGTTCCTCCAGAAGTCACACTTATTATATAGATAGAAATATATTATCACAGAAGTATCTTTTCTCTCAGAAATTGAACATAACCAACCCTTATTGAAGACTCAGATCAATTTGGTACATCTCTACCCAACCTAGGATGACCAGATGTCCTGATTTTATAGGAACAGTCCTGATATTCAGGACTTTTTCTTATATAGGTTACCCACCACCTTGCCCCAATTTTTCACACTTGCCCTCTGGTTACCCCAGTCTGTTCCCAAGGGGCTTCTTCTGTTTGTTGCTATCCTGCAAAGTACATTTCTGTGTCTTGGCAGACCAGACATTTGCTCTTGGGTTGATTATTGTCTCATATCTTGCATGCTCAGCGCCTTCCTCCCAGGTCAAAGGTACTTTGTGTCTATCTAATTTAAATTTAGTCTACCTAAAAGCACATTTTGCATCTATTTAATACTAGGGAAGTCCAACAGCATGCAAGCTATGAAGTTGATAGCCAATCCATGGACATGTGCCAAATCTCTCCAAACAATGCAGAAGAACAGAGGCAGGTGGTTAAGATCAGGGCTGCAACCAAAGGGGGAAACCAGCAGGGTTTGTATTCAGGTTAGTAAGTCTGGCTGGGGAAAAGGAAAGGAAAACTCCAGTAATTAGTTGGATGTTTGGGAATTATGGAAAGTAAATCTCTGAATCCTTGGAGCATCACCCATCACTATGACTTAGGTCTTATCTTTTTTAAAAGAAAAGAAAAACAAGTCTCTTGTGCTTTTTCTTGCAGAAACCAGAGCTTGGTAAGTTTAGCTTTAGGATTTGTCACTAATGAACATTTTATTGGACACTCTTTTGAGAGTTGATTCTGGAACATAAGAATTTCCCTGGCCCCTTCAGTGTTCAATTACCACTTACAATTGATCCCATAAACTTAGTATATTACTTCATCCATAAAAAAAGTTATTCAATTTTTTTCATCTCTTACCTTCTTAAAAACATAGTGGAGTCACACAACCTTCTACCCTGTCTGAAATTGTCCCTGATCTCAACCAAATTACACTTGCTTCCACCAGATCTGAATTTGACCCCTGATTTCTTATGATGGCACACACATTACACTGATGCAGCATACCAAATCTCTCTAAAACATCTAAGTGTACTGTGCCTTATACATCTTAACAAGAAAGTTTATTACATTTTTCAAATAAGATATATAAAATAACAACCCTCAAACCTAACAGAATACAGAAGGGATGATGAAAAGCTAATTATCTCAAGATGTAACCTCTATATGAAGAGTGCTACGGTCCTGATTCTGCAAACACACAAATATAACTTTGTCTTCAGTGACAGTACTCATTTTAGCACTTACGCATGTGTTTTCAAGATCATTCCCTATGCCGATAACTTAGTTATTCTTTTGAGTATAATTTCCTCTACCTCCTTCCACACAGTATCTCTATGTTTAGATAATTTATATCATCAAAAGATTTGAAGCCCCTTAGTCAATAATGAGAGTCATTTTGATTTACAATTCTAACTGGTTGCGTTATTTATATGTCAATGAAATTACACACAAAGGCTAATCAGTTTTCTTATGCTTCCCTCTGCAGCAGATAAATGAGATGTTGCTACTGGCAAGCTTTCTGAATGGTAAAAAATTGTAGGACAGTAATGTTGATGGATCTGAGTTGACACAATTGATATAAGAATAAAAACAATTACTGGAGTTCTTCTGACAACTAGCCATAACAGGGAAACCTCAGAAAGACTGCCAGCTTCCTGGTTCAATGGTTCCTTTCAGTACAATAAAAAAATAATCTAGAAGACTTTTCCTGCTATCAAAAATTCTATAAAGACCCGGATTCAATGAAGACCAAGTGTTAATTATAGTAGGCAGGTGAGCAAAACCAGCTGGACCAAGTGCGGAAATTCTGGTCTTACAAGGTACATCTCTAAATATTTGAAGGTAAATTGAGTTTAGCTTCAACAGCCAGGGACAGGGACCAGGACGGCTATGGGCTTATTCCTCAGTTAACCCACGCGCCCATTGTGCAACTTTGGGCAAGTCATTTGGCCCTGTAATACCTTGCCACCCCAGCTGTAAATTGTGGGTATAAAACAGGACCTCACTAATAACTAGATGCACGTTCTTATTTATATCTTTTTCCCCTGAAGATTTCAGACCATGGCACACTCAGCACCTGATTCCATAGGGATACATTTCAAAAACAATCATCATTCTGCAGTGGCTAGTTAAACACTATTCTGGAGTTTGCTATAGACAAGGTTACTCCTTCAAGGGCTGCTGATGGATGCTGCTCTGTTATGACTCCTGTCATCCCTGATGCATCTGAATCAGAGAGCAAGCAGGAAAAAACAAACAAACCCTGAAATAGAATGAGAAGAGAGATTATGGATACTGTAAAGTAATGGGAGACTAGGCTGATATTTGGAAGGTTTTCATATTCAGAGGTCTAAATGAACAAATGTTATTTGGCCCTGAACAACTGAATATCATCTAGCTTCCACATACCAGAGAGAACCTGCTCCAATCCAGAAATCCCATACAATATTCCAGTGTACTCAGGGGCATCTAATCAGTGCAGCATTAACAGTAGTGGGATTTGGAGTACTACCTGGAAGCCATCCACTCCTTATATTTACTTATCTTTTTTGCCATCTCTTTCATCTGAAGACAGTTTATGGGGAAAACATGCCAGTTGGGGCGGGCCAGTTGACTCCTCCTAAGAGTAAGGACCAGCCAGCTGCTGCCCCAAAGACTTCCGTAGTGAGAAGATGTTCAAGGCTACTGAGATTTTCCCTAGAAGATGCTCCCCAAGTAGATGTAGAAATAGAGCTGCAGAAATAATCTGGCAGTCATAAGGCAGAGTTCCAGTTATTGCAAGACTATCCTGCTTCTCTTCACATGTCCGCAATATATGTTACATAACTAGTGCGATGCCATTATACACTAACAATAATAGCTTACACAAAGCCTAGGAATGACTATGCAAATGAAATAATGTAACATTAACATTGGTGTGACTACATTTGCATTTCGCTGTGCACGCTGAGTGTGAACAAGATGTTTCCAGGAGCTCCAACAGATTCAGACTGAGCTGAATATGGGTGCACGTAATAAAAACCATTGATTCTTCTGTATGCTGAAAACCTGGATGCTTATAAAAACTTACAGACATTAGAATGTGCTTTATCACATGTAGATGTAAGAAATTTACCAATCCCACCAGGATTTTATCACCCAGCCTTTATGAAGAAACCCTATAATGTTTGTCACCTGTATATGATGGGCAGAATGGACTTCATTTTAACAACTCATCCAAAACTCAGAGTTTAGTGAGAAAATAAGCCATCCCACTTTACCTTTGCCA
The DNA here is from genome assembly GCA_007922175.1 of Pelusios castaneus. Taxonomy (NCBI): domain Eukaryota; kingdom Metazoa; phylum Chordata; order Testudines; family Pelomedusidae; genus Pelusios; species Pelusios castaneus. Next base: position 9,188,700 of record ML685789.1, read on the forward strand.
TATCCTTCTTAATTTGGGAAATGAGATTTAGGTCTAGCTACTGAAATTTTGTGAAAGGTTTACATATTTGTACAATCACTGTAAACTCCATTTGCTCATATTCAGAATACGCACCCGACAAGCTGACAACCCAGTACTTTGAGTAGGGAGGAGCCTGGAGTCACATAAATGAACTGGTTCCAAGAGCTTCAGGCAGCTCGCATCTCTGATTCCCAGCATTTTGAGTATTCCTTAAGCAACTAGCTTGATAAGAACAAATCTTTTAGGGTGAAAGTATGGTTCCATTTAGCTAAGGACCCTAACATTAACCCCCTTCAGAATACAGGCAGGTATTGCTGGGTTGTAGGACAGTACAAAGAAGATATTCATATTCTCCTTGACCCCGCTGATGGGAAGGTGGAAAAAGTTTTTCAGAGGCAACAAGATCTATGGCAGCCCAGATGTAGACTACTACTATTTTCAAAGGGAGAGTCTTGGGTATACAACAGGAAAGTCTTGCTTTCTCTTTTAGCTGCCAAGAAAAATGAAAGGATTTTGGCACTAGGTATTTCTTAAAAATGTGTATGTCTTACAACTCTCTCTTTAACTGTGAGCCCAGCCATCAGGATTCTCAGAAGGCAGCTGTCATATGGGATTGTAGTATCTAGCCACTGTTCTGCCCACTTGTTGCTGAATATTAGTGGTTCCTACTGCTACCATGGGTCCCTAGCAGTATAAGCCACATCCTGGGTGACAGAAAGCACTCATGGAGATAAAAGAAACAAGCAAGACAGCACAAAAGGAAGTGATGACAAGGCTGTAGGAAAAACATGCCTTTTGGTTTAAATTTGCCTTCTTGGACGGGCTGATGGAGACATCTTGCTGGAAAGGAACATACTCGCACCAGATGACTTCTGCAGAATTATTTCACTCCAAACAGATGCATTTCTCATACAAATTTCTAATCAGGAAATGTCCATTGCCAGGTGCACTTCTTATACTGAACATAACACTGGATAACACAAGATGGGGAATGTAGGTGTGGCTGACTGTGAAATGGATGGAAACTGAAGACACTGTCTTGATATTTCAGGGACACAGAGACAGAAACAACAACGGCCATGCAACCTTCAGAGGATTATACTCAGTATTACCTAGTCCTCCAAAAACAAACTGTATATCACATTCAACCAAAATTGCATTCGAGTTGTTTTCAAGAATGGTACCAAGAATACACCCAGCTTCAGCAGCAGTGAGAGAAGGGTCTGGCCAATGGCTTGACTTGTGCCTGTTGATTTAGTTGTGACTCTGACACAACCAAGTCAGAGGCATGTGGCTGAATGCCTGGGGGCTCTGAGTCCCGTTGGAAACCCTCGTCAAGCAGCGCACATCTTAGTTACGTCCCTACCCCAGAACCCACTTGCAAACAGTCTCCCAGAGTGCTCTGGGGACTTAACTGCAACTAACTGCTTGATATCAACTGCCCTCAAAGGGCCAATCAAGTTTAGCCAGAGTCTGCCAAAAAACCCACACTCCCATGCAAGTTTTGTAAATTCTGCCATAAATCTAAGTTGCCACAATCCAAGCTGTGATTGATTTTTTTGGATTGGCAGGAAATTTCTGTTTTACGGAAACAGAGTTAATTTATTATTTAATCCATTCACTTAGTGTTGGATTATAACCCCCTTACTCCGATTGAGTTGCCCTTTACTTGATGGGAAGTCCCCTTGAAGCCAGTGGGAGAACTATTTGCTGAGTAAGGTATTACTGCTGTGGTAGCAGAATCATGCAATTAATCATTCTGTTCCTGCTCTAGCTACCACAGGTGCATCTAAAAAGACTTGATACAAAAGTATCTACTGAACTACATTTAAACAAAGAACAATAGAAACACGCTGCTTAAATAAATTTGTTAGTCTTTAAAAGTTCCACCAGACTCCTTGTATGTTATGCTACTTACAGACATTACAAGATTTTAAATTATGAATGTAAGCAACAGCCTCAGCTCAGAATGAGACAATGCTGGATGACTGATTCTGATCTAGACCGACTCTGTGAAAGGCATGGTTTCTTGTAATTTTGGGCCTAACTGAATATATTCCTATGGAAGTCATGGAGAAACTCCCTTTAACCTGAATGCGATCAGGACCTTTATTTATGTGCACGTATAATTCTTCCACAATGCAGCCAAGCATTTGCAGTATAATTTTGAACTCAGGGAGGAGTTACCAGCTAAATCAAACATTTCCTTTAGATGGTGTCCTATTTTCCCTTACAGGAAGCACTAATCTATATAAGTCACTCAGGAAGTTAACATCAAAGGACTTTTTATCACTTAGTTAGGGTAATAGACTGCACTTGAACTCCGCTCAGGAAAGTGAAACTTCTTAAGCTAACAGTTGAAGCTAAATTGTTATTTCTGGCAAACTGCCCAAGAGGAAATGGATCTAGGGCAGAAGTTAGTTAGATAGCAATGAGATATGGACACTTTTTATAATAGGTGACAAAACAGGGTGAACAGATGACGTTTCTGAAACTACTGGTTATCCTAAGGAAACACTTTCACTTGCTCTAATAATTATTAACACTTCCTTTTATAATATTTAGTAATTTGCAGATAATGGAAAACAAAAGACATGAAAAGTCAATACGAAGGGTTTTTGAGAATGATTCAGTACTTGAGGCTGACTCTTGCTGGTAGAAGGAAAAAGACATTATTCAAGCATCACAGATAGAGTTTTTTTATGTCAGATATTGCTTTGCAGCCAGATTGCTGCTGATCAAGGTCAAAGATGGTACCTGGCTAAGAACATGCAGGACTATTTGTCAGTTAATGATGTTAACAACAGGATACTTAGGGAGCCAGAATGATGCACAAGTAAGGAAAGGAGATGTAAAGGACATTTGTTTGAACACATGCATGAGGACAGTCATGATACTAGTCCTGAGTACAAAGATTGGGGAGAGTTGGCACTGCTCTCAATACTAGACAACCCAAAGTGATAGAGCCCTTTCCGAAGAAGTTGATGCAGTGAGAGAGAGAATATACGACATCTCCAAGATGAAGGAGTAAGATAAGAATTCTTAGTGTGCCACTTTATAACTCTAAGATGTTTTCTGTTTACTCATGTGCTTCTAAAGCAGAATAGTGTATCTGTATAGTGTCTCTCTGAAGACCCTACTTTCACCAAAGCTGAGCCCAGTAAAGAGCAGGTCTACACCACAGCAGGATTTTGGCAGTTCTCAAAAGGAGATATACAAAGTACTTAAAATACTTTGCGCATCTCCTTTCGACTGCCTATTGTCTACTTACCATGGTTTTTTCAGTGCGCTGAGTCAAAAGGAAATCCTCTTCCTTTGACTCAGTGCTACTCCAGTTGCTGGGGTGGTCTTCAGCAATCAACTTCCTGATTGGCTAAGTGGGTCTTCACAGACCTGATCAGTTGATTGGGAAGATTGATCTGATGGTGGCAAATTTGCCACCATCAGCGAAGACTAGCCCAAAGATCCCCTCATTTAAAGATCACCCGCTGAAAATCTACTAAAAGTGCACCCAATACACTGAATATCTCTACTACACTTCTGTCTACTGAAAGAATTTTTTAAAAGAAATTACTGCAGCTAATCATTCAGTTGTGAAATTAACAGGCAGAAGCATCATACGAATGATGTTTACCCAACGATTGCCCAGAAGTTCAATTAACAGGCCAATGTTCTGACACTTCCTAACCATAAAAAGCAGTGCTAAAATAAAGCTATAGATTGAAGCCATACGTATCTTAGACTACTGACAGTCAAATGGCAGCAAAATTCTTCATGCAAATTGTTTGACACTTTATGACAAACCCTGAGGCTCAGATATAACTAAATTGATCTGCATATAGACAAGAGCATTCAAAATTAAGGTAATAACATGAAACAAGACAGTAGGGATTACATTTTCAAAACAGTGCCCAAAGAGTTGATCTCTCTGGGCATTTCTTTAAAAGCTGTTCACACTTTTCTATTCTAGTAGTTTAAAGAACTAGCTGAGTGTATAAATTTCAGTTAAGACCCCCTAAGTTGATTTGGAGATCAACTTATTAAAACTATCCCCTCAAGTGGCATAGTGCTGCATCAACAGAAAGACATTTCCCGTCAGAATAGTGCAGTGAAAATGCCAAGTTAAAGGGGAGTTGGGAGTAACGCAATGGGAGTAACGCAAGCTTGCATAACTCTGGTGAACTGCCTCCAATGTAGACCTGGCCTTAGTAAATCCAAGTAAAAGAGTGGCATTGATGTACATATTTTGTATTGCTTCATATATTGTGTGGAAATTATAATGTGAAGGAAAGTTACATAGACTCTCAATACCTTTTGGTAAAGTGTTTTGTGCAGAAACACACTGCCCCATTAAGAATCCTGGAAAACAAGGACACCGTCAGATCTTGGGTTGGGAAGCAAGAACTGAGAGATGGATTAATATAACACTTGTTATATTCAAGTCCAAGTGAAAGCAGCTCCACTGAACTTGATGGAGTTAATCCCATGGCTATAAATGGCCCACAGAATCTAGGGTCAGAAGAAATTTTTTTCTGCACCACATTCTACACTAGGCCCCAAGAGGAAAGATAGCGCTTGAAGACTCAAATCTATTCTAGCAGATTTCCTTAGCTCTTGCCTGGCTTTTAGAGGGATTGTCTTCCAAGAAGAAAAGGTTATTTTGAAAGTGTTTACCAATAAATAAAGTAAACAGGCATTAGAGCAGATTTAATTAAGTAGTTATCAGTTGCTAAAGGATTTTTATATATAAAAAAGAAAGAAAAAAAAAGTAAAAGCATCCTAAAGAGAAGGCAAGAAAGCTTGAAACTGCAGCTTGGCTTCCTACACAAAAAATACAGAATAAATCATCTGTTGTTAATATAGTGCCTCCATATTCTCCCACCAATAGATGCTGAGCTGGTAGAGACAGTTTGAATGTATCTCCAAAGCTGAAATATGCCTGTAAATAGACAATATTTTTACCATTTATTTAGAACTTTTTTTAGCCAAGCATGCTGTTATTCTTCCAGCTGAAAATCACCACACCACTCTACCCTTAAGCGCAGGGAAAAAATCCTCCAGAGAGAAAGACAGGCATGAGTGAGTGAAAATTGTTTTGGGTCCTATGGCAGACAAAGTACTCTGTATTAAAAAATAGATACATTTCTTGTGGAGGGAAAAACAGCCCAACTCCTTCCTCTCCTATAGTTAATGTAAAATGTCAGCTTCCTTTCATGCTTAGTTCCTTGGTGATTAATAGGAATGTGAAGATTCCATATTTTAAGGGAATATCTTGTATCAAACAGTGACGATCAATGTTCTACAGTGAACACACATAGCTATGGATGCTGATAAACACTATGGAGGAGGTTGAGGAAAGTGCCGACACTTTGTAATGGAGCTGAGTTGCCATAGAGGTGAAGGAAGAAGCAGTTGGACTCATGCAGTAAGGGCATAATGAAGAAAATCTGCGAGGTCAATGCGATGAGCAAGGGGAGTCAGGCACTGGGGACGGAGTGGGAGGTTGACAGCAGAAAGATACTTTGTATCAAGGTCCACTTGCAAATGGTGTTCCTCAGCTGTAGAGATATGTGTGGCAGAACCTAGGACGCTATCTTCTTCCAATTTTCTCATTAGCATTTTACTGAATGATTGCTACATCAAACACCAAGACTATATCTTAGATGGACAGTAGAACTAAGTTCAGAATTGAGAGCTACTCTGACATGCTTTGCAATGCTCTCACAGTCAAGGGAGATTTGGGAAAAGGGGGAAAGAAATGTCACAAGAGATGGCTAGCCTTACTCTCATTATTTGGTATGGACAAACTTGTTTACATTAGACTGGCCTCATCTAAACTTTGCTGGAGATTGACCATAATATTTACAGGCTAAGAGAACAATTATGTAGCTGAGAACAGCTAAAGGGAACAAAACAAAATCAGAGAGGCAGAAATCATGTAGTTTGCAAAAGTGCAAAACAAACCAACCCATTAGCCCACCCAACTTTCCCACTTCATGTAAATTAACATTGTTGTACCATTTGTTCTACTTTACAGGAGTACAGATGTTCTCTTGAGTTTATAAACATTTAGGCTCTTAAATTCTGCATGTACTGATCTCTAAAATACAGACTTTGTGAAAGGAAATATCCTGTGTATCATCTGTTTGCTTACAGACTCTATCTTTAAGAGACCAATATTCTCTCCTTTGGGGCCTGTTCACAGTCTGCACCTGTGATTCTTTCTTCACTTTGAATCTCATGGGCTGGATTTATTACATAATTGTTTTTCTTCTTTTAAACACCATTAATCTTCTCTCTGCAAATATCTTCTTCCCACTCGAGGCTTTACTGTACATTCTTTGCATTTTCACACAATGATGTCAGTCCAAAGTGGAACAAAGATAAGATCAGCTCAAAATTTCCATTTAAAATTATTCCTTACCGTCAAAGTTATAAATAAACTAACAATCACCTTGAAATTGAAATGAATACCTGGTCCCTCTGTTTGTAACCCTATCATAGTCCATATCTCTGTTTACACAGAGAGAGAATGTGATTTCTGGAAAATAACTGTGTATAATGCAGCAAAAAATATAAATTAAGAGATAATGCAGAACCTTCCAACTATAGATAAATCATGTACACAACCACATAAATCATGTACACAAACAACTTTGACATAGAAAACATTATCAAAAATGATCCAATCTTTTAATATATTTCCAAGAAATTACTGTTTTTATATTTCATGCTGTGGCCAAAAGTTTCTTGCTTTTTATATTTGCAAATGTTAAGAAAAAACAGATTTAAAATGCAGCTTCCATTTCCTTAGCAACACCTCCTTACGCGAGGGATGAGCATCCTGAGTTTTTTATTTGTTGGTCTCCATTTTGTGAAAAACCTTTAAATGATAAATCACTTCCAGCCCACAAGATTGCCCATTCTCCTATTAAAGGGACTACTAATTCCTCATGTTCGCTATGCTTTATTATTATTATTTGATATAAATGCTTAACTGAATAATGATCTCTTGCTTATTTTTAGTATTAAAAATAAAAGTAAAAGTTAAAGACTATATATAACATGATATGGTCAGGTAAACAGACAGGTGCTATAACAGGTCTGTCTGTCAAACATCACCGCAGAAACTGCCTAGACAGCTCCATTCTCTTTTATGAGTAAAAATTGAAACTGTTCAAGCAAAACAATATTTAGTTTATTGGAAGATTTTAAAGGTATGCTGGCTATCGATAGGTTCTATTTGCAGTTCACATCCCAGAGTGTCTGCTTGTTAGAAAAAATGTTTTTTTGAAAACTGCAGTGCTAGTAAGAAGCACTTCTATTAGTAAGGTCTGATCTTTATAACTTCGGGGTTTTTTTTTATCCTGAGGGACTGAACTTCTGAAACTTCAATCCTTGCTCTGTTATTTACTGAAGAGATTCCCAATAAAGATTATGTTCTTTTTGTTTCATGGATGAAAAATTTGTCCAATAATAAACAGCAGCTATATTGCTATCATAAATAACTGTAACTGCCTACAACAGAAAATTACGTTCAACATTGGATGCCATTTTGTACATAACTAGTTATTCTCTAATTATCCTGCAAAAATTGTACTTTTGCTGTATTTGCATATTTTCTTGTTACAAATGTTGCCATAACTATGGTATCATAGCATTAATAAATTAAATATAATAAGAAGAATGAAATAAATTCTAACATAATTTGCAGTATTCCAGGAAAGCACTGGTTTCTTTTAACCTCTGACGATTTCTGACACTGGACTTCTCAATAAACTCACATTAGGATAATGGAATTAGTTATGTTCACACATCCCCAAACATATAACAGAAAGAGCAGTGCTTAAAAGAAGATAATAGGAAAGGGTTAGATAGTAAGACAGAAAATACAATATTGCCTCTTTATAAATTTGTGGTACACCCACATCTTGAATACTGTGTGCAGACCTGGTCATCCCATCTCAAAAAAGATGTATCAGAATTGGAAAAGGTACAAAAAAGAGCAACAGAAATGATTAGGGACATGAAAAAGCCTCCATATGAGGAGAGATTAACAAGTCTGGAACTTTTCAGCTTAGAAGATAGATGACTGGGGGAAGGGAATATGATAGATGTCTATAAAATCATGATTGATGTGGAAAAAGTAAATAAGAAAATGTTAGTTACTCCTTCTCATAATACAAGAACTAGGAGTCACCAAATGAAATTAATAAGCAACAGGTTTAAAATGAACTAAAGGAAGTATTTCTTCACACAATGCATAGTCATTCTGTGGAATTATTTGCGACAGGATGTGATGATAGCCAAGATTAAAATGAGGTTCAAAAAAGAACTAGGTAAATTTATGGTGGGTAGGTCCATCGCCATGGTTCTTCACCTGATGGGCAGGGATTGCTGTTTGCCAGAAGTGGGGAATGGGCAACATGGCATGGATCATTTTTTGATTTACCTATTCTAATCATTCCCTCTAAGTATCTGGTATTGGCCATGGCTGAATGACAGAATACTGGACTAGACAGATCATTGGTCTGACACAGTATGGCCATTTATATATTCTGAAAGTGCAATGACTGTATTGCAAAGAAATGATTACTTATTGGTGTGGTATAAAATATTTGGGGTGGGTTGTTTTAAAGTACATTGTTCAGAGTGTGTCTCCTGGGTTGCAAATTAAAAGACCTATTCTGTAAACAGTTGAACTTAGAAATATAGGTACTGCCAGGCTGAGTTGCCTTGGTTCCATTATGACTGCATGTGGGAGAAACTCTGCTTATTATTAGTTACATTACAGCTGCACCCAGGCTATAATCCAGGACCAGAGCCCATTAGTCCTAGGCAAGTTACAAGCTTGTAGCAAAAAGAACTTCTGCCCTAAAAAGGTAACAATCTAAGGCATGGACAACATGCAACTTGTGCATGAAAAAGAAAACAGGCAAAGGTGGGGGAGGCACCAATAACAGGAGATCAAATTTATATAGACTAGCTGTGTGCACAATTTAGCCTGTCCCCTGGTATTAATTGCGTTAAAGACTGGGCCCAACTTTTGTATAGAGATATGCTTGTGAAAGTGCGGAAACAGAAATGACGGCATTTTGTTACAGTAATGTATATCCATCGGTCATAACTACCGCAGACAAATCAGTTCTTATCTGCCTGTATATATCCAGGCTCACATACAGAGCATACTATGGTGAGGCTTGTTTGTATCTTATTCTGAAATATACAAAAGTGAAAAGAACCCTGAAGGCAGTATGTACGTGCAGGAAGCAATACAGTTGCATAGGGCATGCTGTATCATAAATCATTTGTACCTGTGGAACGGAGTCCAAATTTGCCATTCTATTTCGGAGCCTCTCAGATTGGAAACTGTCTGGGCAAGTTCGTCTTACATCTCTGACATCATCATTCACTTTAAATGAGGAATGAGTAGCAAAAGCAGATGAACTCTTAGAACAAACAGTACCCCTCTTTTCATAGAATCCTTACATGAGTAACTGAGGAAAAAGGAGAAATGCACAAAATGGATGATTGTGAATTCTCCATCTCTGTGAGGCCTCAGCAACGTCACCAATTAATATTTATTTCAAAACTTCTATTTAGTTAGACAAGTAAACTTAAGAGAGCATCAGATGTAAAAGTGATTAGAACATTCTAAAGGAGGAGATTTCTGGATAATACATCTGTTCTCATCTCCCTGGATTTATTGTAACAGCACAACCCGCTATGCAGCTCCAACCAGCCGATTTAGTAAAATGAAAATCGAACTGCCAATGGGGAGTTCTACCCCTTCTACCCAGTACTGCCATTCTTACCTTATGTTCCACACGAATGTAGAATTCTCCCCACAATCGCATAAATATCCATGTAGTCAAATTCCAAAGGGGTAAATATCCATGGTGTAGGATAGACCAAGATTCAATCCTGCAAACAGTAGCAATTTGTAAATGTCTATACATATTACTACTTCAACAAAATCTGATATATCCTAGCCCTGTGAGGCTAGGAAGAGAAACCGAATACCACTGGACAGGAGCACCAGCTTTTATACCAGGAAGCTCCCAAGAGAACAGTTACAGTTTTAGGTATAAAAAGTTACTTAAAACCAATTTAATGGAATTGTATGGCTCCCTGAAATTCTTGTACCATTGCAGTTTTAATAACTAATGGCACTTGGTTTACTGACAGAGGGACATGAAAAATAATCCCAGTAAAAATGGTTTAACATTTTCTAAAATAATTTTGTGTAATGTCCTATATAAAGAACATAATTGGGTTAACCTGCAAAACTCACTTGTGCTTTACCACTCATGTTACATGCCTCTGTGTTGCGCCAGTCTTATTCCATTGATGTGATTTCTAAAAATGGATCAGGTAGCAATGATGATGGTTAAAACTACCCAGCATTCCCCATTATAAGAACTTGTTTTCAGTTTCTTATAAATTTGCCAAACTTGAATCATTTGGGCTGAAATTTCCCAGGCCTCAAGCTGAGTATGTTTTTTGAAAAAAAATTAGCAAAAATAGTTAGGCCATTTCTCAGAATGAGGTTTGCAAATAAGATATTGTTCTGTCCATGTTAAAAAAAAAATAATCTACAAATGTTTCATTGTGAAAGCTCCTGTCTGGTTGGGCTTTGAAGTTAGAACTTGGCAGGGGCATTGCCCTGAGATCAGAGATACACCATCCCTGGGAAAATTCACCCAAATGTGGCCATGTTATAAGCCACTGTAAAATTTCAATTTGCACTTGCTTAGTAGGGACTTGTTAACAGTTTGGCAGCTTGATTCTTTGACAAGTCCATCTGCACTAGGCATATTCCACTTCCTCACAGCTACTATGTGCCATCCAGACTGCACATGCCACCCTCAGAGTATGAGTCAGCATGCTGCACCCTGGAGCTTCAGGAGCTAAACAGGACTTTCCCTCTAATTCCGCCTCCTGGTTGCCAGGGACCACTGTAGCACTGACCACAGGGACTGACAGCAGGAAGAGTACCCCTCCACTACTCTCACTGCTGGTGCCAGGCACAGAGGAGGCAGAAATAGCCATATTGAAATGCAGAGGGACAAGGAGCCAGGCCTCGTAAGGTGGCAGACGGGGCAAAGAACTGGGGAGAGACTGGGATAAGTACAGGCTGGAGGAGTCAGGAAAAGGAGGAGTAATGCAGGGGGGTGGAGAGCTAAGGACAGTAGAATCTATAATCAGTAGAGAACCACCCACTGGCAAAATGTATGCCTCATTTCCCGTTAGTGGCTGGTCCCCACACAGCATGACAACCATCTGTGTTAGCGCTAATGGCAGAGGGCTGGGCTGGGCTGTGCAGCTAAAGGCTTTAACCCTGCTGAAGAGTAAACCATTGGGGTGTGTGTGTGTGTACGCGTGCTGCCTCTGTGCCAGGCACGTATCTCTGGGGAAAGGCTGTTCTCATTTGTACTGGGTGCAAATGCCTCAGGGGGCCAAATGCATAGCTGAGGGTCAGTGTGGTAGAGTGGCATCCTATCTCATGCCCTCGTCTCTTCTAGCCATTCACCTCCCCTTACTCAGCCACCAGAGTGCTAAGAGTGACCCTTCAGATGTGTGTGTTACATCAGCATCAGGGCCAGTTTAATGACAGAAAGCAGCTGAACGTAACAGACAACCTGGTCCATAGGTCTGGGGATACTTGAAGCAGTCTTTTAGGACAGGTGGCTGCCTATTAAGTGGGGTCTCTTTGGCATCTTTCCTGTAAATTGTGCATCAGCACATCTATATTAAACATACTGTAAAATGAAGTATGGTGCTTCAGAGGATCAGCGTGGAATGATCATAACCAGTTGAGATTTTTTTTTTAAAAAACCCAAACCCATCACCAGCACTCCTTGGACTGCTCCATTTCTCACCTTGAGCTCTACAAGAATCAGGGCAAAAGGACAGAAATTCTCAGAACTCCTCTCTTGAATTCTTAGGTAATTCAACAGAAATGTTCATGAGAAGATGGAAACTGGGATATATATTTGCCGTGATGTTTATTTCCCCCTCTCCCTCATGAAGTGAGCTGCATGTCATCGCTGTAGAAAAGACTGAATAGTCCTGAATTGGTTTGTGCGTCTTTTGTTCCTTAGATCATTTACGCAATAATGGAACACAGTGCTGCTTTACCACATGCCCTTAAAAGCACAACCGTATTTGTTAGCACTTATTGGGAGTGTGGGCTGGCTTTGTGCAGAACTATCTGTTCCAGCAGGTTTATATTTGAAGGTGACAGGAATGGATCAGATCAGCATGTTCCATGCTATCAAGGTGTGATTCTCAGACTGAGAAGTACACGGCGCTGAGGCACATTTGTACCCACTTGTGTTCCTGTCTAATGGCTTTTAAGAGATTTTCTTACACCATTGGTTCTTAAGCAGGGGGTTGCAACATGGTTGTGGGAGGTCGTTGCAAACTGTGAGCCCCAACCCTGGCCAGGTGTGGGATTGTGAGGCTCTGTGCTTTCTCCTGGCGGAGGAACATAGGGGAACAGGGTGAGCAGTGAGATGCAGATACTGCTCAACCCCCCACGCCCCTCCGATGTTCCTCCATCCCTCCCTGGGAACTGTGGGAGGAGGGGGGAAGTGAGAGGCAACGTTAGGGCTCCCTGAATCCAGGTCACTTTCCCCACCACGGCTGTGCTGTGAAGTGGTCAAGAATTGCTGCTCTCTGCCCCCTTCTTAGGCAGCCCAAGAGGGGAAAGTGACCCAAATGCAGGGAGCACTGATGTTTTTCTTTGCTCTCCCACAGGGGTGCATGGAGGAGTAGCTTATGTGGAGGGAGCAAGCAGCAAAAGTAGCAGCTGTGTGCATGCAGGTCTGTTTCCTCAAGTGGGCACACAAGGGGGGTTGGGGCGAAGAGAGCACAGTGCAGGCATCGGTATGAAGGGGGAATGGGGAGCTCACTGGTGGTGGGAGTCACACTCAGAGGCTTGCTGTGTGAAAGGGGTCACCAATACAAAAAGTTAGAGAACCACGGTCTTACGCTCCCCTCACCCTTGGTTGTTAATAAGGAAATTAGGTAGGTTTGGGGATTTCTTTGAGAGAGGAGGGTATCTAATGTAGTGACTGTAGTTTAGGTCATACGCTATCTGGGAGAGAAAGCTGAGATGGTTTCATGCACAAAATGACCATGCGAGGGGAAAAAACCCACTGATGCCACACAAGCTTGGCAACACAGGAACTGAGGGCTTGTGATACATTATTCCGAAATGCATAACTAGAGGAACTAAAACACAGATCATGCTGTCCCAACCGTGAGACAACCACCCAGCCAAAACCATATCTGTCAGGCTGCGTTAGTGGGGGCAAAATGTGACCTCTTTTATCCAGGACACAGTGGACTGAAAAATGTGGTACCTCCCTGGCGGCTGGGGCTAAAAAACAGTCTCCAGCCTGCCACAAATGTGACCACCCTTCTCTTCACTTTCACATCTCCCAGGGTCATTTCTCTTCAATAGGGGAGGCAGTGCCTTATGGCAGTCCTATGGCTGCAGTGCCTGATGGGGGATGGAATGCAGTGTGTGGGGAGAGAGGGAGCAGCCCGGCCCACAGAGAATGAGAGGGCGACACACCTGAATGGCAGCTTCCATGGGGCACGAGGGTGGAATTTCAGAATCTAAATATTATTGGGTTTAATTTCACAGAACATTTTTAATTTTCCATAGAATATTCTATGAAAACAATGTTTGTTTTAGAAAAAAATTTCCATGGGGCGGAGAGAGGAATCCCATTTTCTGACCAGCTCTAATGTTAATCAAGATTCATCTGACTATGAGCTGGTAAGAGGGTGCTCTCACACTGGCACATGTACAGGGGTGAAGAGGGTTAAATATTCACAGGCGTTTGCTCGGCAACAAATACTATGGATCAAACTGTGCTTTCCTTTTTACATTTGCTGTTTCCCAGCATTGTAACACACGCACAGCTGGGCATCTTCTGTCCTTACCTTTGTGACCATGGGGAGCCAGATGATAGCAGAGCAGGTTTTGCTGTCCAAGACTGGGGGAGGCAGGATTCAAGTGTGCAAGAGGGAACAGGGTAATTTGCACACCCTAGGAAGCATGGAACTGGATCTCTATGCAAGTTCCTTGTAAAGCCACATGCAGGGAAGTTTGGAGCTGGATAGGAGTGACTGGGGAAGGTGCAGAAGTTCCATCATTGCATGGATTCTCTGGTTCCCCATGTACACAGACGGGGTCCAGGAGGGATGTGGAGGCTACTCTACTACAGTCTAGTTGTCAAACTCCGTGAAACATTTCCACAGCTGCACCCTCGTTTTGCTTTATTCCACGCTTTCCTTCTTCATATCTAACCAGAGCCCATAAAACTTGGGTTACCAGGGGCAGGATATGGCCATTGTCCAGTCTGTTATTTCTGTGACTTTGTTGCATTGTCACCGTGTGTCAGAAAATAAATAAATCATAAGCATAGCAGAACTCCTAAACAGCCCATGTCTTGGGTAGAAGCCAGTGTTGATTTCCTTAAACTGAAGTGACTCCTGACTTATGAAGAAGGCCGTGTATCTGAGTAACAGAAGTGGAAATTTGTCTTTGAGTGCTTCCTCTATCACTCATCAAGGTTCTGAAGTACATTCACATCTCTCCATAAGAGCCCTGAAGAAGCTGTATTGAAAGCCTTTTGCCCATTAGTTAATCTGTGAAACTGTCTGAGAGTGACATATGGGAATACAAACATATGCATCATGTAGGTTGATCTTTGTTACCCAGCTTGCTAGCTACAAAATATGGATTATATGGAGTAGAGATAGATGTGAAAGCCTTGATATTATTTTCTCACTGCTTTTAACTTACCTCAATCTAAACTGGGGCTGCAGTGCCCTAAGATTTTTTGCGTTTGTATATGATGCTCTGGGGAATGAAGAGAATTATGACAAAGTAAGACTAAGTGCCAAATATTTAAGGGCTGCCCCTAATTTTGGATGCCTGGCTGATTTTTTGAGCAGCTGAGGACCCACATTTCCAGTAGAAGTGAACAGGTGTTGCCAGTGTATAGCAGCAGAGGCTTCTGCAGTCAATTCCTCCGTCTGTGTAACCTCTTAGTTACATTCTGCAGCAACATCATCCACAATATAAATCTGGTGATTAAACAGTCTGCTGCCTACAGCTTCCCACATGCCTTATCACAGGCATTAAAACAGTCTTCCTGAGTGAGGAAGGAATTCTCATTTAGTAATAGGTCTGAAGGTCCAAGAATGCAGTTGGTGTAGCTGCTTTCCCGCTCCCTTCAAAAAGGCATCGTTTTTCCTCCTAGAGAGATTACAGCTAATCAAAAAATGACTTCCGTAATTAACTCAGGTAAATTGGCAGCTCTAAAGTTTTTGAGAGTATCAAATATAAAATGGGCCAGAGCTACAAAATTCAGAACCAAGTAAAAATTTTTCCAAAGTATCAGGAAGGTTCAGAAGGGCTCCTTAGTTATTCTGGTAACAGACCTGCCTAGAATATTGGGGAAAGATGCTCAAAAGATACCTGATAAGACTTAGCATGGATCTGAGGAAGAGGTGGAGTAATACCTGGTCAGGTATAGTCTCCGGCAAAGAACTTCTTTGCGGATCACATCAAGAACAAATGACAGGAAAATTCAGAAGGCAGCCTGTAAATTCAGCAGCTGCTGACATGCGGCAGAGCTTGGCTTGAGCCCTACTCTGCTACCATGGCTTTTCAAGGTCACACAGCCTGAAAAGCGAATGAAGATTCACCAGTGTCATGCCAAGGAACTAAGACTCAGGAGAGGGAATTCTGCATAGGTGGTATGTGTAGAGCAGTGGTTTTCAAAGAATGGGTCAGGGACCCAATACTGGGTCGCAGACCTTCAGGTACTGGGTTGTGGCTCTCAGTGTGCTGCCGCCGAAAGACCAGAATGCATTGCTCAGAGATCTAGTTGTTGGGTCACGGTCATAAATGATTTTTTTCAACTGGGTCCCAAGGAAAGAAGTTTGAAAACGACTGGTCTAGAGAATAATGCTTTTTAAAATATACATTTTATTGTTCTAGCTTTTCAAGCAATAAACATTGGGCGGAGCTTTACACAATTGTTTTCTCTTTCTGGTCCATCACAGGCAAGTTGGAAAGTCAGGTGCAACACACTGAAATATTTAGTTTAAATGCTCCAAAATGTACAAGAGATAGTTTGCTGCTGCCAAAGGATGACAAGAAAAGTCTGCTTGGAATCTGAGATTAGGGTATCTGCAATTTAGCATTATGGAAGGAAGTTCCTGCAGAGCAGCTGGGAAGCCCTCTCAGCCAAAAAATCTCACTATGAAGGTAGGTGAAAGAATGCAAACACCTTTCTGGATTAATAGACTCAGACTAGGAAATGTGGGGAAATATGCTTTTCTTATCAGTAGCCAGGCTAATCTCACTCACTGCATCAGCAAATGGCAGAAACTTCTAGGAATCTACACTACACCAGACCATTGCTATGGGATTTGCAACATACTCCAGTGAACACTATTGGTTTTGAATGACCGCTAATACTTAGGACTCTTGTTTTTTCACCTCTGTTTAACCACGTTATGCAGATCACTACCATGTTAGGGTACCATCTAGCATATTTCTCATGACAAACTATGAATGGGTTCCTTAGGTGCACATCTCCATGGTTAGCTCTTGTCCCATCTGGCGCCCCCATATGTCAACTGCTCATACGGTGTTCATCCCAAACCCTCTATGCCTCAGGGTGCTCTCTCTTCTTAATTCAGCACTCCACCCAGATCCCCTGTTGAGATAACAAGGTCCCACTGCCGGACAAACTGATCAGCTGCTGTGTCAGAGTCTGTCATTCCAAGTCTCTAGGACCTGTGCCACTTTACTCGGGCTAGTAGGGGAACCTGGGCCTGTCCACTACCCTGGGTTCAAGTCCAAGGACCCAATGACTAGCATTCCAGGTCTGCTCATTCTCAGACCCCTTTGCTCTTTTCCTGGGCTCCTTCCTACCCCACCTCTCCATCTCCATGCCTCTGTCTCCTTGCTTGTTTATCACTGGAGATTGCTCTGCTCTCTGTGGCTACCTCTTGCTGAACTCCTCAGTCCAAGGCGGGGCCCTGGGCTTACTCTCGCCCTGGATCTTCTCCTTGTCCTTGGCCATCTCCCTTTCCCTCTAAGGAGTGACTGCAGACCTCATCCCTGAAGCTTCTTCCTTGCTTATGATACTATCCCAGCTCCTTACCCAGCTGGGCTTGTCAAGTGTCATCAATCTCTGGTTACCCTCCAGGTGCAACATGTAAAGTTAATTGGGCCCTTCCAATCCATACTAATCTATTAAGCGGCTTGTGTGGGATGGACATCCCATCACACATAGGTCTGATGATCAAGCAAAGTCCAATGTACAGAAGACAAGTCCTACATGACGCAGAGGAAACAAAGATGGCTCTGTCCATAGCTCTGCAAAACTTCAGCTTACTGGTCCACAGAAGTACGTGAAAGAGTCATACAACAAAGCAAGTGCTTTATACCTGTGCAAAAGGGTCATGTGGTGTATTGCACCACAATCATCACCAACCCCTCAGGTTGATGTAAAATGTACTGAACCACCCACTGGTCTAGTCCCTTCTTCCACGACACTGCGTGGTCTGATGCAGTGGAATGCCGGTCACACTCTAACACAGTCTACACAGTGGTCAGAGAAAGAGGGATGAAAAGGAACCAGGATAAGTGGTGTCCTGGCTTGCAACACCACAGTAAGTAGATGCCATGCCCGTCATGAGGACGGATACTCTAACGGTTAGTACGTTAGCCTGGGATTCGTGCTCCTGCATAGATTTCATATAGGACACGGAATGGCTCACCCCCGTAAAGGTATTTAGGCATCTCTCCCTTCAGCTCTGCAAGGCTTAAGTGGCTTAGGAACCTAAGTCTCATTTTTAAATACAACAGGCATCTAGGAGCCTGAAAGGCGATGCAATTTAGGCCTTGCAACGCTGAGTGAAACAACCTCTAAATAATTTTAAAAATCTGGGCCTTAGCCTCTCTGTGCATTAATTCCTTATCTTTAAAATGGAGATAACACTTGCCTACATCACAGTTGTTTCATGAGGATAAATACTTTACAGATCGTGAGGCACTAAGAAACTATAGCAATGAGGGCCATATAAGTACTGTACTTTTGATAGATAGATTTTAAATAGAAGGATATGACAAGCATAGACATGTTGGTAGGTGTTTGGCATTTGCTGGGTATTTTATTCAGCTTCTTCATGGTGGATGCCGTACATTAATTAATAAACCTGATTATGTCTCTTAAGATACATTATGAGAAAAGATAGCAGTTACAATTCCATATGAATTTTCTAATTCCTGTGACAAATGCCATACCAAGCTAACTGTTCTGTTGCATCCAATACATTGCCTAATTCCTGTCCATTTATCTGAGCAGTCTTTTGTTCTACACGGCTATGAATAACATTCTGTTCGTGCCATGTGTCCATCTGAGTCACAAGACTGCTGTCCCACTTTTCTGGTGATCACTGCCATACTTATGATTTGATTTCTATGCAAGGTGACCCTGCTTCTGACTGTTACCTATTCTTTGCTCTGTGAACGGATGCATGTTACGGACTCTCTGAAATGTCCATATGCAACATGCTGCCTGGTGCAAGGACATCACAAATTCTGTGGCTGCATTGCTAAATACATAGTTTTTCCCTTTCTGCTTGCGCATGGCTGGCTATTTATCCCACTGTGGAGAGCAGAACTCTTTCAGAGTCACCGCCCTTATTGTTTGCCACAACCAAAATTGGTTATATCAGCATGCACCATGTAGGCTGTCCTCTGCGTTGACATTTTGGCCCAACAATGACAGCTGATTCCAGGGACAAGCTACTCTCACCTCTTCTAGCCAAAGTTTGCCCAGCCTGTTGCTTGACTATGGTACTGGGACTTTCTTCACGGAGGCAGTGAGAAGGGGCACCTGAGTCAGACTCAGCATGGCAAGGAGTTCAATGTCACCTGGTTGATAGCAGTGTTAAGTAGTCTGCAGAGCTCCACCTGCTGTGGCTCCATCTGCACTGACACTCATATCTGATCATTTAAAAGTCTGCCTACTTTGCAGTTTTCCATCTGACAATGGAAGGGGTCCATCATGCATCCATACTGCCTCCTTCTTGCAGACCTGCAGGCATTCAAGGGAAGAGATGGCCCCAAAGCTCTAGATCTGCAAGACATTACCATCTCTTACATCTAGAGGGCTTGCAAGCGAACACATCTTAAACAGTAAACCAACACTGAAATGCTGTCTTCTGATCAGAGTAACGGTGCTCTCGAGTGAATTCATTTCCAGGGTTAATTGTATGGTTTGGATGTAAACACCACATGACTGGGACAGCCAGGGAGAATTCTCTTGCTGAAAGCTTACATTTGCCCTTTATCACACTCTTTAGCTTAATAGTCTATAAATAGATCATGTGCAATGTTTTTCCTTTTAGCCTCATAACTATTAACTGGTTTCTGATTGGCTTTCCGGAATCTGAAGACAATCTCTAGAGAATGTTGTAAGCATATTTGATGGAAGCTTACAAATGGATTGATTTCCAAACTGGGCTCATTTGGCACATTTTAAAATATATATATTAATCAGACCTATTTGTAATAGCTTCATCCGCTTCTGCATTAGAAATTAGGAGTCCGAATAGCTTGGTTTCTGCAGTCTGAGTTAGTTACAGTTAGGCTGGCATCTATTTTTAGCAACAAACTGTTTCCCCCAGACAGATTCAGCTGCTCATTAACAGTGGAAGACATCTCTCAACGAAACGCATTGTAAAACTCCCTGTGAGCTCTGAGAAGCCCTATTCGTTAGTACACAAAATTGTGTTCTACAGAGAAAGAAATATTTTACTATTCATCTTGTCATTTTTTGGAGATAATGGCTATCATAAATGCACCACAAATAAGCTGTTTCTTTCCCCTTACCTATCTTAGCTATTATCACCACAAACTATCACCTTAAAGAGACAGGAGAGTCTGGTTCATGAATTCAAAGATTAAATGAGAGGCAAAAATGAATGGATTTGCTGAGTTGAGTTACAGTAAAATAGAGGTCTGTGGAATTTTTAAAGGGAGTATTTGTCTATCTTCTCAGTAACTAAGCTGAGAGAATCCTCAGCAATGACCCCTTTTGATGATGTATTTACTAGAATGCGGGTGTCCAAACTGGTGTCATCTGCCGGGTTATCTTTTAACCAGGGGTTTAATATACTTTCCCTGCCATGTCATCTTTTGGTTCAAGTCCCTGGTGTTCCAATTCAGCAATCTAGCTTATTAGAGTCCTTTTCAATTCTTTCCTTTGACTTTTTGCCATGTTAACCTGGCAAGCTGTCTTTCTCTACATGTACTCACGGTAACTTCATGTAACTACTGTGAGAACCAGGTTACGTATACAAGAAGGTGGATAAACAATGTGGGGAGTAAATGGTATTATTGTCAAAGCACGAGAATGTAGTAAGGAGACCTGAACTCTAAGGATTCCCCGCGCGACCACAGACTTAGTACATGGCCCTGTGTTTGTTTCTTGTCCCCTGGGCTAGCATTTTCACATGTCTAAAATGGAGATACTGCTACTAATCTCTCACAGAAGTCCTGTGGGGTGTAAGATGCCCCTATAATTTTTTTAATCCCCCCCTCCCCCCCCGATTCCATTACATTGAAGTTCATGATAAGGGACTCTGCTGTGGCCAAAAGGGCCTTCACCGAGTGGAGCTTCTGCAGATACAAATGTAGAAGGGGTGGGGATTTCAGGACCTTGCACTGGGGGGGGGGGGGGGGGGAGGAATTTTGCCTCCACAAAAATGCCGTTCCTGTCCCTCATTCTCTTCTCAAAAGCACATCAGACAGACGCTTTGGACAAGGATGGTTGAAGCTCCAGTGTTTCGACAGCCCTGCCAAAAGGAGAGCAGAGGTCAAAAGACCTACTGTCTGCACGGAGAGCAGAGACGAGATCAGTAGCAAAAACAGCTTTACTGGTTACTAGCTGCCACCTTCCCTTTCCTCAGCTTCCATTGGCTTTTGCCCCCCATTGTCAGGGCCGCTGTTCCTGACAATGTAGCCTTCCATTTATATTAGATCACCACCATGCTTCCCTTCCCTCCTTAGCAGATACCTTGGAATGGGAACTCAAGGAGTGCTTTCCTCCCAATCCAGCCCTGCTTTTCTGCAGACTGTTGATATTGTTTGCTGCAAAAGGGAAGGAACAAGAAGGACTTATTAGTTTGTTTTGTTTTGGGCGGGGGAGGAGAGAATACAAATCTAAATGACAGTGCGAATGAAAAAAGAAGATGTGTATTTTTAACGCAGTTACTCCTAATCGTAACATTTTAAAGATGATTGAGACATTCCCTATAGCTCAAAGCAGAGGAGCATAGCAAGACAGGCACGGCTGTGTGTGCTCTACTGTTCTCATGATTAACAGAATATTTCAGTCTCCAAAGATTTGAGTTCAATCCCTTTCGGAAGCGCCAAAATCACTATAGATACTTCCATGCAAAGGAGGCTGTTCATTTAATGTTATTATTTCTATTTATAAACATGTGGCACTCATATAGTCATGTCATCTCAGTGCCTAAGTCTCTAACTGCATTATAAAATTTACACCAAACACAAGACAAAAATAATAAATGTACAAACCCCTAAGCATTAAGAATAAAAGAGACTGGTTATAATTTATCCAAATACCTTTACAGGTTTTAAAACAATCACATTAACATGTGAAAATTCAGCTTGCACACTCCAATAACAACCTTAACCCTGTCCCGCGAGACAGGGAAAGAGTTCATAAGCATGTGCTATAGTGCTCTATTACATGTGTATCCTGTCGATGGGAAGAATATTGTTTTTGATGAAAGAATTCTCCTGTATTTCTTAGAGGAGAAAACCCGTCTTGCTAGAAAAAAAAATGCATGCAGCCTTAACAGTTCAAACCAACAGAAGCACAGGAAATCTTTATGTGCTAGCTGCAGAAGATTTTCTAGGATTCCAGGCAAACCTCAAACTGCACATGTATCTTAGGAGGTGCACTGGAGAGGAACTTGTTAGGAAGCCCACATCAGCAGGGCAGTTGCACTGTAATGCACCTTCTAACTGTAAGGAGTTGGTGATTCTCTCCTGAAGTCCTATAAAGATCCACAGCAGCAGGAGAGGAGCTTGCACCCTTACTGCAAACCTCAGATGATGACAGGAGTGTAACTCCATCACAGTGCACCTATAAGGTGTGCCTGCCACTGGGAAACGAACTACTCTGCATTGCTGACCGCTGTGGCAGCAGGTAACCTACTTCCACAGAACTCTGTGCTCGACCAGCTACAAACCTTCTCTTGTCTTTCAAAACAGCTAACATCCAAAATTATAAAATACTGCGAGTGATAGTTGATAAAGATTTTTTTTAATTCTTCAACTGTTGTGATGTTAACAGAAACACTAATGATACATAATGCTAATAAATTTGTTCCTTTACAATGCTTTCAAAGTACCCAATGTATTAGAGTGTTTTGATCTATATCTGCCTAAAGTTTCAAGCATTAAAACATTTGGACAGTGCTAGCTGCTCTAAATTTTTTTAAAAGTTACTTTTAGCCTCTGAATTCCCAGACTCCTGAATGATTTAGAACCTTATGAAACTTTACCCTAAGAAAAAGCAGTGTACTTTTGGGTGTGCTCAAGAGCTGTTTCCCTATCTAACAAAAAGAATGAAATCCCACTTTACTTGAAAATAGGAATGCAATCTTAACTGCTCAGTATGATGTTGCCACAAACACCTCCAGTCTGTGTAAGAAAACTGCACACACAGCTTCATGACATTCAATATGTATGCGCCTATATTTGATTTAAAAACAAAGGGGGAGTTCTGTGGCACTTCTAAAGACTAACACATTTATTATCTCATGAACTTTTATGGGCACAATCCCACTTGGTCACATGATTGAAATGGAACATATAGCATGTTAGCTGTAAATCTATAGAGACAAAGAAGAGTGGGTCACAGGATTAATTCAAACAGATTTAGAGGGATAGATTGCTAGCCTATCTTTTTAAAGTAAATAAGCTGTTTGATTTCAAAGTATGCAATAGGGAGGCAGGAGTTGAAAGCAAGAGCTGAGAAGGGTGATTTAAGGGAAATCACCTTCTGTAATTTAGGAAAAACTCAAGTGGAGAAAAACGGTCACCTTCACTGAAATCACACTGCTTGGTTCTAAATTCTTAAACCATTGTCTGCGATTCTGACCCCTTGATGCTGAGTTATTTAAAAACTAGCTCTTTGAGCCATTGAACTAGCATAAGCACAACGTATCCAGAGCAATGGTTCAGAGTTCAATGGAGATGATCTCATTTCAAACTTCAGCAGACTCACAGGGCAGCAGCCGTCTTTCCTTGGAATTTCTCTTGCTTTTGTTGGTTTTCTGTCTCAACAGTCACGTTATTTTAACATGATTTGGGTGTTTAGTTTCATTGCAATGGGATCTCTGGTACTGCACCACAAATGGTACAGCATTCCTTGAATATTTTATAGAATGCATCAGCTCAATCTGGAACAAAAGCAGTTGTTTTGGATGCATCACTGCAGATTATTGTCTGGTCCAAGTTGTCTGCTCCTTAGTGCCATTCCTAAACAGAGTTGGCAGGGCTGTTTTTAATCCCCTCCTACCAGGGCTGGCACCAGAAAGCTCCATACTTCTCTGACACAAATTCAAAAATGATACCCTATGGGCCAAATTCTGCCCCATTACAGTAGAATAGATACCTCCCGCCCCGTAGCAACTAACTGTGTATGCGTATATGTATTCTTACAATTAATTATTCATAAAAAAAATCATCTCCTGCATTTACACAGTGTCTTTCAGACCAAAGGATCCCAAAACATAATAGAAACTTAATCTGATACACAAAATATATATAGGGATGACTTCGCTCGCCACTGAAGCTGACTGTGTTGAGTTACTATAACTCTGGGTGTTACCAGGGCACTTGGCAACCAATTAGGGATGCAAATATGTGCATATTGCATGTACACAACTGTGTATTCTGCATTCTATGCCTCACAGTTTTCAAAACTCCAGCCTGGGTATTCAATTAAGGGTAGAGAACCACAACTCCTGCTCTGAAATGCAGAAGAGTGATGTCTTCTCCCCCAACACGTCTTTTGTCCCCTGCTCAGATTGTAACACTGGCTGTACTGGGCAGGGGAAGGGTTACGCCCCAGATACTACCCTCTGCATGCAAGTTGGCTGGGTGGAGTGAGAGGACAAGGAAGGTCTGGCCGCAGTCCTAACTCCACCCTCCCTATTCATTGGTCAGAGGAGCTGCATGGGCACAGAGAGGGGAAAATAAATTGTTCCACAGAAAAGAGTGAAACTATATGCTCCTTCCACAACCAAGGTGGAAGCAGAGGAGGAACTCGAGTTCTGTGTCTTATGTGCATCGTTAACCCAAATTATTCACACCTGAATTAATTCTTCTCTAGTTAGCTTACCTCAGTGGCAAGTGGCCACACTGCGGAACGATGCTCAGCTGCACAGACTGCAGGGGTCATGTTAGCAGCTGACAAGTTGTGCTAATTGGAGCTGCAGCCTATGCCCCCAATAGGCCAGCCAACTTGAGTGTAAAAAAAAAAAAAAGTCACTAACCTTTCTGTAATTCTTGTTCTTCAAAATGTCTTGCTCATGTCCATTCCTATGCAGGTGCATGTGCGTCACGTGTGCCACCACTGGAAACTTTTTCCTAATGGTTTGTGCTGGGGTGGCTCTGGTGCTCCCCTGGAGTGGTGCCCTCCTGGAGCACAAACCTACATAGGAATGGACCTGAGCAAGCACTTGAAGCTCCATCCCTTCTGTGAGTTTAACAGGGTTTGTGGGAGGACGTGACTCAAGATATAGACAATGCTCAAATTCTAACTCGAAGTTAACTCTGCAGTGAAGACAAGAAACACACACAAACAGGTGCATTTTCTAGCCTACGATAAATAAAACAAAAATCTATCCGATTATGGAAGATAATAAAAAAAAACCCTTATCTCCTTACTGGGCTTTGGCTTTAACAACGAAGACAGAAATATCTAAGTTTGGCTCAAGCCTTCTTTTGAGGTTCAGTTGCTCCTGAGCTTCTTCCCTCCCTGCTGTCCAGCCCACTCCGCAAAACCCCAGTCTTTATCACTTCCAAACTTCTCTCATATCCCACTGAGGTAACAGAAGAGAGCCCAGAGTCAGCACAACTCATTCACTCCTTTCCATGAAGAACTAACACTCACAGACTGGATGAAGGGTTTCAAGCAAAACATCGCCAGACAGTTGCACAGAAGGGTAACTGGCAGGGAGGGAGTGGTTCTGTTTTTTGAAGATGACAAACTATTAATGTAGCACACTGATAAAAGCAGAGAAAAGGTCTTGCAACCCACCAAGATTTAACATCTAAGCGTTTTAACAAAGCATGGATTTTAGTTCTTCTGTATTTCATTTAACTTCACAGCCCTATGATTCTAAAAGTTTCCACTGAAAATAGAAGAAAAAAATCCTTCGATCCTTTGGGAAAAAAGTCACAGTTTATCTCTAGGAAAGCATGAAGCCACAAATCTGAAAATATGCCAAAACTGACAACTCCTCGCCACATTTTATTGAAGCCTTTCCTCTCCCGCCCCCCTGCACCGCCTCCACCCCCTTTAGACTCTTTCTTCCCATTCCCAGGCCAGACTTGAGCTTGGAAGTCACTAAATGAATTCCACAAGTACTGCAGTTTGTACTTTCACAGACTGCTTAAAAGCTGAAGTATCAGATTTCACAGCACCATGAAGAGGCTGGAACAACTTCAAAGCGCTTTGGAAACATCTATTACTTTATTCTGGAGAGACAATAGTCTCCCCATAGTTCAGGTTGAAACAGTCCTTCCATTTGCAGGCTGATTTAGACATATACAGCCTTAACTTAATCAAAATGAAACCAATCCATCTGAAATTTCACAGGCAAGAGCTTACGCCAAGGTAGAATTTATCTGGAGAGTTTGAAGCAAGTGTTTGGAGATACTGGAGTTTTTAAAAAGATGTGATCTTTGGCATGTCATAACTCAAAAATGGCTTGAACTAGGAATTCCAAGTTTGATTTAACATGTTGGTCCTGGCAAGGAGTGAGTGCCTTGGACAAGTTTGGAGATAGGTTTTTTTAGTTATTAGAAGTGGTTTCCCATTACATTATCAACTCCATATAGTTTTAACTCTGCCTTGTCACCAATACCCAATGCAGAATTTATGAAATATGAATCTGCATAACTTGACTTAACACAGATTTTTTTTAAAAAGATGCAATTTCCCCATCATATCTGCCACTGATGTTATGCAAATGGTCAATCATAATCTGCATATCTCTATATTCAACTGCTTTACAAGTCCTACAGGCTAAAATCTCAAGATTTGCTGCTGTGAACCTCAGCTCCTCTAAGGGCATGGGCAACATAAAAACCATATTTATTAGGAACAGCAAACAGAAATGAGAAATTGGCATCAACAGCAAATATATAAATAAATAAAGATGAGCAAAACCGACTAAGCAAATATTAAACTGAGAAAGCACCAAGTCAGCTGTAACTTACAACTGAACTCTATAGCACAGCTCTTCTTGTTTTCAATATAACGGTGTGAAATGGGTATTTCCCATATTTCTATGTACTCTAGGTATTGCAGGACAAGCTCAGACACAGCAATATATAGGCTAGTGAGAATAGAGCTATTGGAAAAATATTCAAGGTTTGTTAAAGTGTGACAGGAATCATAGCCAAAAAATCAGGCTGCACTGGTGCAAGACAGACTCTGATATAGGATAAAATGAAACACTGGATGCACTCTTAAGTAGAGTCAATATGGATTTGGGATTTCCTAGATGCAAGAGTTTATGTGAAAGAAATGAGAAAGGTACTCTGAGTGGAAGAAAATAATGGAGTCACTAATGAAGTCAGGCTGTTTGATCCAGTCTCCTTAGGAATAATTCATGTAGGAAGGGAAAACTCCTTCTGGTCCCAGGAGCAAGCCTCTGTGAACAGTGTCAGCCAATCACAGCTCCTCTCCAGAGCCACTCTCTAAAACGGGGTTCCACAGGATGAAGCGATGGATAGTATTAATGTGTGCTGGTTTCCTCTATGGATTTGAGAGGGGGAAATGAAGTGAGTGCTATAGAGGAGCAATGATCCCCTATCATCGGCACAGCCATTCACAGATGGTAGCAGGGGACCCATAGTTCTTTAGCTGTGTGGACTGTACCTAAATTTTTAAAAGGCTCTCTCCCAAGGTTGGTAGACCCCACATTAACCTACTTACCACTTTTCTTCCTCTCCCAACAGCATCTTCATGTAATATTTTGTGAGTGGTGTTTGTCTTTCTAATACTTTAACGTTCCTTGAAAATAAACCCCAAAAGAACCACAATGCCAAGAGGCAGCTGAAATCTCACTATACACACAACAACTGCCACCAGCATGCATGGCAGAGGGAGAGTTTTCTGGCAGGAAACAGATCTCAATCTCAAGCCTCTAAGGTTTTATTATAAACAACAAGGAAAACATATTTTATTGATTATGAGAATTACCTTGAGGTTATCCTTTAAAAATAATCCAGAAATGGTGGGAGTCTAAATCACTGGTAGACAGCAGGATTAGCAAATCGGAAATGCGGAAGTTCAGCTGTAGACCAGAGAGCTGGCCCAAAGTTTGACATTTGCAAAACTGAAAGACAGCTTTCTATTGCTCCAGGAATGGGATCTCGCCTGTCTTCTTGAGTAGTCTTCTCCCTGGAGCCAGTCCTGGCCTAGAGACAGTCTTCACAACTGAGTCAAATTAACAGTGCTTGTGTTTGGCTTGGCAAACTTCAGTGTGGCTAGCTTAGCAGGTTGGTATTTCAATACATAGCATTGATTTAATCTTAGTACGCTACAAATTCTTTTGATAAGGACAGAATGCGTCATTGAGGGAAAAGTTCCAAAGGGGTAGCCGTGTTAGTCTACTGCAGAAAAATAACAGAATCCTGTGGCACTTTTAAAGACTAAGAGATTTATTTATCACATTTATTGCGATAAATAAATCTGTTAGTCTTTAAAAGTGCCACAGGACTCTGTTGTTATTGAGGGAAAAGTTACCTAGAGCTAAGCACTGAAAGACTTGCTGTGCCAGGGTGTCAAAATTGGACTGCCATTCTGCTACAGATCCTAAAGGAGAAAACAGGTAGTACCTAGAGAGAATGCGACAGTTTGAGGAGAAAATATTATACCAGGCACAAAGAGTAATAACTGGCCTAGAAGCAATCATTCTAGGGAATAGAAGCTTAAATGATCATATATCTCAAGGACAGTCAACACAGCCCTCCATCATTTCATCGTTTTAGCAATGAAACCGATCAAAGCAATGCAACTGACTGTTCACTGGGCACTGATTCACCAAGGCTTTTGGCAAAGCGCTCCCATTTTATTATCTGACATGAGAGATTTCAGCAGCAAAGCTACAGACCCCCCCAAATGACTTGAAATACATTGGCACAAAGGGTGCCAAGATGTCTAAATGTCATGTTGTCCACTGTTTACAACAAAGCTGTTTGGTACCTTGGTAGTTCACATGGATCTATCCTGATGTTTATATGTAAAACCTTCACAGCTCTTTGTACAAGACATGGGCGTGGTTCACTATGTGCCCCAGGATTACTATATACGACCACAGAAATGGTTCCTGGGAGTAGTTCAAAATGTTTTAGAAGAATGCTTTGATGATACCAAGAGCAGCGCCACCAGCCAGTAGCATGGCTATAATTACGTTAACTGGATCTGAAAGCAATGACTGAGTTGCCAGAATTCTTCTCTCATTTTTACTCCCAAATCCAGAACTTTCCCCAAAGTACATTAACTTTGATAATGTTCAATTCCAATGCAAATGAAAGCATGCAGCTAGAAACCCTTTACTTGTTTTTTGTTTGCTTGTTTGGTTTTAAATGGTCACATCATTCCAGGATTTTCTGTGCGGGTGCAGACGAAGAAATCATTGTGAACATTTACGAAAGTGCAATTATATTTGAAAAACTATGCACTCCTTCTTCCTTACCAGGTTCATAGCTGCCTATATTAAGGCCTGATTCTGCCCCATTAAAAGAAATGGGAATGTTGTCATTTACTAGAATGGAGATAGGATCTGGCCCTAAATGCTGTGTCTAACTTGTACAAGTTCAGTACCCGACTACTTCACAGCACTGCATGTCGAACCCATGGAGGGTTGCTCCCTTTTTTGCAGCTCGTTCAGTCAGTAGTTCAATTACTTAATGGCTTGAGTGATCATTACATCAGCCTTCCATTTTTTAAATTGACTATCATGTCTCAAACCTCTCTTCAGGCCTTCAAACAACCCCCCAACCTCTCCAAGCTCATCATCAGAAGCAAACTCTCCACAGACCAGGACTCTCCAACTACAAGCAGCATCAGACCCCGCAAGAAGAACAGATACAAAATGTGCAGACTATTTCCAGTGCAATAATAATTGACACTGTCCACAACAAACCTTTCAAGATCCATGGGTCCTATGCACGCATATGACAACAGGCAGTGTAACTCATCCAGGCCATTAAAAGGTTCACTAGCAAATATGTGGACGAAACCAAACAATCACTGCGCTCTCAAATGAACTCGCACAGGAAAATGATTAAAAAAACCCCAAACCACCCCATCGCCTGGGGGTGAACACTTTTCACAAAGCGATCACTCTGTAGCTCACGGATCAGTCCTCAACTTCAACGCAGACCTGCACAACGCTTTCAAAAGACGAGCCTAGAAGCTTAAATTCTTAACTTAGCTAGGCACTAAAATCCTGGGCTGAATAGAGACACTGGATTTGTGGCTTATTACAACAATCCATAACTCACAAACAACCCTCCCCAGTTGCTTTCTCCTCCTTTCTTTCCTCCCTGTGAGTGGAGGGTGTTAAGAGGCCCCTTCAGCTTGACTGGTCCCTTGAAATGTGTGTTAACTACCGGTACTTACGTTAAACAATATTGCAGTTAGCTGTGATACGCTGAGACCTCATCACACTACAGGTTACTTTGGTATAAATGTATGTCACCCTTGAGCAAGGTAAATTTTAGCAACCTAAGTGTCAATGTAGACAGCACTACGTCAGCAAGAGAGCTTCTCCACTGACCTAGCTACCACCTCTCATAGAGACAGCAGTTATTAAGCTGACAGGAAACCTCTCTCTCATAGGCCTAGAGCAGGGCTCAGCAATCCAAAAGTTAAGAGCCATTTTATGAAATTCCTTCAATAAGCAAGAGTTCTGAGAGATGCAATGAGTGTAGCCTCCTGGTGGTGGGGAGCTGGGCCAGGGCATCTGGGGGGAGGCTGGAGCCTGGCACGGGCTGCCCGTAGGGTCTCCTGGAGATGGTGGGGGGTGGAGGGGGCACATCCCAGAGCCACAAGGGGCCAGCCAAAGAGCTGTATGTGGCCCCGGATCTGCAGATTGCAGACCCCTGGCTTAAAACATCTCCACTACAGTGCCACTTTAAATACAGTGGTGTAGATTTACACTGAGCAAGTTTCCCTGACCTGAAAAAAAGCTCCATCTAAGCTCAAAAGCCTGCCCCTCTCACCAACAGATGTTGGTCCAATATAAGGTATTCCTTCACCTACCTTGTCTCTCTGACTCTAACATGGCCATCTGATTTCAGTTATGACTATTTTATTTAAAACCTTAAGGTGCATGAGATCTGATGTACCTGCTCCTTTAGCCCATCGTGCTCCCGGATTTGCACACAACCCATCATTTAAGGCTCCCATCGTTACATCTCAAGTTGGCAGATGACTGAAGTTTTTCTGTGAAGAGCTTTGTGACATGGAACTCACTCTCTCTTGTAGTCAATCTCATTTTGAACGTCCCCATTCAAAAAGGGACTAAATATCTTAAAGCTTATGTTTCTGCTGTTAAAAATATTTTCAAAATGGTATCTACGTCCCCTCCCTTTCAATTCCTTTTTTAAAATTAGACCCACTCATTAGTATTTTAAGAAGTTGTGACATATGTTACTGTATTTAGTTTCCTTCTGATGTACATTGTTCAGATTGCTGTGGAGGTGGCAGAGTTGAAAGAATAAATTATTTAAGTTCTGATCATATGAAAATGCTGAATTTTGCTGCACCAAAATCAGAGTTCATATTTTTAACTCTCCAGACCTTTCATTTTTCTGCACAAGATTAAAGCGTTAATAGATGTTAAGAGCTACTTCTCAAGATCTGACCTTAAAGATTTTCAACAATTTTGGTTTTGAGTGTTTGCCAATGTAATATATAAGGATGCACAGAGTGATACAATTAAAGAGACATAATGTAGTTGAAGAAACCGATAGTTCCACATTATCACTTTAGTTTCATCATATCTATCAGATAGATATAGTAAGTGTTATATTACAGTGCTATATTCAGATTCATAGATAACGGAAAGACAGAAACTCTCTCCCTATTCTTCTTAGATATAATGGGAAAGGAACCAAAGGGTGTAGTTTATCTACTGCATGAAGCCAGTTCCTGTTCCTTGGATACATTTTAGCTTTGAGAAAGAGCAGTGAAGAAATACAGTAAGCCTTTCAACGGTTACCAAGGATGTTAAAGAGAAGATTAGAGCAGGTAAGCCTTTTAATTTAATTTTTAATGGAGTCTCAATTTTTGTATCCTTCTCATTATAGAACAGCCATTGAAACAGTTATCTTTTTTATTTAAAAAAAAAAAGTCACTATTTGACTGAAGTTAAGCACTGTATTTGGGAACTGATTGTGGATTTTTAAAAATTTTAAATCAACTACATATTTGTTTCATTTTTCGAACAGAGCATCTCAGCACCCGAAGTAACAATAACAATAACTCCAGATGGGGTTGTAATAACTGCCTTCTTGCCAAGCGCCCGTTGGCAAACTACTCAAAAGTCATATATGATTGTTGTAAAGTCAATCTCATCCACCCTCTATTACAATGTGCGTAGCCATCGATTCTTTATCAACAGTGAGATTTTTTTTAAATGATTATCCACTTGAAGAAGAAGGAACATGTTAAGTGGCTAAAAAGCCAAAAACAAATGCGGAAGCATGCTGATCATGGCACCACTTAACAGATTTAGTCTATTCAGCATAAGCTTATATTAATTCTAAATGTGAGAAACATCTCACTTAAACAACACTTAAAACAATGGATTAACACCACAGCTGCTATGATGTTATTTTCTTAACAAGGATTTGTGACTATTTTGCAGATTGATGGGGGTTTTATTAAGAAAAATTACACAGCATTATAAGCTAGCAAGGTGTTTAACAAAACAGAATCTGAGAGAGTCCCTACTCCACAGAATTTACAATGAAAGACTGAGTTCAGCTCCTTCCTAGTGAAGTCTGTGAAAGTCCTTTTCCTTTTAGCCATCCAGCTTTTGTTCCAAGGCCCTGATGCTACAAAGCCTCAAACACCTTCCACTCTTGATAAAGTCAATGCGAGAGTTTTGAGGTGCTTCACAAAACGGTATCACAACATACAAGACAAAAAACATGGGAGAAAACAGTTCTAGTAGAGGAAGACGTGGAGAGATGACTGGTAAGGCATCTAATGCAAGGTTCCGTGGAAGGAGTGGATTTGTAAAGAGGGGAGGGCGTGAGATCAGTTTAAGTGGAACTTGCTTCTCTTTTGGCTGCATACAAAGTCAAGACATGAAGACTAGAAACAGTGCCGTCTTTTCAAGGAAGTTTCAAAGACTGAAAGTTTGAAGCTCTTTAGCCAACAGGGCACCCAGCTCCCATAAACCCCAGCTCAGGTAATTTCTAAAAAGGAGGAAAAGAAACAAACAGAAGCCGCCATACAGGAGAGCACTTAAGCACATGCTTAAGTCTATACTTTAAGCATTGGCTTAAAATCTCTTGACTTCAGTGTAGTAAAGATCAGTTCAATGGAATTTAAGAAGCCTTCCTGAATCAGAGCCGGAATGAGGCTTCCCTTGCCAGGAGCTTTAGAAATGGCCTGAAGAGCCAGGCTGAAGTGCTACAGTTCCACTGCCAGTCGCCCTTCCGCTACAAAGAAACAGAAGAGGTGAGAAGAAGGGTGATGCCAACAATTCTGGATTAATAACCCTAAGGGCAGAGGACTGAACTTTCAGGTAACTGAGGCTGCTGACCCAGGACAAAACTCCCTTAAAGATGCAGAAATCATGGGAGACTGTTAAAAAACCCACCTTGTTTTATGTTTTTTGCTTATGGGTTTATCTGACCCCCTCACACGCCTAAATTAATTTATCCTCATAACACCCCTCATGGGGCTGGAAAGTATTCTCATCTTTTCGGTTACAGAATGAGGCAGAGTCAGTCAGCGAACAGGCCAAGACCACAAAGTTGTTTATGGCCGAGTAAGGAGCAAAACACAGTTCTCAAGTTCCAATTCAGTGCCCTAATGTAAAATGCACTGCATGCAGGTAGCTGTAAAAGTACTGGAGCAGGGTCTCTGTCACACCTGAGGTATTTTTCTCCTTAATACTGACCTTTTCTCACAGATTGCAGCCACTTGATTTGCCTTCGGGGACTGGGAGGCTGGTGGTGTGAGCTACCCGACCATTCTGCACTCCTTTGAAGAACTGCTGATGGGCTCAACAAGGCAGGAGCCTAAGTTACACTCCTCTGGCACACACCGAACTGAGGAAAAATGAAATTTGGCTTACCTGTTCCTGCAGGATTCCGCTCTGTGGGTGGCAGAAAAGCTGATGATAGCTGGTAGGTGGCTAAACTGTATTACTGAGAGAAGACAGTGAACGGATGATGACACAAACACTTCAGGAGCTATAACGACTTTAGGCTGTCTCCCGGCACAGGTAGGTTGGGAGTCTGAGCTAGACTGTTCTGCTGAGCAGCTGAGAAAACCAGAAGACGATGCAGTAAACGGCAGGCTGGGCTGGCCTGGCCTGCACTGATCCATTCACTCTTAGAGAGCTGCAAAGAAAATACAGCACAGTCTTCAGGCTGATCTACAAAGAAAATCAACAGATTCATTATTGAAAATCTAACACACCTGAAGCCCCCTGAAGTTTTTGAGAAGAAAATCTCATACACTGCAGCTGTGTGTTATGGAGAATAGTCATCAGAATTCAAACAGGGAAAGATGGAAATCCTAACTGCCTTGCAGTGGAGTGAGCTTTCCTGTCAAATGCCCAGGTACACCAGTGAGTGCCCACATATAAGAAACAAATTGTTAATATGATTACTGACAGGACAGTCTTTTGACTTTAAGGAGTTATAATATTAATTATTAAGCAAGAAACCAAGCTAGAAATGCTGAAAATCTGCAATCCATTTTAAATATACTTGAAATAAACTCCACATTCACTCACATGTATGTTCAAAGGGCTTAATATTAAACCCAACATTACTACTGTATGTTACAAACTAAGATAAAAAATACTGGTTCATGATGGGATCAAGGCAATCTAGGGTTCTGTGCACACCACAGCTGGACTTCCCATCGTCTTTCCCTGTGGCTTGCCAACACAACACCTCACCCTGTGGTGGCTTTGCTCACCCACACAGGAGCTGTCCATTGCACAGAGGGCACCCAGCACCACTCTTCGGGAAAGCTGTGCTGCCTTCTTCAAGTGGGCTAGGGTCTGCCCTATATACAGGAGGTAGAATTCAACCATCACCTGCCTAAGCAGGAGACTCTGCTGTATGAGGTCTCTCTTTGGCACCCGCCAGAAGAGCTAGAATGGTGGGGTGGCAGCAGCTCTCACCCAAGGAAGTCGGGTTGAGGTGACAGTATCAGGATCTCCCTGAAAACAGTAGATTTCAAAGTTAAAAATCCATTTAAGATGAATGGGGCAACTCACACCTCTCATGGTCAATTGTTTCAAGCTATCTGCAGACAGCTCTACGTTGGTCACATTTGTTCCTGTTTTCAAGGATTCTTCCACAACCTTGGGGACTAGATACTTGCCTTGGGTTTTGGGCTTATTTAAATGAAAGTTCAAATCTTGACATGACCATGGAACTCCAAGAGCTGGGGCCTGAGACGAAGGCTTATGGGTCTGTCCTTTAACCTGGCCCTGCATGGATTTCTAAACGAAGAATCAGGCACAATGAGACGGCGAAGTACAATGCGGTTGGTTGTCTCCACCCGCTCCTTTCCAAGATTTCCAGAATGAGAACTCAAAACATTAAATTGAAATGGTCAAAATTCAGTCACATACAGTAAAATGGTATATTGATAGTGACTTTAAAATACTGTGCCTTTTCCCTTCAGTTTCACGGTTTAAAACAAAACGACAGGTGACACAGAGGAGAGGAGTTTTGCACAGAGAACAGACTGAAGGGAATGCCCCCTGCCCAAGGTAAAACTGGGGAAGAAAGATGTTCCTAATATTTTACCATTAGTATTATTTTAATTATATAACATTAACCACAAATCATTCTGATTTTATTGATATTGGGTCCAAAGTGTATATAATCTTTTATTTTATTTATTTTTTTAAAGAAAGTCCTGAAAAGAATATGGAAGTAGAACCATGGATTCCTGGATAAATACTGATGTTAAAAAGGCCCCAAAAAGGAACTTTCACATTCAGCTTTAGCCTATCACATGATGTTCTCTATACACTCATCCTTCATAACTGTTTCCTTATCAAATATGCTTCAAATATAATGCCTGTCTTCACACTTCTCAAGTGAAGTCAAAACACAGAA
This sequence comes from Pelusios castaneus, assembly GCA_007922175.1. Classification (NCBI taxonomy): domain Eukaryota; kingdom Metazoa; phylum Chordata; order Testudines; family Pelomedusidae; genus Pelusios; species Pelusios castaneus. The sequence goes on from ML685789.1 coordinate 9,224,434, forward strand.
TTTGTGACATCAGTATATAGCAACAGATGTGATGTCACTAAATTATAGCTTTCACTCATTGTGCATGCAAGCAGAACCCAGGTTGTAAGGGAACAGAGTTCGACATCTGCAAACATAGCCAAGGCAATATAGCAAATATTTGTAGTTTTTACTATAAATATTTGCTACTTTAAGTTTTTTGTTTGGAAAAAGCCAACTCTCCCCATATATCATACATCAATTACAAATCTATTCTCTATAAATAAAATTAGGATTTTTTAAAAAAAATTTGTAGAAGCATTGTGCAAGAGACCAGTCAAAAATATATCATTTTCCACAGGTGATCTCACAGGGTAGCTCTTATTCTTTCAATTTTGATGTAAGATCGTTTATCTGCCTTCAAATAATTTAGTTTCTTTTAGATGACTGACTGGTTCCATCAGTCTAATCTCTAGGTGTCCAAAGGTTTTCTTCTTCTTACCTCCGAGGGCTTAATCTAACAGCAGAGATGACAGGTGCTACAGTATTCATCGTGTAAGAAGCATCTTCAGGCACAAGCTTTTTATGATGTTTGTGTAGTATTATGGGAATCTTTCAGGCAATAGTACACATAGGTCATGGGACAGTTAAATCGTTTGTGTGCTTTAACTACCACTTTTAAAATAAACAGTATAACCAATTCAAACAAAGAGTTGAGAATGGACAGGCTCACTCTGAGAAAGACATTTCCTAGTCTGAACCATGAGGCAATATATATAAGAGGTCAAGCTAGGTTACTTCAATCTCTCTGAAAAACACATCTAGTACCTTATGGTTATTGGACTGATATCCTCTTGGAGTTTGAAGAGCTGCTGCTGCTGCCACTGAAACCCAAGGGAGAGTTTTGTCATTTACTTCAACAAGAGCCAAATCAAGTCCATGTTTAGGAAGAGGCTAGCTGTGGGACATGTTTCTTTCTGAAGACATTGTAATAGCATGTAAGGAGACCACTTTGGGGCTCTCATGCTTTTGACATGCTGAGAATGTGGTTTGTATTTATCCTTGCACACACATTTTTGGAATAGATGGAGGGTGAAGCCAATATAAAACTGGAAGAGCTATTTAAATTAAAACTCAGACCAGACGGCTAAATCAACAGAGAGTTTATATTGTCTGAGACCCAAACTATTCCATCCTACTAATTTTGAAAGCGAAATTGCACGTTTTGTGAGGATTTGACAAAAGGAGAGGTTCTGAGGAGAATACATTCTAACATCTGATCTACCAAAAAAATTATCACTGACCCAAATTTAAGTGAACACAGAACTTCTAACTTCCAAATATTTGAAGAAATCTGTTATAGGGAAATTATATATTATCTGCTTCCTGGAACATACTCACAGATTTTTTTTTTTTTTTTAAACCAACCGCCTTTCTGCAACCCTTTCCTTTCCAACAACTTAATTAGCTCTCCCACCTTTTTTCTTTTCTTATTCTGACATATGCTGTGGAAAAAGGTTGGACAATCTTATCCTCACTGCTTATTTCATTTACCTAGCAATAATTTCCTCTTGAAGACTGGTGTGGTGACCTTAATTTTTTTCCCTATCTTTATGCCCATGGCCTGGAGACGCTGATACAGCCATGTGATTAAATTACTAATAATCTTATAGCATCCTTACAGTATCACCTATGAGAAACTGTGTCCTTTGACAATAAGTAGGCAAATGCTTCTGAACTGAGGAAGTGTAAGCTTTACCATTTTATGCCAACAATCCTTTCTTTAGGGAGTGCCACATCTGTGGCTGAGAGATTGTTTCAGTTTAGTGCTGGGCTCCTTTTTTTGGAAATGACAGCTGATATACAGTAAGTATTTTTTCAGTGGGTTAAGGATTCATGAAAACGTTCTGAATGCAAAATAAGCTCAGAAAAAATGAATTGAGACAAAGGATTATTATTTTAAAAACGTAGCAAAATTATCTTACAACTTGGAGACCATTGACCGGAGAATTTTAATTTCCTTTTTTCTGAAAGCTATTTGTATAATTGTGGTTCTCTGAAGGTCTCTTTTGCAAGATTCTCACTTACAGATTTTAAGTTCCTTTGTAAGAGGCCAGCGAAATGTGCTTGCTCTTAATATTATGATCTGACATCAGAAGTAAAAGAGAGAGAAAGTAAACCAGAAACGCTACTGGCAATGTGTGTGTCCCCCACTGCCAAGTATAATGACTGCTCTGTGAACACGTGTGGGATGTAAAGCTCCTAGAGAGAAAAATCAAGTCACAATAGACATCATCAACTCAGAAGGGTACCTGGGAGGAGGGGGGGGGGGCGCCCAGGAAAGAAACAGTCAACTAAAAGACCCCTCAGACCAGCAATCTCCAACTCTAAATGAGATGGACAGATGAGAGAAAAATCCAGTAAGAAAAAGTTAGCACAAACAGAAATAAAGATTTTCACTATTCCAAAGATCACATTTGTGCAGGATTCTAGCTCCTGGAGAGTACATTTGAAGAACATCACTATGCAATGACCACCAATAATAAAACCGCAATCCCAGTGGTACAAGGATTATAAATCCCATAATATCAAGAAAGAACAAGACTGAAGAATGAGCCCAACAGCAGAGAAGCAAATCCCATAGAAAAAAATGCTGGCCAGTCATCAGAACATAAAACTAATAAGCCAGGGGTAGGAGAGGTTGGTTTCCTCTACCTTGGGGGACACGTTTCAGACTAGGAAGGGACTAAAACTGGATTCTCTCCATGAGGTTAACTCCAACCAACAACACTTTATAAAAAATGGTAAAGAACGAAATAGCTACACTGCAGACATCCACTATGGAATGAAAAACACCCCTGAAGCCAGCCATGGGCATGGAGGCTGCCTTGCCTCGTTCAGTCAAGCCTTGACATACATTTCTAGTTGCAGGCCTTCCTATTAACAACAATGCAAACTGAAACCAGACATCTACTTAAGCCAAGAGCCTCTCAGCAGGAGCACTGCCAAATGAATTGGTGTCAACAGAAAAAGAAAAAAAAAAAGGGAACTGACTTTTAAGGCATTTAGTCCACTCAAAGAACCTCAAGGAGTATTTTAACAACAAGGTTACTGAGAAGGACCTCCCTGGGACAGGTGTGTAGTTTTGGGAAGAAAGTCAGCTGGTTGCCAGGCTAATTAACGTGGAATTCCAATACCACTTTGGAGAGGAATCATGAAAATAGAGATGCTGCACATTTATCTTTGTAAAACCTGATGAGAAATCGATTTATCACTGACGTTTCAAGCTCACACACACTGAGCTGCAGTCACTGCCAAGAGGAAAATGGCTTTCAATGTCAGAAAATTAAGCTGACAAGAACCAGTTCATTCAAATGACCATTCATTATTTTTGTTGCCACATTAAATATCTCATGACACAACAGGTTTTTTTAAATAGGGATGGGTCTGGTTAAGATGTGAAGTACTGCATGAACCTAATAGCAAGGGAACACTGGTTTACTTTATGTTAGCTCATGATCGTGCCAGACCAACCTGATTTTTTGAGAGGATAACTGATTTTTTGGATAAAGGGAATGCGGTGGACCTAATTTACTTAGATTTAAGCATGACATTTGATACAGTTCCACATAGGGAAATATTAGTTAAATTAGAAAAGATGGGGATTAATATGAAAAAAGAAAGGTGGATAAGGAACTGGTTAAAGGGGAGACTACAATGGGTCATACTGAAAGATGAACTGTCTAGCCGGAAGGAGATTACTAGCGGAGTTCCTCAAGGATCGGTTTTGGGACCAATCTTATTCAACCTTTTTATTACTGATCTTGGCACAAAAAGTAGGAATGTGCTAATTAAGTTTGCAGATGACACCAAGTTGGGAGGTATTGCCAATACAGAGGAAGATCGGGATATCACACAGAAAGATCTGGATGACCTTGTAAACTGGAGTATTAGGAATAGGATGAAATTTAATAATGGGAAGTGCAAGGTCATGCATTTAGGGACTAACAACAAGAATTTTTCTTATAAGTTGGGGACACATCAGTTGGAAGTGACAGAGGAGGAGAAGGACCTGGGCGTACTGGTTGATCACAGGATGACTGTGAGTCACCAATGCTATGCGGCAGTGAAAAAAAGCTAATGTGGTCCTGGGGTGCATCAGAAGGGGTATTTCCAGTACATAGGGAGGTGTTAGTACCGTTATACAAGGCGCTGGTGAGACCTCATTTGGAATATTGCGTGCGGTTCTGGTCCCCCATGTTTAAGAAAGATGTAATTGAACTGGAACAGGTGCAAAGAAGGGCTACAAGGGTGAATCACGGAATGGAAAACCTGCCCTATGAGAAACAACTTAAAGAGCTTGGCTTGTTTAGCCTAACCAAAAGAAGGTTGAGGGGAGATATGATTGCTCTCTATAAATACATCAGAGGGATAAATACCAAGAAGAGAGAGGAATTATTTGAATACAGCACCAATGTGGACACAAGAACAAACAGATACAAACTGTCCATCAGGAAATTTAGGCTCGAAATTAGATGCAGGTTTCTAACCATCAGAGGAGTAAAGTTCTGGAATAGCCTACTAAGGGGAGCTGCGGGGGCAAAAAACATAGTTGCCTTAAAAACTGAGCTTGATAAATTTATGGAGGGGATGATATGATGGACTTAGTTTGGCAATTGTCCATTTTTTACTGCTTGTGATAGATATGCCAGTGACCTGGGAAGGGACATTAGATGGGGTGGGTTCTGAGTTATTACAGAGAAATTTTTCTTGACTGGCTGGTGAGACTTGCCCACATGCTCAGAATTTAACTGATCGCCATATTTGGGGTCAGGAAGGAATTTTCCCCCAGAGCAGATTGGCTTGGGCGCTGGGGGTTTTCTGCCTTCCTCTGTAGCATTGGGCATGGCTCACTTGCTAGCTGATTCTCTGTATTTTCAAGTCTTTAAATCATGATTTGAAGACTTTAATAACTCAGTCATTGGTTAGAGGTTCATTACAGGAGTGGGTGGGTGAGGCTTTGTGGCCCGCATTGTGCGGGAGGTCAGACTAGATGATCATATTGATCCCTTCGGACCTTAGAGTCTGTGAGTCTATGATAGGCCAAACCTAACTGCCAAATGTATCTAGGTGGAGTCAGCGTTAAGTTAGGTAACTGAAGATGGTAGACAAGCAACTATTGTACACGGGCCACAATTGCACCACACTGTAACCCTTTTGCATATGAAATTGCATCTCTTTCTGGCAGTTGGCTTATAAAATGGCAGGGGGATAAGAGACACCTAATCAGAGGCCCTACCCAAGAAACTGGGTTCAGGTGTTCAGCTGAGATTAGATTTTCAGTCTATATCATCAGTTTTGCTCAAGAGAACTCGCTTGAGACCCATATCTGTTTGGATCAATATTGGGATAATTGAACACCTGTCAATCCTGGGCTTTGCCAGGGCCTTTGCTACCAGAAGGGCTGGTAGAAACACAGAGAAGTTTCCCTCACCAGATGTAGAAGTCAGCTATGGCTAACATCATCCACTTGGTAGCTTTCTGTTTAAGTGAAATGGGAGCAGCATCTTACACTACAAGAAAATCTAAATCCTCATTTTCTGATCCGGAAACTTCTTACAAGGACAAGTCACAAATCAATTACCTGCAACTGTGTGTCTGCCATCAGGCACATTCCTTGTTAGATTGTCCCTACCGCGCATTCATGGTCAGCCAAGATCAAAATCATCTATTACCCAACAGTGACTTGAGTGTCTCTGAATTACTTGCTTCCATGATCTTAATTCACAAGACTGCCTCACATGCAAACATGTCATGCAACCTATAAATAGAGACTGGATTTCAAAACAGACACAAAAAAACAAGTCACTAAAGTCTTGCAGAGATGCATTGAAAGCAAAGGTCTCAGATTCAGAACTGCTGAAACATACGTGGACTGAAAGGCAGGACTGGAATCAAGTACTGCTGGGATACGAAGAACAGCTGGAACAATAGCCTACTGAAGCACTTGTTCCTGCAGTAACCTCCTTTGATGACCATAGTCACAAAGGAACCAAGAAAAATTTGGAAAGGTGCATTTCTAAGAAACAGATGTGTCCAGTAGAGGACTTGGGCTGTGCTTTATCTTACTACTACTGCCCTCACAAATCAAGAAGCCTCGATAGCTAAAAGGGAGCTCCACCAGTGTCTAGCTAAGGAGATCAGACAAAGGATTGACTATTCTGACTATATTGTGACAAGTTCCAGAGGGGCAGCCACATTAGTCTATTTTAGCAAAACAAACAAGGAGTCGTGGGGCACTTTTAAAGATTAACATTTATGTATTGCATAAGCTTATACTTATTTATCATCTAAGACTAACTTGAAGACTAACCAATTTATTTAGCGCATAGGCTTATGCGATAAATAAGCCTGTGTCTACACTACAGAGTTCTAACGGCAGAAGTTTTGCCAGCAGAGAGCCACCGCTATAATTATAGGGGTGGGAGTGTACACACAGCTATGCCTTTGTTGTCAGCGTGTCCTCAATAGGACCACTTCCAACGACAAGAGGCAGTGTGGGGGAGCTGAGAGAGCAACTACAGGCTCCCAACTGCCCCCCCCCTTGCTGGGGCCCCCAGCATTGTGCCTGGGGCCCCCATCACCCTGCTGCTGCCAGCAGAGGTGGCCTTAGGCTACCTGGGACCCTAGCCAAAGGCCCATTTCAGGGCCCCCATAGGATCCCCGCTGCTGGCCCCGGCCTCCCTGGGGCCTCAGCACCCCACCAGGGCCCCGAAACACTCCCCCCCACAGCTGGCCCCAGGTCCCCATGGCCACCCCCCCGTGGGCCCTGAAACACCCCCATGGGACTGGTACCCCACTGAAGGCCCCGAACCTCCCACTGGGGGCCCCAGGTCCTGGCTCTCTCCCATGTGTCCTGCAGGGTGGGAGGCAGACACAGCTTTTGAGGTAGTGAAGGGGCCCGTTACTGCCTGGGGCCCTAGGCGGGCGGCTGCTTTGCCTACCCCAAAAGCCGCCTCTGGCTGCCAGGACCAAGGCGCCCTGGTGACATGCCAAGAAACCGCTGGGCTCCAGGTCCCAGCAGCAGCCTGGTTGCAGCCGTCAGGTTCCTGGGTCCGGCAGCAGGGGAGGCAGCTGCCAGGGTGCCCGGCAGCATAGGAAACAGGTCAGTGGCAAAGGAAGAGACAGCAGCAGTAGCACCCAAGTCCGTGGCCGCAGCTGCCAGGCACCTGGCAGCCGCAGTGGCTGCTCCGGGACCCCGCAGCAGGGAGGGCAGTTGCCAGGGCTCCCCAGTGGCAGGGGTTCAAGCTGCTGGGACCAAGGATCCCTGGTGGCAGGGGCTGAATCCCCCATCGGTGGGGGCCGGAAGCCACCAGGGCTCCCCCCTCCCTGGCAGAAAGGGTTCAAGCTGCTGCGGACAGAGGCTCCCCAGCAGCAGTGATTGAAGCCCCTGGCAGGAGGGCTGAACCTGCCAGGGGGGCAGAAGCCACTGGGACTCCTTTGTCCTGTTAGAGCAGTGAAATTAGCAAGTACCATTACTTGTCAGTGTACCTGCTCTGTTAGAGCAGTGATATTGACAAGTATGACAGCTCCGGAAGACCAGAGTGGCCTTGATTGGCATTCTGGGACATTTCTGGAGGCTACTTACCGTGGAAGAAAACAGTCAGCGTACATCCACAATGTTTCGTGCAGAAGGTGCTGTGACTGCTGCACAGGTGCCATCGTTGCATCAGAACAGGGCAGTTTTGACACCAAAACGAGCCCTCGGGTGTGTACAGTGGGCTTGTTTTGATGCAAAACATCGCGTTTTGGTGCAAAAGCTCAGTGTGTACGAGGCCTAATTCTGTTCGTTTTTAAAAGTGCGACAGGATTCCTTGCTTGTTTTGCTGAATATATTGTGTTGCTGGGAATGTGGTATCCCTTGCTGCATTACATAAATTCACTGGCTTCAACACCATTTCTCTACAGGAAGTGTTTAAACACTTTACAGTAAATTCCTAATGCCTAAATGAATTGATTGTAAATATTTTACTAGGTTTACTTGATTTGAAATCAGTTCATTGAAAAAGCGAAACATTTTAAAAAAGCAAATGTATTAACAATTGTTCATATATATGCATATGTTAATCACTTTGTTATTTCTACACCAGATAAAATACTGCATACACTTAAAGTTATAAACAGTAGCTTTAAAGTATTCATTGCTAACTGGAAAAGCATCTCCTTAAGGATGTCAATCAGGAGAAAAACTGAAGTGTCTCTTCAAGTAAAACTAAACTGAAAGCAACACCATTTAAATATGTAAGACAGACAGAAGGCATTACAAGTTGTCTATAACATGGACATATCTTTTTTCCTGTTCCTGAGTGTGCCTTTATTGGCAAATGTTTAACATTTGAGACATGAACACTATTTGAGACATCTGACATTTTAAATGCTAGCAAATCAGGTTAATGTCAAATCTAAAAGGATCGGGATTTGTTTATAGTTCAATGGTATATGAGCCAGCTTAGCAGCATATTGAGCTTGACCATAGCAAACCTCAGAACACAAGGTGTAAACGCTGCTACCACCACCGGAGATGGCTTCAATTTTTTTCTAACTTCAGTTCTATTCGTTCTCTAATGGTAGCATGAAACTACCACTAAGTCGACATATGAACTGATTTCTCAGTTGGAATGGTCTCAGTCAGATAAAACAGATAAAAAAAGATATAGGCAGCTTTCCTTTGAAAAAGGCTGAAGGCAAAACTAAACCAAACTGAATTTATTCTCTCTAGTTGAGTAAAACTGAACTCATTTGGTTCAGTTTAGTAACTTAAGAAATTAGAAAAATCTGTTTTGCAATGGGCAGAATGTATAATCAAACAAGATAGTACCATATTTCCTGAAAAGTGTATAAGCTTTTCTATAATAAGGTTTGCCTCATGTTGTCTGAATTTTCTTTTTAAGTAAGTTGTGGAATTTATACCAAACACGGAGAAAAAGATTAAGCAGCTTAAATTTGTTAGCAATCCTTTTTGCTTCACGAGACCAATAAATATATGTTGAAAGAGACATTTATTTTTATTAAGAAAAAGCAAGCACTAACATAAGAACAGTTAGTGCTAACTTTGCTGACTTACTTTATGTATGAACAGTGTTAATATTGACAGGAATGGAAAGACTGCTCTCACACCACATACTCCTTTCCACCCATATGATGGCAAATACTGATTTTTAAATTAAATCCATTAAGGAAGAAGTCAGTACCTTTACGGCAGCTTCATTCATCGATATATGTTGAAAAATACTTCTCATATATGTATTCAAAAGGGTATAACTGTAGCTTTTCAGTAGCTACAACCTATTTATTTTAGTAACTGCTTGAGCATGCAAATGATCTGAAATGATGTAGAGTGAGCTGGCTATGAAATATTATAGCATCAAGGCTGATTTAACAGACTAATATTCAGCAACTGAATGAAGCACTCATGTTAATTTGTTAAAACACAGAAAGCTGAGTGCAATATAGTTACTTTAATTCACATGGAAGGTTTTTATTGCAATTTAAACCCGTAAAAAGCTGAAGGATTCCAAAGTGCAACACAAATGAAGAAAAATAATTTAGATTTATACTTCGTTTCATGGGATTTGTCCCACGAAAGCTCATGCAACACATAAATTTGTTAGTCTTTAGAAATGCCACAGGCCTCGTTTGCTTTGCTGAACTAGACTGCTACAGCTAGGCTACCCCTGTGAAATTAGATTTATACGTGTTGGGCTGACATCTGTGAGGCTTATTATTAAGCCATTAGGGTTTCCTTAGTGAAAATCATGTCAATGCTCTAAGAATAATGGACCAAATACAATGGACTGGGGTGCCCCTCTTACAGAAAAGACCACAGAAGAGGGTTCATGCCTTTTTCTGGCACTAACGTCTTTGAGAGAGAGGCATTCTGTTGGCAAAAGTCAAGGTTTCAAAGGTGGCACCCTCTTCTAACTCTGCCTATCTTGAAGAATGCTGAGGAAAAGAACCCATTCCTCGTGGGTTCAAGGCTGATTCTGTAGGGTAGCTACCTCTCTAATGGCCTGCTTCTCCTCCAGTACACAGCTCATGCTTTAACTGCACTGACAGCAGCCTAGAGTTGCTTAACAGAAGCAGCAGAATGGACCTAGGAAGAACCAATGCAGCTTCAAGTTACATTAGCTCTTGACCACATTTTCACAGGAGCAGAGCTGGACCTCTGTTGCTCTACCCCACCAAAAATAGTGAAGCCCTGTAGGTGCTATTCACAGAAATTAATGGGACCAGAGGACACAGGACAGTACCACAGAAATAGCACTGTCTCACTGCTAACTTTTGCACACAGTTATCTCCAGCAAATTGTGTAGGCCATTCTCTTTAACTTTAACACTGAAGTCCTGCCACTGCTCCCAACGAGGTCCACGTGAAATTTTCCACTAACTTCAATGGAATGAGCATTTGAGAATTTCCTGGAAACATGAAAAGAGTATTAGTGAAGTAATGCAGAGATGTGTGCTCCCTATTAAGATACTAACCAAGCTCTATGGTAACCGGCTGCCACTATTCGTGGTAACACAAAGAACATGTCAACAGAATGTCTGTGAATGGATGTGTAGACAGTTGAGACAATTTACAAGGAAAAAAATAAGCAGATAAAACAGTATCTAGTTTATTACATATAGAAAGATTTCCAGAATTTACAAACACCCACATTTTTCATTCCAGGAAGAGTTTTGATTTGAAGACTTCACCCATGTATCTTTTTTTCCTTTTTTTCTCCTAACAATATATACAATGGAAGACTTTGATTTCTTTTTTCTGATTTTTTCTAAGTTTCTGTGCAATAGATGATTTCAAGTTGACACTTGTAAATACCATGTACAGTAAGTTTGTCTTCATTTTAGTTAATACAGCCTATTTTACAAGAGGAGTACAAAATTATTTTTTCTTTTGGAAAGAATTTAGCTCAATAACAGGGTTATCTTACAACTGATAGTATCAGTAAATATGACTGTACAATCAAGGCCCAGGGGCCAATGATTCATATTATATTATTTTCTGAATTACAATCTTAAAACAAGAATAGTACCCTACTCTATTCTTATTAGCCTTGTTTTAAGCAGATTCCCCACTCTGTTTACAACAGAATATAGTATACCTCAGTTCCACATCAAAAAAAGATGTGCTGTAGGAAAAGTTACATTTTAATTAAAAAAGTACATGTATAAATCAAAACCTATGTTAAATATTTAATACTCTTCAACCAACATTAACAGTTTTGTATGTAATAATTTACACTGATGATTTGTTGTACAGGTTTTCAGCAGCAAATGAAATGTAATGTATCGTGTAAATGTGCTAGTATAATACCCATCCTCACCATGACAGAGTGGTGGGCACATCAGTTCATTGTGTCCGGCTAAGTCCTTATGGTGGAGGATGAAATAAGAGAGACTCATTATCCAGGTGTCACAGTGCTTTTGCTTGGCACAACACAGAATGTGCAGTTCAGTCAACTAACTCCTGAGGTTTGTGTAAAGTAAACAAACTGAACTGGATGCATCATACCCATCTATGGACGCAGAAGAGGAGGAGGATGTGAGGTCCTAGTTGTGATTCATGAAACATTTATAGTCTGGATACCCATGAGTTAAAAGAAGGATTTGCTGAGGTTCTATAGGTCATCATTCTGAAACTGAAAGAAAAAGAAAGTAACCATTATACGCTTGTAAACACACTGTTCATAATTACTGTTTTGAGCAAAAAAATGATACGTGCCATTCAAACTTCAATTGTTAGCATCTTAGGAAAAAAATGGCGCACACAGTTATTTAAACTGTACTCAAACAGGTACAACTCACTAAAGCAACAAACATGTTGAAACAACCAGCAATACATTTTAAAAATATTTGAGAGATTTACCTGTGGAAAAGGAAAACCAGAGTGTTTATACTGATTAGATTTCTTGACCCTGAATTCTATACCAAAGAAGAGAGCCCAGACCATTAACCTCCTGGGGTTTTTTGTATTCGCTACAAGGAAGTTTTTGGATGTATTTTTGGCCACACTTTCCAGCCTACTTAAGTGCATAATTCCTTGTGTGAGAAGGTGCCATGTACCACTCAACATGAACACCACTGACCATTAATGAAAAAAACAAAAATATAAATTTTGGCCATTCCCATGGAGCCAGAAGTCAGGAAATATTGGAGACATCATTTAAAAATATAGCTCCTTTCACTGATTAGAAGACTGATTCCTTGTCCACATGGTGTGTTACTCCATATAAACAGGGTGTAAATTCTAATCTAGCCAACTGGCCCACATAGACCCTGGTTGTATGCACTAGAAGTTCTTTAGGGCACTGGGACTGTTGGACTAGAATTTATGAATTTACATTTTCACTGACATGGAATAATGCAGCAGATAGACAATCCAACGCCTCACCAGATGTTGCAACCATAATTGTACTTCTGAGCCTACACTCTGTAGGGAATTTGTGACATTATTAAAACTAGAACTCTAAGTGTGATCCAGCAGTGAAACAATATTCTGCAATACCGCTTTTTGTTTTAAAAAGGCTAAATGGCACATTTGTGCTAAATCCATTTATAAACTGAGGCTGTGATTTTATAAATAAGGTTACTCACCCTATGCAGTGACTGAGGTTCTTCAAGAAGATTGTTCCTATGAATGCTCCACTTCAGGTGAGTACATGCACAAGGACGTGCAATTGGAGATTTGCAGTAGCAGTGACTGGATGGACTGTACACATGCTGTCCTGTCTCACACTGCCTCACACACATACCACCTTGCAACCCTCCTCCTCTTTTGGTTCCTTCTCTATCACAGAGTATCTAGCTGGTAACTCTAAAAGAGAAGGGAAGAGGGAGAGCAGTGGAGCACCACAGGGACAACCAACTCAAAGAACCTCAGTTACTGCACAGGGTGAGTGACCCTTTTTCCTTCTTAGAAGAGTGTCCCTGTGGGTGCTCCACTTTAGGTGACTGTAGAGCAGTGCCCTTCAGTGGAAGAAAGGGGCTTCAGTGTTGTAATCATTGTGGATGACAAGATGGTAAAGCCATATAGAGCACCTGACCAGGAATACTGCTCTAGTGCACAATGTTGTGTGAAGGTATGGACTGGCACCCAGACTGCTGCTTTGCAGATGTTTATAATGGGGACATTATTAAGGAAGGCCAGTGAAGCAGATAGAGCTCTGGTGGAGTCTGTGCGGGACCCCATTCAGGACTGAAGCTATTGATGATGATAGCAAATGTCCGTGCATTCAGAGATCCATTTAGACAGCCTCTGTGTAGATATGGCGTCCTTCTGAGCATTCTGTCATGTAGAGGAATAATTTTAGTGATTTTCAAAAAATCTTTGTTCTCTCGACGCAAAAGGCTAGTGCCCTTCAGATGTCCAGGGTATGGAGTGCTGCTTGTCATTTATTCCTGTTTCTGGAAGAACAGGAGATAAATGGGCTGATTCGGAGTTAAGACTTGTGATGCAGTCTTAAACTAACTTTATTTTTAAAGAAGGTTCTGTATGGATGGTATGCCATGAGAGTCCCTAGTTCTTCAACCTGTCTGGCAGATGTGATAGTGACAAGGAAGGCACCTTCACTGAAAGGTGGAGTAGTGAATATGTTGCTAGTACTTCAAAAGTTGGTCCGGTAAGGACCCACAACACTGGATTAAGATCCCATAATGAGTAAGGATTTGTATTTCAGGGATGAAGATCCTTATGAAAATGCTTGGAGACAGGATGAGCAAAAGTTGATAACTTATTCACCTTATGGTGGAATGCTGTGATAGTTGCAGGATGTTTTCTGATTGAGCTTATGGAGAGACTCAATTTCTTAAGCTCCAGTATATAGATAGTCCAGTACCAGAGGCAGAGGAAAAGACCTGATTTGTATATTTGACACTATATAGTGAATCGCCTCCATTTGTGTAGGTATGTATGTCAAGTAGTCAGTCTAAGATTATTTAACAGAATGTCCCTTACTTCCTCTGAGCAAGCCATTTTGGCTTCTTGGAACCATGAAGTTTTGTAATGCACAAACAGTGAATCTGGCCTATATTGTGTGACAGAAGATAAGGTGGAAGACAAAGAGTGAGGGGCACGCAGCCATCTTTAGGAGGTAAGGAAACCACATCTGCTGGAACTACATGGGGGCTAGCTATCTAGATGACTTTGAAATTATCTGTTCTGATCTTATGCAATATGCCCAAAATAGGAGACGGGTTAAAGGGAAAGGGTAGAGTATCGGTGCATCACATTTGATGAGAAGAGCATCACTCATGGAACAGTGACCCCCACATCTACTCTGGAGCAGAACTGGGGCCATATAGCATTTTATGTGATTATGAAGTGGTCTATAGTTGGGAAATTCCACTGTATGACTATATTCCATAGCAGAGAGATCAATTTCTCACTCATGGACCTGAGAGAATTTTCTGCTTAGGGCATCAAGGCGGTGTTCTGGCATCCTGGTAGATAGGAGACTGAGATGTGGACGCTGTTACTAATGCACCAGGTCCAAAGTAGCATGGTTTTCATGCACAGGGCACGTGAATATGCCTACCAGACCTTGTCAGTATATATAGAACATTCAAGTGACTGTTTGTAAGGATCTTTACAGTTGTGTTCTTGATCATAGATAGGAAATGAGAGAACACACTGTGAAACACCTATAGCTCCAGTACGTTTATATGTACCAAGGATGCTGACTTGGACCAATAGCCTTGGACAATGTGAGTGTGCAGCTGTGCTCCCCAATCTCAACAGGGAAGCATACACAGTGAATATCATCAATAGAGGGTACTGTCTAAAGGGGACTCCTGCCCAATCTTTATTTGGGTGACCTCCACTGTAGAGAGTCTTTTACTTTGCTTGGCATTGTAAGACATTTGTTTATGCCGTGTCTGTGCAGAATGTAGACTGTCTAGAGCCAGGCTTATAGGCACAGTCTTGCATATTTTACAACAAACATTGTTGCAGACATATGGCCTACAGCTGTAGGCATTCCAAGCTGATGTTTGTGGACTGTCTGATGTTATGGAGATAAGATGGAA
Source organism: Pelusios castaneus (assembly GCA_007922175.1). NCBI lineage: Eukaryota > Metazoa > Chordata > Testudines > Pelomedusidae > Pelusios > Pelusios castaneus. The sequence goes on from ML685789.1 coordinate 9,239,478, forward strand.
TAAAGTCAAACCATTGTCGGGGAAGAAAGGCTTGTAGTGCCTGGAGAACTGAGATAGATTCTGATGAACTGCAGTTTCTGCACAGGTGTATATGTTGATTTTTGTGCATTTATTTGCAGGCCTACATTTGTGAAAAGAGCTACTTGGTTTTGTGTAACTTTTAGTGCTCCTTCTTGTCTAGTTCAGTAGAGAACTATCGAAACAGGAATATTATGATCCTTTATCTGTGGAGATGAGCTGCCACCATTGTGAAGACTTTCGAAAATAGCCACAAGGCAGTGGATCAGTCCACTGAAAATGGTCTGCCCCTAGAATAAATATGAGGGACCTACTGTGTGAGGGATGTATTGTTATATGATAATGTGTGTCCTGGAGAGTGAAGAACCAGTACTTTCCAGTACTAGAATTATGGTTGCCATTGTGACCATCCTTAAGTGTTGGATTTTAACGTATTTGTTGAGGTTTCTTAAGTTGAGAATGGGCCTCAATTCCCACCCCCCCGGCCAGGTTAAGAAGTAATGCAAATAGAATCCTCTCCATGTTGTGTTAGTGCTGGTTCTACTATGCCTAAGTATATGAAGCAGTCCACCTCCTGATCTTCCTGAGAGGGGTCCCTGAAGAGAAACGGGGAAGGAGGGATGGAGATAAATTAGTTGACTAGTCACTCTCTATTATCTTGAATACTCATTTGTCTGACATGACTGTCTACCAGGCTGGGTAAATAGGGTCAGATGGGCTTTGAATGGATGAGAAGTAGCAGGTATTTCCAGAACATGAAACTGTGGGCAACTTGGACCCTTGACCAAAACCTCAAAATTGTTGTCTTGACAGAGGTTGTTTGGAGTCAATGGTGGGGCAGGGGCTGTTGTCATCAGGCAGGCTTTTGTCTCCATCTTTGTGGGTTGTATTGTCTGAGGCTGTGTATAAGATGCAGACCAAAAATCTCTGATGTGTAGTACTGTCCCTGTTTTTTCTTGTTCATAGGTGTGTAGATGTCCAGGGACTTCAGCATTGCTCTGGAGTCCTTCAACATGTGAAGTGGCTCATCAGTTTCAGCTGCAAAAAGCTTAGGGCCTTCAAATGGAAGAGAGTCTCAACCGTCAATTGAAGTTCTCTGGGAAAACAAGAGAGGTGTAGCCTGCATGAGGCACATGACTACCACTACCGCTGCAGACAGAGCCACAGTGTCGGTGGAATCCTGTGAAGCTTGCAATGCTGTTCCAGCAAGAAGTTGCGCCTCATATACGATGGCCCAAAATTCTTTTCTTTCAGCAAGAGTTCAATAAATTCTGATACTTTTAAATAATTTGTGATTTGTACTTTGGCATTAATACCTTGTAGTTGGATATACTGAACTGCTAAATTGCCAAAGAGTAAGTCTTACAACTGAAAAGTTCTAGTCACTTCCAATCCCTATCATACAGGCAATTCTGGAGCGATGGTGTCTGCCCTATTCATTTATTGCCTCCTACACCAAAGAGTTTAGTATGGGATATGAGAAAAAGAATTCTATCCCTTTAGAGGACACAACACTTTGTTTCTAACCTTTTGCTGGTGTGTGCCAGATGATTTTTGCTGGTTCCATGAGTACATCATTAATTGGTAAAGCAATTTTGGAAGAGGTTGCTGTATGTAAAATATCTAGTAGCTTATGTTGGGATTCAGCCACTTCCTCTAGTGAAATGTCCAAAGTGTCTGCCGCTCTCTTAAAAAGTTCCTGGAATTGTTTAAAGACATCCCCCATGGTGAAAGGTGGGGGCTTGATGGTTTCATCCAGGGGAGATGCAGTCTTAACTGAATAAGTATGCTATTTAGGCGAGGTACAAAGGTGCTGCTAAGGGCTCTGACTCAAGCCAAAGAGTGGTAGAGGAGGGTTTGGTCACACGGCTCTATGTAACCAACCGCCTGAGGCGATGCAAGACGGGGACAGTGCATGTGCTACCCAACCAGGCACTGCTATGACAAATCTCCAGTTACAAGCACAGGAATGCACAGTCACCCAAAATGGAGCACCCACGGGGACACTCCTTAAAGAAAAGCCTGTGTATATTTTTCATACCATTAACTGCGTGCCTAAAAGGTAGATTAATAGAATATTTTCCTGCAGCAAATAAAGACTTCCCATAAGGCACAGAATTAAAAGCAGAAAAGGCCCCCTGTCCTACATTCTTTAATTTCCCAAGAAACAGAATTTACTTTGTGTGGCCCCTCAAGTGAAAGGAAAGCCTATGCTTGAGAATGATGTGTGGTATGCTAAGAAAACTCCCTGGAGAATTATCTCACAGATCTCTTATTTACTTTCAGCTTTCTCCTGAACTCATATTCCAATCTACTGGAATGTTCCTACCAGAATATCTATACACAGCTTAACATAGCTTCACAGCTTTCAACTATGTTGGATCTAAAAATAGACAGAATGCCACACTTTATTAAAGGACTAGTGACAAAGAAAGAAATCACCTAATTTAAACTGAGAAGTACTGAAATGTGCATGGTTTGCTTTTCATTTCATATCTGGCTCTTATCCAGCATAGCTGAATGAACAACTCAGTGCAAGAACAAACTGTACCCAGTAGTATGGGCACATGCTCCAACCTGCATCGTGGAAGAAACAGGGAGGGAAATTTACAGTTTTTCTAGTAATGTCAAGCTTGTTGTTTCGAGATATTTTTAATAAATAAAAATTGTCAGTGTCAAAGCAATATATCACATCTATTACCTAATTTTTCCGTAACCTACCGCAACTCTGTAATTCATTACTTATAAAAATCCTCTCTCACTTCCCCAACACAACCAGTACAGTTAAGACTTTTGTAAAGAAACCTAGTGGAAGCTGTGGGTGTTACTCTCCCATAGTTCTGTACACAGAATTAAAGAGAAAAGGCATTTAATAGAGACAGGGAAATATTATCTAGTGAAATCATTCAGAAACATTAAAAGTCCTGAAAAACACAGTAATTATGGAAGACTGGGTGTATAAGTTAAAAAAAAAAAAAAAAAAACTTTGGAAGAGAGAAATGGGGCAAAGACTGTAGTAGGTTGCATAACTAGGAATTTCTGTGATTAAGGTGACTCTCCAAAAATATATGGAGCAGTAACTGCAATATGCTTTCATTGCATGTGAACTGTCTCTTGGCAGTTCCTCAGAAAAGCACCATGAAAAGCGTACTTACAGAAGTAGTAACAAGGGTCAGTTTCAGACCCATTACCACACTTTCAGTGTCTGCTGGGTTACTATAAGGCACAGAACACATGTAAAGATTTCCTGACAAAAAATTAACTTGTGTCAAAACTGTGAAGCCATATAAACAACTTCAGTTTGCTGGTAAAATAGTTTGGAATAAATACATTATCATTTTAACTAGAGAATTCTTCAAGATCTCAGAACCCCATCCATTTGAATTAAGCTTTTGATTGTATTAACATTTTTACTTAGATCTATAAAATAAAAAAAAGCTACCCCTTTTAAGTGAAGTCATTCTACTTCCGAACAATGTCTATTGTTTATTTAGATTTAAAATTAGGCAAACAGTCCATCTTATTTGGGCCCAAGTCTTCAAAATTTCTCTTAAAAAAAAAAAAAAAAAAAAAGCAAAACGGTACGAGTTACCAGGATCCTAAAGTAAGCATTTGAAACCTGTTGTGTATGTTATGTTTTTGTAATGTAGGACACGTGTAAGTGACAAAAACATTTAGAAATATCTGATTCTTTGCTAAGAAAAGTTTTAGCTTAGTTGATTTTAAAATGACCTACTTTTCGACTCCTTATGCCTCTCTGCCCCCCACCACCCAATGTATAATGGAAAGACCAACAACCCATACTCTACACAACAGTGGTGCCCAGTATCATTGATTCAACACACACAAATACAAAGATAACATCCATACTGAAGCAGACCTGCATCCTCAAGGTCACTATAGTATCACCAACACTATGGCTTAGATCTGTGGAATCTTTGTGTGTATACATAAATTAGAACCTATGTATTAACAGTGTATGAAAGTACTTCGCCACTAGACTAAAAAAAAACTTTAGAGTATTTCTTGACTTCTGTGACAAAACAACAATTTACTGTCAGAATGACTCCTATCTTACAAGGATGACCTTGTCTGAATTAAATGGATAATACTAAGTCCCATCAGAAAAAGAGCTCCCAACATCAAAGACTCACCTGCTGAAGGTAGTAGCTATTGAGCAGACCACTGTGACAGATGGAAAATATAACACCACTTCTCACAGATGCTCAATCAAGTTAGTGTGATAGGAACCTGAATGGAAGTTGAGAATTGTGCACTACAACCCCGAATGGTGTAATCGAGGTAGTTCTCACAGGGAATCATTTACCATTAGGCGAGCAGAAAACTTTCTTTTACTTAACACGGTGAACAGACCTTTTAGATTGGACACTTATACATCCTATTTTTAAAAAATCCTCCTAGGGGAACTCCAGGCTACCTCTAAATGGCTTTAATACTACAGTTAACCCATCAGCAAGTAGATTAAGCTAATTTTATAGATTTCTTTCTAGGGGCCATTACTGTTGATAAACAAAAATTGACACTGAAGTTAAGTGATTCCTATCAAAACACAAGACAGTTAGGATGAGCCTATCTAGTCAGGATGGAAGACTGGTCCTTATGATCGCGGATCTGAGTCAGAGGCATCAGGAGATACTATACTAGATTGATTTTTAAAAAAACAAAAAAAACCCCCATAGAATTCCTCATGTTCCTCAGTTGAAAGAACAAAAAAGAAAGCCATGAATCCTTCACCTTGGCCAATGGACATAAAAGGGTGAAATATGGAAGGAATTAATGGATCTCTCACATGAGTTCTGGTCAATGATGCTCATCTGTGCATGAAACCAGCATTCCCAACAGGCTTTTATAAAGACAACTTTTATTTTTTTATGAGACAACTTACTTTTTCTTCATGAGTGCTTTCATTTTTGTTTAACATTCCTCCAAGACTTTGTACCTCACAGTCTCCTAATATAGCCAAAGATACTTCAGAAACTGCATCAAGCTGTACCTCTCTGATTTCTCTACATATAGAGCCCTGAGTTGCAGAACTGTTCAGGAGGTGATGAGAATTTCCTCCTCCTTTATTCATTATTGTAAGTACCATGATCCTGGAAAAGATCCTGGAGCACTTTGCTAGACCAGAATGGAAAAAGTTGGCATCCACTTACCAAGAAGGATTATTGTCTGTAAAAATCACACAATGAGACAATGAAGACACGTCTCCTTCAGATCCATGGAAGACAGGAACCCGCTCTAGACAATTGTCAAGTGAATTTGAGAACGTCAATCTTGAACTATGGCTCCTGTGGGCACTTATTCAAATGTTCAGATAAAGCCCTGTTCTCTATCCCAGTTCTCCCAAACTAGAAACATAGTAGGATGAGGAACTGCCCTTGAGTTCCCTCTGCCAGGGTATGGCTTGTATTAATCCAGTCTAGTAAATGATGGATGACTGCCTTCATGTTCTGTCATTTCCATAGTCTGCCTGAGACAAAAAAACGTGCCTTTGATTCTGACACAGCCCAGAAGAATTCTCTCCAACCTTGCCCTCCCTGTTCCTGGATAATGTTTAAGAACTTAATTTTGACCAGTGGTGAGGATCTATTTGTTACCAAATTGAAAGAGTCCGGCACCACTCAGGGGAAGTCTACTCAAGACACAGCTGGCAGAGAATCATAAAAATTGCCCTGAAAAGATCTATTAACATCACTTTAGTCTTTTCACTCCAAACTTGTTCCAACCACCAATGCAAAATGGTATTTTCTCCTCTTTTACTTCAGGGACTACTTCAACTTGCCACATGACCTATATTCCTTTGCATCACATTTGGCGGGGGCCAGGATTATAATTTGATTTTCTGGTGATTCCATGACTACCTTGTCCCTTAACTTCCATAAAATTTCCCATGGATTTAATAAAGCAGGGAGCAAATTTGCATAGGAATCCATTCTCAATAACCAAAGACACTCACACTCGCAAGAAACTGAGTTTTATCCCACAGTTCTGAATAAGAGCCATACAGTGTATCTAGCTGTGATCACAGAGCAAGTGACTATCCTAAACATTTTCCAGAAAAAAGCTCTTTCACTGTTAAGCTTTTGGTTTTGAAAGGAACTACACATGCATTAGTATCCACCAATGTTAGCCCTGCTCATGCAAGGTATGTTGAGATTGTAGAGTTCCCTAGCCTGTTAGAAAACCCTTCATAATTCCTCCTGGGAAAAAAACCCCACTCTTTTAGGTTAAAAAAAAAACAAACAACAAAACTTCTAGCTGGACATGCTGAGTCCTTAACCACAAAAAAGATGCCTTTTCCACCTTCAGTAGTGTCACCAGGCTAGATTTAGATTGCTACATACAGTGAAACTTCATAGCTTTAAAATGAAAGCAACATGACAGGAAAGAAGTAAATGGTGGGACAAGAGGCCTGTTGATATTTTGCTTGTTGTTCTGTATCTTGGGCTACTCTCATCCTTCCACTGCAGTTTTTTGTTTTTTGGTGGGAGCATGGGGGGGAAGTGTGATGTAGAAGGTGGTGGGGTATGAATATCCACAATGGAAGCTGAGCATTACATCCTGGTTAGAATGGCATAGCCACTTGCAGCTAGATACAACAGCCCAGATGGAAGACCATGACGACACAGCATGGAACATTAACTCAGTATCTTACTAATCTCTTAGGGATGGCTAGAAAGTCCTCTTAAATTTTTAGGATATCTTCCCATCGAGCATGAAGAGAATAGAACTATAATATATCTAGGGAGCTCAGACCTTAGCTAAAGTATCAAAATTTCTATTTATTGTTTTATTATGGGTTTTTGTTATTTTTGATCCTGTCACTTTGATTCAGACAGCTGCTCTCCTCCACTAAGGAGAAAGAAGTTACTCACCGTGTGCAGTAATAATGGTTTTTCTAGTGAAGATAACTAACTAATCAGAAAAAAACATTTTCATTGATTGGTATGCTCTAGTGAACAGGTAGCCATGGGTTCGAAAGTGGGGTGGGGGTGGGGGGTCTAGTCAGCCCTTTCAATACTAGGTTTAGCTTCTATGAGGGGAAGTCAAGGTTGAGGGAAGAAGTTTGTTATTCTCTTAAGGAACCTCTTAGTGGTTGGGTGTGATAGTACCAAGGACCAGCCTATGGGTTGGTGAAATGCCAGCTGCTAGGTGGACCCTGAGAGGCAGCTCAGTGATAACCTCTATTTTTTTTAAGGGTCAGGGCATATTCCAGAATTTGTAGAACAGTTGCTGACGCTGGAGAGATTTGGTGGGACAGGCACCAAATCTAAAACCTGGACCATTTCTGCAGATAAGTGCATTGTGTAGAGGACTTTCTACAGTGCAGTAGAACCTCTGATACACCTTTTGAGCATGAGCTATCTAGGTGCCTAAACCACGTAGGAGCCAAGATCTGAGGCAGAGGATCCCCAGTTGGGATGTATAATGCATCCTTTGTGCTGAGAGAGAAGGTGCATAGTGGCCAGAAAAGAGATTGATGGGGCACATTATGAATTGGATCAGGTAAGGGTTCCAGATCTGTGTCTGCCACGTGGGATCAATCAGAATCATGTGAGCTCTAACTCTATCTTCAGCAGCAGAGGAACCAGAAGGAAGGCAATAAAGGTGGTCCTTGTTCCAATGGAGGGAAAGTGACTTGCTCAGAGTGCTGTCCAATCTCTGGCATGAAACAGTATTGCAGATGCAGACTTCTGGTTCTATTAAGTGGCAAACAGATCCGTGGAAGGTGTTCCCCACTGTGCGACTAAGTTGTGAAGTACTGATGGGTGCCTTTCCCCCTTGTGGTCATGCGAGAATGTTGGCAGTAACAGGTTTGTTCACACTGTCCTTGTTTGGTCTGTAAACTGAGACAAACCACTGTAACAGGCATGACTGGCATGTAGAATCACCACCGTGCTGGCTGCCATATGCCCCAAGTGTTGGAGGCAGATTCTGGCTGGTACTCTAGGACTGCATTGAGCCATGTCTATAAGCAATACCAGGGACAAAAACCTGTGCTGCAGTAGGAAGGTGTTGGTCAATAGCATGTCTAGGTCAATCCCTATTAAATCTATGCATTGCACTGGTGTGAGGGTCGACTTCTGGAAACTAACCTGTAAGCTCAGTTCCATGAACTAGTATATCATGTCCTTAGTGGCTCAACAAGCCTCCTGAAGTGATCATGCTCTGAGGAAACAATTATCCACATATTTGACCATTATCCCTTGTGATCGTAGATGGTCAGCCACCACTAACTGAGCTTTGGAAAATAATTCAGGGCTAAAGAAAATCTGAAAGGGAAGACTCTGTATTGGCAATGGTTATGACCTAAGATGAACCTGAAGAAACATTTGTCAGCCAGTAGTATTGAAATGTGAAAGTAGGCATCTTGTAGGTTGACGGCTGAAAGTCAGTCTACCTGTTCCAGTGATAGAATGATATAAGTTCAACTTCCTCATCAACAATGGTGCTTCAGGGTGGATGGTTGGGTTGAGGACCGGCAGCACAAAGGCTTTGCTTTAAGAATTTTGCCTTTTTCCCCCCTGGGATTCATAGTTCCACTGTGATGGAAATGAGACAAATGAGGTTTCTTTGGGTACTCAGGACTCAAGCATCTCTTTTGCCCCAGTTATAGATTCCCAGTGACCAGAGAGTGGCCTGGAGTCCTTCAGGGAGTGGAGAGGTCTACACCTCCTTGAAGAATCCTGAGAAGTGGAACAAAGACAACCATGTCATTATCACAGCCATGGGATGGTCCCGGCAGCCATGTTGCTAGTATCAAAGGCTGACTATAAAGATGTTTTTGCCACCAGTTACCTCTTATGGATGAAAGCCTTGAAGGAATCCCAGGTGTTTTCTGGCAGCTTATCAAGATTATGTACATTTATTGTAATTAGTGTAATCATACTTTGCCATCACTGCTGGTAGTTGGAAATCTGAAATTTTAGAATGACCAAGGAATATGCCTTCCAACTAAAGAAATCAAGGTGCTTCTAGTCTGTCACAAGGGGAGTTGCTAGAGTGGCGCTGTCAGCCACGAATGGGCAGAATGTCCCTGTCCAACATGATGAAATTGGTTGGTGGGTGAACAGGAACATCTTCGCAGAACTTATTTTTTGGCTGGCCACTTGCATGTCATGGCCACTGAATTAGGAACCAAATTAGGCAATTTTGGAAGTAGATGAAGCACGGAGGATGTCAATAAGCTGGTGGTGCCTTTACCTTTAACTACCTCCAACTACCTCGGGAGGGGTAGCCATGTTAGTCTGAGTACAGCAAAAGCAACGAGAGTCCTGAGGCACCTTAAAGACTAAAAAATTTCTTCAGGCATAAGCTTTAATGGGCTCCAACCCACTTCGTCATCTGGAGCCCATGAAAGCTTATGCCTCAAGAAATTTGTTAGTCTTTAAGATGCCACCGGATTCTCATTGTTTTTGTTCCAGTGGTATGTTGAGAAAGCCCACTGCTCTCTATGCCAGTTCTTGGAACAAGCGGACATCATCCTCCATGGAAAGAAGTGATGGCACCCCTTCATCTAGTGAAGAAGAGGATATGGTTTCAGGTGTGATCTCCTCCTCTGTGTCCACCTCTTGCTCCTCCATTTCTTGGGAGTTCCAAGGCCCACAAAGTTGTAGTTAACGGGGCACGTCTGGGAGATTGTCAGGCAATATTTGGTGCCCCCAAGGCAGGCTGTCAGTGTGCAGCCCAGGGATCCCAAGGTGGCCACTATAGTGACAAAGGGCCTGGTGAGGGGCACTGTGGCCATACTGGACAGTGCCATCTAGTGGTACATTCCTGGACCCTGTTGATATTGGGACCCTTATAGAGCTTAGGAGGAGTACAGAGAATCCTCATCTGGCTTACTGTCTCATCTTTCACTTGACATCAGAGGGTCATGGCATGGGGAAAATACCTCTTGGTTGGCCTTGGCTTGGCTCCAAGGGGAGGAGAGTCACGTGCTTCCAACACAGCCCAGTCATTGGCCTGATGGAATTCTGCCAGTACCAAGTATCCCGGCATCAGCAGCAGTGGAGCTGGGGACCTTTCCTGTACCGATCTCGCAGGTGTCTAAAGCGTCTGTGGGCCTACCAACAGTACTGGACATTAATGGTTGCCATGGGCATGGGTGCTAGACAATCTCAGTGCTGGTGGTACTGAGGATACTGAGCAAGATGATGACTGCTTTCGACTGAGCTCACTGAGGGGACTTCCTGGTTTCTTTTTAGATTTATGAAAGGAGTCCCCAGGTCATTTCTTTGACCCACTAACCTGCGAAGTCAAAGGTTGAGGTAAGACTCATGCCTGCCAAACAGCCACCTCTATGAAGATAGTTTTCTGGTGGAGCTTTCCATCCTTGAATGATGTTGGTTGGAGCTGCTGGCAAAACTTGTGTTGGATATGGTCCTTGCTGAGACAGAGAATCAGCTCACTTTAAGTACTCTTCTTGTAGCCAGAAGACTGGGACATACCACTGCCTAGAGGGTCCCTGTCTACCTGGGGTCTTTTCATTCTTTTTTTTGTTTTGGTATGGTCAAATAAAAGTTCAAAAAAGGCTAATGGGTTTCTAAAAACCAAAGATTAACAACTAAAGGAGAGTTAATGATCCTCAGACAGCTAAAGGCTCTAGGATCCAATCTTTCCTTAATTCTAGCTATTAGGGGACCAAAATTAAACTGTGACTTCATTGGTTTGTCCAGTAAATTAAACTGCAAAATAGGTATCTGAATTAAGTGAGCACCAGAACACTAGGAATATTTGTTATCACCTAACACTCTATACTGAGATGTAACGCAATACTTCAGGTGTGAATGCAGAAAACCAAAGGGGAGAAGGCACTTTTCATTAAATAATAACTTTTAAATATATATTGTATAATTAAATATGAAAATGGGTATAATTTTATAGACATATTTTACAGGAAATTACTGAACCACACTATAAATTAAGCAGTGTCCAATTATACTATATACTCTGACAAAGATTAGTGGAACAGGTTTATTAGACTATATGACCCTAATTCCACAGGCAAACATTATGTGACAAGTAATATGCTTTCCAATGGCAAAATTCTTTAATGACTAATGCAGAAATGATGGTTTTTTTGCATCATGTTCTAATTTTAGGTACTGTACTTGCTGTTCAGAGTTTGAGCTTTTCTCGACTCTGAAAGAGCAAGGATAATACACTACAATTCAAGTATCACATTTTCAACACCTGGTTTACAGTCTCAAAACAGCCTAAACAGAACATAACAAACGCTATGTTAGGTGATGACTGCCTAGGAAGGAGTACTGCAGAAAGGAATTTGGGAGTCATAGTGCAGTGGTTTTCAAACTATGGGTCAGGACCTAGTAGTGGGTCGCAGACCCTCAGGTACTGGGTTGCAGCATTTCCTGCTGCTGCCACCAAAAGACTGAAATGTATTGCTGAAAGATGTAATTGGTCGCAGGCATAAATGTTTCTCCCCCCCCGCCCCCCCAGAGTCTCAAGAAAAAAAGTTTGAAAACCATTGTCATAATGGACCACAAGCTAAATATGAGCCAACAGTGTAACACTGTTGAGAAAAAAACAAAAAAACAAAACAAAAAAACCCGCAAACACTATTCTGGGATGTATTAAAAGGAGTATTGTAAGTAAAATACAAGAAGCAATTCTTCCGCTCTATTTGCCCTGAAGAGGCCTCAACTGGACTATTGTGTCCCGTTCTGGGCGCCTCGTTTCAGGAAAGATGTGGACAAACTGGAGGAAGTCTAGAGAAGAGCAACACGAATGATTAAAGGTCTGGAACACTTGACATACAAGATTGAAAGAACTGGGTTTGTTTAGTCGGAAAAGAGGAGACTTAGAAGGGACATGATAACAGTTTTCAAGTACCTAAAACATTGTCACGAGGAGGAAGACGGAAGAAAACTGTTCTCCTTAACTGCCAGTGATAGGACAAGAAGCAATGGGCTTAAATTACTGCAGGAGAGGTTTAGGTTGGACATTAGGAAAAAATTCCTAACTGTCAGGGTGATTAACCCCTGGAATAAATTGCCCAGGCAGGCTGTAGAATCCCCATCATTGGAAGTTTTTAAGAGCAGGTTACACAAGCACCTGTCAGGGATGGTTTAAGAGGGTACATGGTCGTGTCATGAGTGTAGGGGACTGAACTTGATGACCTCTCATCGTCCCTTCCAGTTTCAATGATTCTATAATTTCAACCCATTGGTAGTGCACCGAAAAATGCATCTAATATTTTCTAAAGTTTTACTAAATCGAAAAGGACAAATGTTTCTCTTCAGTATTTAAGTTTTTCTCTTAAAAAGTAAGAGTATTTTATTTGTCCTCTCTCCATGTGATATTACAAAAATGTTTCTAGGGAGAAAGTATCTTAAATCTATACAAGTTATCATCTGGGCATCCTATTATTTCTTATCAACAAACATCAGTGTTTCCTTAACACAAAAGAGCACACACAAGACAAGTGTTTTAATTGATAGTGCTAGGACTAAAGTGAGCTGAGGTAAGAATCACTAACATTACTGACATCACTGCTGGCAGCTTAACAAAAGGGAAAACCTGGGTTTAATCTATTTCCTACTCACCACAGGCTGTAGCTGAAGTCCCCAGTAATATGGTTTGTGGTTAACTTTATGGAAGAAATTGGTAATACAAAAAACAAAAAAGTACTAAAACAAAACAAACATCTTTAAAAGTTACTACATGGTATGTTTGACAAATGGTCTCTTCTCATCTGTTAAATATACAGAAAACACTAATGTATGATCCACTTTGCAGAATTCTCTCTTCACAAGGTTATTAGACCAGCCTGGATACAAAACAACTCAACTGTAGTTCCCACTACTACTGAAACCTATTTTATTAGCAACATGCAATTCACATCCCCTGGAGAAAGAAACAAGGAGTCTAGTGGCACTTTTAAGGACTAACATTTATGTATCTCAAGAGCTTTCGTGGGAGAAAAATCCCACATCTGTTCCCCATCTTCAAAGCATCTGATGAAGTGGGATTTCCTCCCATAAAAGCTCATGCGATAAATAAATGTGTTAAGTCTTTAAAAGTGCCACTGTCTTCCTTGTTTGTTTGACTGACCTAGACTAACACAGCTACCTCTTCGGAAACTTCTGGAGAAAGGAACCTTCAAACCAAATACTGAAAAGTTTCCCAAGCTCACATATTTCCCTTTTGGAGTTAAAGTGCACCAGGGGAGGGAAGAGTGTGCACACATTTAGGACGTTAGTTATCTTAAAAGACCAAAGAGTCTAGAATTTCTCCCCCTAAAGTCAACTGAAACCTCATGCATGCAAGGGAAGTCAGTGTGCTTAAAATTTATTCAACTTAGACTCATTCTCTCCTCCCCAAGCAATTCTCTTTGAAAGAAACATGAGATTTACTTCCAAGTTATGATAATGAAAAATAGGGCTAAGTTAAAGCAAAAGAAGCATTCCAACCTCTCACTTAAATTTCTTATTTTGATTTATTAGGTGCCACCACTGTGTTTGTTGCTGTACAAGGCATAAGTAAAACAGTCCCATGCAAATTACAGGATAAACCTGTTTAAAAGAAATAAAGTTATGGACTTTTCTGCGTAATAACTTCGTTCTGCAGAAACTGTTCTCAGTTCAACAAATAGATACAACTAGTTCACTACTTCTTAACATGCCGACAAGTTGGGCAAAATATATCTCTGGTAATACCGGATCTATTTGGTACACTGTGACATTGTATTGTAAATTTCAACTGAACAGCAATTCAACACAAAAGCACAAACAGAAATGGGGGAACCAGCATGAGGTGAATAACATGGATTTTTCTTCCCCTTTTTCTCCACAAAAGCAGCTACAGGAAAATGGTTAATAAGCTACCACAGCCATTTTTTTTGGTTTGTTTTGATTTTGAGCAGGGAAGGGATAAACTAGAAAACTGTCAATTATGGGATAGTGATAGAATACTGAATAGTGTAACAACAGACTGGGCTACAATTTGAACTTCTTGCATTTTAGGCATGAAAAAAAAACCAGACACTTTGGATGAGCTTTGGTCTATGGAAAATAGTGCCTATTTAATGCACATCCTGCATTTTCAGATTGTTCTCATGATTTTCACTGCTCTGTAATTCAGAATCCTGCTCTGCAAGACCTGGACAGTTGTATTGCTGTTGAACATGGGTGATTTGTTCTGCAAATTGCTAAGTTCTGGGTCAGTCAGCCCCCTGGAGAGTTGGGAAAGGGAAACCTCTCAAGATCCCTGTTCAATACAATATTCAGTACAATATTTTAACTGGGAATTGTGTGAAGTTCACTTTACCCCAAGCCCTACATTTTCCCCTGTCCTCTCCCCCTTCCCACAACCCATAAGCAGAAATTAAGCTCTTCCCAGCTTCAAGTCTCTTTTTTTTATTTCCTGGGAAGAATATTTCTCCAAATCTTTACATAACTTATTGCAAGTTCCCCACAAATCAGGCACTACCACAGCAACAGCTGCAAAACCCACCATCCAATCTCCTCTGGTACAATGGTCAATACCACTCAGAACACATCCTTCAAGATCACCAGGTCCCACACGTGACAGTCACAATATGTGGTGTACCTCATCCAGTGAGCTAAATGGCCTAACAATAACGATGTGGATGAAACCAGGCAATCACTATGATCCTGAATGAATTCACAGAAAAATAAGAGACATGAACACCACAAACTTTTCACAAAACAATCACTCCCTATCTGATTTCTCAGCCTTCATCCTTGAATGAAACCTGCACAACACCTTAAAGAGACAAGCTGGGAGCTTATATTCATAACTTTGGTAGACCATAAAAATCACGATCTAAAGAAAAGTCTTCACCTCAGTTCATATTGGCAGAATTTGTGTCACTCGGGATGAACAAATCATCCTGAGTGACAAGTTACACCGACGTGAGTGCTGGTGTAGACAGCGGTATGTTGTTTGGAGAGCTCACGCCCATCTGCAAAGAGCATCTTTACCAGACCCGCTGCAGTGCCCTATGTGTAGGCATGCCCTTAATGAAACCCTTGGATTTAGTTTATTACAACAGTTTGAAACCCATCCTTCCTGTACGTTTCTGGGGAAGTGTTAACAGGACACTTTACCCCAAAAAGTCATATATGTGAACTACTTACTCTACTCTAAACAATCTGTTCTACTTGATATTTAGCTATGTCTTTCCCCATACCTGAAAAGCTCTGTCTACCTTGAAAGCTTGTCTCTTTACACCAGCACAAGTTGACTGAATAAAAGATATTACATCACCAACTCTGTCACCACTGCATTAGAACAACTGTAAGAATTAATGAGTTCTAATTCAGTCTTCGAGCCTGTCTACTCAGTTAAAAAAAAAAAAAATCGGCACATAACCCAAATCAATCAGCAAAAGAGGGTGCTTGGACATGCTGCAAATAATAGAAAACAGAGAGGTAACTGCCAGCAAACAATGACTATAAGAGCGAATGACAATTACAGCTCATGGACCTGTCAGGACCAGAAAACAAGCCAATTTTCTGGGCTGGTGTAAAAAGACGTTAGAAAAAAAAATGTAATTCATCAGGTTGTGAATGGAAAGAGCTGCTGCAGAAAATCTCTATTATGGAAGTTCAATAACAGACAGAAGTTTGAACACAGCTGGAGCAGCTCAAAAACTCCATTTCTAGTTTATCATTTTTACCTTTCCAGTTTTGAAAAAGGTATTACCCATGCAACTGTTTGAGCAAAACAGGGAAGTGAGCTGCCGCCTGTTGATTTTGGGTTTCTCTTATAAAACACAGGAGTATATATATATATCCCCCGTGGAAAAATTGTTACATTTTAATGATCTTCTTGTTGGCTCTTTGCCTCAGTTTTATAAAAACAAAATGTGTTTTGGATAGCTTCGCTGTCTCTGCAGGCTTTTTAAAATAATAATCCAGGCTGAGCAATCAACTAAAGCACAATTCCAACTAATATGAAGGGAAAATTCCCCCTCCCCCTTTTTTTTCCAGGAAGAGAAGACAAGTAATAACGGTTCCCATAAAAATAAAGAGAGTTCAGACTCACTGTATTTGGTTCAACCAATTCACCTTGAAACCTTTCATAATGCTGCTCTAATACTCTCAATATCTTAAAACTTCTTTTGATGTTCCTTACGTAAGGCATCCACTTCCCCCCTCCCCAAAATCTCAACTTGCCGGAAAGAGGATAAGTATCAGATATCAAATGTTTATCATCATCTCAATAGCTTCAATATTCATTGCACAAAGTGTTGGCTACTGTTTTGAAACTCTCAGAAACTGACGAAGTCAGCCAAAGCAATAATTAATTATTGTAGAAGTTGTATTGTTTGAATTAGCTGAATCAGAGGGACTCGAGGGACACTGGACACTCTTAGTTCCCACAGAAGATCTAGATAACTACTCCTAAACTGCTGGAAGTTAAGGATGCTGAGCACCTGCCCGCATGGGTCCCACAATCAAAAGAATTTGAGAAGTAGAAAACCTAACAAGAACCCCTTTTTTACTCTCTTCCTATTAGCTTAGAAAAGTAAAAACTGAAGCGGTGTTCATTTTCATCCTTCTGTTCAATATAAACTATTCCTTATTCCAATTCCTTTATATTTATTATTTTTTAAAAAACAACATCAGATGCATTGGGTGGAATTTGCAAAAGCACTTAGCAATGTCTTAACTGTTCCCAATAAAATCAGTGGTAAAATTGCCATTAACTTCAATGACAGCACAGTTGGCCAAACACCGAACTTTCCTGTAATATTCCAGCCTTTACTTTTATGCCAAAGGCTTGTTAAAAAAAAAACAAACAAAAAACCTCTTAGCCAAAATTATATATTGTAAAAATATTTGTTTTGGGAGCTACTATAAATCTGACCCTTATTGTACATCTCCAAGTTTAGGGAGCAGAAAAGTGTATTAAATAAACTGGCAACCCAAACATATTCTGTATCCACGTTAAAAAAAAAAAACCAAACCAAAAAACCAAACACATACACCACAAGGAGCCCAAAAATCTTTTCTTAAAAACTCTTCGTTGGTAGAGTTTAGAACTATACAATCTGATTGTTAAAACACTAGTTATATTTTGATAGACTACTTAAATGCCATTTACAGCCGAGTCTTTAAGATGACTAATAATTGGAAGGACCACACAAGGTAACATCCTCATTATGCAATTCCATCTCTCAAAATAAATTTCTTACAAAAGAATATTGCATTATTTCTTTTAATGTGGTTAGGTGTCGAACAGTCCTACCAACACTGGTAACAAATTGAAGCGCTCTCTCCCCACTGGGAGAAGTACGTAACTTACTTGCCTCTTGGTGTATTAACAGCCTCAAAATTGTAGCCAGTTTGAACACACACAATTAAACCAGAATGAACTTACAAAGATGCAACGAAGGTTTCACATATATTGATATAATCACCACAGCAAGAGAGAAAAGATTTTCTTAACATCCAGTATGACTATCACAACACTCAATTTTCAAGGTGGTCATGGTCAAGGTGCCACCTTTCTGCAACTCTGCTAACAACTCTCATGCGGTTTTCAAAGTGAAAGCACTCTCTTCACTAATTTAAAGAAAATGTGTGGGACCTATATATAAAATTGTTCTCTCATCACCAAAGATTTTTTTTATTTGAAGTCTCTCCAGGGCCAGCATAAAGGAGACAGGCAAAATTCAGAGATACCAAAGACAACTTTTAATAAAAAAATATTATCCTTTCCTAACAAAAAATGAATGCTAGATAACTTAGGAGCCATTTTACATATAAAAAGTGCTGGTACACCTAAGACTTCTTTATCCAATTCACCAGCAGGAAAGTGAGACAAACATTTTCCTGACAGGATCTTGAAGAATCACGTGGCTATAGCCACATCTACAAAAGCCTTGCAGTGACCATCCTGGTGTACGTACAGCAGTTCACGTACTTCTACCATGAAGATCAGCCTTGCAAAATTCTGCACCGCTGGGGACATTTCTTTTGCTGGACATGTATGGGGGAGTGCAGAACCTGACTGTGGAGGGAGGAGACTTTAGGTATGTCTACACTGCAAAGAAAAAGTCAGCCTGCCCACTGCCAACTGATTTGGGCTAGCGGGGCTCAGGCTGCGGGACTGTTTCATTGTTGTGTAGGAATCTGGGCTGGGCCTAGGTTTTAGGACCCTGTAAGGTGGCAGGCTCCAGCCAGAGCCCAAAAGTCGTCATAGCAATGAAAGAGCCCCTCAGCCAGAGTAGGTTAGGTTTAAATTTGGTGTGCAGATGTACTCTTTGTAAAAGAAAGCACAAGTTAACAACAGCCTATGGAATGGATATCCTGGCCAGCTGACCACAGCACCAGTCTTCCTGCTCCCGCTGAACTTTTGCCCGTCCAAATGAAGTGGTCGACCTACACGGCATTATTGGCAGTGCTGAAAGAACGAGCACTTTAGACTTTTGACTGAAGAAGGAACACTTTCTCTGGTGTCCATCAAAGGGACACCAAGGATCAGTAAGGATAATGAAGGAGCAACTGGGAGGCAGAAACAGAAGAATGAGCAGAAAAAAATAGCACAAAATACATTAAAACCAGAACAAAAAAAAAAAAAAAAACTACAACGCTGGGATGAAAGAGCATACTGGTTGAGGGAAATACAAAATATCCATTCAGCCAATTACCTACCACGTTGCGCTGTGTATCTAGTAAATCCCCACCTTAAATTTCTGGTAAAAGAGCTTGCTGTGACTTACTGGCCAGCAGAAAGAAAAAAAATGTAATTCAAGCAAGACAGAATGAAACTGGACAGCGAGAAGTCCTGCATGAAAAAGCTGTACCACAGAGAGATGAAAGTGTTTTACTACAATTCCACAGTCCTCCTAACAACAAATGCTTTAAAGAGATGCGCTTGGCTGATTATTTTCTTGTCATCAAGATGACCTTTTAATGTACAGATTAGATACAAATAATGTATTTGGATCATGTAAAATAAATGTTTGCCACTTAAACCCATAAAGTTGTGTTTTATAAAAATATTCCCATTGTGTTCCTTACATATATTTCTGGTTATCTACATTTAGTTTGGCCTTCCCTGGAGGCAGCAGCACTTGGTGCTAGTAATTCTCATGTAGTCAATCATCAAGATCCCCATACATTTTGCACAATGTGTACAATAAGAAATTACTATTTTGCACATGGAAGACAATAGTAACCGATTTTTCCACAGGTGGCCACTCCTGAATTCCCCATTTCTGCATGCCCAACTTAACACCTTGAACCTGATACTCAGAAGTGCTTAGCACTCATAACTGCAAATGAAGCCAATGGAGGATATGGAAATGTTGATAAGGCAGTGTAGTCTGGAGGAAGAACCATAATATTCAAAGTCAGGAGTCTTGAAATCTAATCTTGGCTCTTAACTGATTTGCTGTTGGCCTTAGACATGTCACTTAGGCTTTCTGTCTCAGTTTCCCCATCTGTAAAATAAGTATCATGCTGCTTTACACACCTATCTTCCAGAAGTGTAATGAGCTCAACATCTGAGCAGAGCTTTGAACATCGGAAGTATTACAAAAAGCTAGGTGTCAAGTTAGGACACAGTCAACATAATGCCTCTAAGAGACTTTTGCAAAGTTTTGGCCTTAATTTTCCCCTATGCCTGAAAGGAGCAAGACAAATACTCTTATCTTACAGGGATGTTTGAAGATAAATTCGTTAATATTTGTGAGGTTCAGATACTATAGTGATGACTGCTATGGAAACGTCTATGTGGCAATTAATTCTATATTCAGTGCAGGCTTTTTAGATGGTGTACATAAACAAGTCAGACACATTAACTGAATATAGTGGCTAAAAGAGAACTATTTAGTAACTGCTTCATTCATTATTTTAATGTATACTAAAATAGATATAAAATGGAAATGGCTTACAACATCCTTACATGTGTAACTAAATAACCAATACAACCTTGTAGCAGTCAATCATGTAATGCATTGATCTTTCCAATCACACTTAATATTAAAGATATATTAATAGTTTAGAGGCTTAAACAGGTTAATAGAGGTTATCAGCATGTTACAGATATGCTTTCAGTAGAAAGTGCTATAGATGACTTAGTCATGAATACAAGTAACCCAATGTCTTGTCAGATTCATAAAAACATAAAAGGTACTTGTATTAAGTTATGAGAAGACTGAGTAGTTTGTGAATGTGTCACCTGGTCTTCCAAAGCAAGACCTGGGATTTTTAACTAGCCTGGGCTGTTGAGACAATCCCAGGTCTTGTCTGCACAGACGAATCAGGGTGTAAATGTAAAGCACATTAGCTTGTCATATTGATCCCTGCTATTGAGCACTAGAAAGTCTCTCTCACTAGGACGATGGTGAAGCATTGGAATGGGTTGGGTTGCCTAGGGAGGTGGCGGAGTCTCCGTCTTCGGAGTTATTTAAGGTCCAGTTAGACAAAACCTGGCTGGGATGGTTTAGTGGGAGTGGTCCGGCCTTTAGCAGGGGGTTGGACTAGATGATCTCATGAGGTCCCTTCCAACCCTATGATTCTATGAAAAGAAAAGCAGTAGGGACCTGCAAATCATACTGAGGCAATGATGAGAAAGCTAAAGAACAGTCTGAAAACTAGTGAGACTCTAGATTGAGCCAAGCCTTTGAAATCATAGGGCATTCAAAGAAACCCCATCAATCTGGATATTTTATCTACAGTAGCACACAAAGGATGAGAGGGGAATACGCTACATTTTAAAAACACACAAATATACATTTGCCAAAGAGTTGCATCAACAGATTATATACATTTAATACAAAGCGGCCGATGCTGGCCACACTGAAATGAATGTCTAAACTTTCATTACCTTTAGTAGAAGCAGGGTTTAGTCCATCAAGTAAATCAGTGAGGCTGCAGATTGGTTTCTAAATTGGAGCATTACAAATTATTCACTTAAAAAAAAAAAAGAGCACTTCCTCACTCCTTCCAAGAAGGCAATTAGAGGGTGGCGGGTGGGGGTGGGAGAAGGGAGGAGAGTGGAGGGAAAATAATCAGCCTTGATCTTCCATCTAGGTATTTATATCAGGATGAGAATGGAATCTGACCTTGAGAGAGCGAAGGGTTTCTTAAGCCCTATTGTAATAATTAGTTTCATTCTGTTCTCATCACTCACTGCAGTGTCACACTGCCCTGGTCAGAGATACAGCAAGAGACTACTACATACATCCCTGCTGTTTTTTGGTCATCCTTGGTTTCCCTAAAAGCTACGGAAGTGCACTCTACATTACAAATGAAAAGCTGGCTCCACTGAAGTCAGGGAGACCATAATTTCACTCAATATATGGAATTTCTATTTATATACATATTGCATTTTACACCTTCAAAACACTGTACAGACATTAGCTAAATAATCCTAACTACAGTCCCATGAGGAACACAGATATCATCATCAGGCTACTTCAGGGGAAACTGTGGCAGAAACATGCAGTGACCTGCCCAAAACTACACAGCATAACAAGGCAAAATTGGGATTAGACTATAGGATTTTGTGATTCCCAAACTCCACATTCATTCTGCAGCTGGTCCACACCCACTTTGAGTTACAATTTTTGTTGCATCCATACCCAAACCAGATGGGACGGCGGTTGGGGGGTGGCCTGCTCTGGTGAGCCAGGGTGTGGGGGAGTTCACCAGCTGGAGAATGAGTGTGGAGCTGGACCAAGCAAAATCCAATCCTAATCTGCCACTGAGGCTATGTACACACTACAAACTTGTCCCGCAATAAAAGCTATTGCGGAACAAGGCAAGCGCTGTATTTATAGAGCTTTGGTGTGTACACACCTGCTCTTTAAATCGCAAAGGAGCGTTCACCGTGTGAACGCTCCTTTGCAATACGAGAGCAGTGCATGGTGGGCACCTGTCCCACCATGCACTGCCCACAGCCACCCCCCTAGCTCAGCACCGGGGCTTCGGGTGGCGGCAGGGGCTCCCGTCACCCGAAGCCCCAGGCTGAGCTTGGGGGCTGCAGGCCTTCGGGTGGCACCGCGAGCTGCGGCACCGCCGCTACCCAAAGCCCTGCAGCTTCACTAGGGGGTGGCCCAAACCGGTGAGAGCAGCCGGTTCTACCACCCCCATCCCCCAGCTCAGCCCCGGGGCTGACCCGAACAGCGAGAGCAGCCGGTTCGGGCCACCCCCCTAGCGGTTTGGCACTCTGGGACATTTCCGGAGGCTGACAACGGCGCAACAAGCATCCACACAGGCTGTGCAATGGAACAACAACTGTTCCGTGGTAAGCCGTACCACCCTCGTTTGGGGTGGTTTACACGTTGCGCGGCCAGAGGCTGTTGCCATGCAACAAGAAGCTTTCCTGTGTGTACGCTTTGATTGTTATCGCGCAGTAAGGAGCCTTACCGCACGATAACTCTGTAGTGTGTACAAGGCCTCACATGCTGTGTAGTTTACTGTGTGGGGCTGGACCAAGCCCCCCATATGTTCCTTCACACCATAGGGAGCCACTTCCCTTTCTCTCGGAATGTTCCTACAACGATACACCCACCCAGTTTGAAATCTCTATACTGAATAAAATGCATCGTCCACCATTACAGGATTTTTCTCATTTTTCCCATTGCTGCGTTCAACCTACTCTTGCTTCATTACCATTCTTAACAAAATTTGCTGGTGTCCCCAAATCCCATCCAACTCCTTTCAGTCCTACAAACTCAAAAGTGAGAATAATATTTACTACTTTGTGCTGAGATAATGAATTCCCCTACAGATTGCTTCAATGACTTCCTCTCACTAGCTACATTAAATTCAAATTTTCTCACCCTCACATTTAATGCTCTGTACAAAACTTTGCTTACGCCTGTATTTCTGGTTTTGCTGATCCTATTTCCTGTTCTATTCTACCTAGGAGATGCTCATTCATCTCCATGTTTCTTTCTCTGTGCCTTCCTTCTATGATCACATGCCTGGGGCATCCTCTCAACTCTTATGTCACCTCCTCATTCAAATTCTTTTTCAAGACTCACTTTTCTGAAAGACGCACAAATGTGAACTTACTTCAAGACCCCTCAGTAAGCACATCTAGATTATGATTAAGGACCCTAGTGTAGAGAAGACAAGCTGTATTAACATGTTATAGCTGGTTATATTGCTATAGCTGGTTATATTGCTATAACTAAGGGAACATCTCAACTGTCTAACATTTTAAATGAAGTAAAACAAAGAGCTTTGTATCTTAGTCTGGGCATACCCTACATTAACACCATTCTCTGAATCTATTAGTCTTGTGAGTATCTACCTTTCAATTATAAATTCTTTTGGGTATGGCGATCGCTTGACAAAACTGGTTCCCAGCTAGGCGCCAGCAGTTTATTTTTGGTTGCCAGAAGGCGCTCCACCGCTGTGTTTCCACAGTAGAGCTAGGAGTCAGGCTACAAAATCTGGTCTCCATGGTGACCTGGCGCCCAGGTTTTGTCGAGCCCTAGTGTATGGGCCATGGTTTCCTTGATGTCCAAGGTAAGAGAGAGTTGCATTTTAACAAGCTAAAACCCCTTTTTTGTTCTTTAACAGCTCCATGTGTGCAAACAGTGGATGGAAGAATAAGGAAGATAAAAACCGTTCTCCGTTGCTAGTCTTTAAGAAAACTTTTCTCAAGTCAATTAGAAAATCTTGTTACCATGTCACTTTAAGATACCCCTGTACTGCTTAACAATCAAATGCTTGTTTCAGATTTCTTCTGCACCTACAACTTAACATAAATATTAACATTTGTAACATATATGATGACTCAAAATTCCATATGGCTAATATACCCAAGACAGTTATTTTCAGAACACAATACTGCCCCCCAACGCCATTTATCCAATGGATTACTCAACTGGCAGCTGACAGTGCATTAGTCAATATAGAAGGATGGTTGTTGGCACCAGAGCAAAGCTGCAGTCGGTCAACCTTTTTATATTTCTTTTCTTTTCTTAAGAAAGAATTTATGCAGAGAAGGGAAGACAAGATACACACATGGCTGAATTCAATAAATCTTAAAGACTTCTTGTATAAATGATAAATCAGTTTTTCCTAGTATCAGTATTATGCTGTTACTATTATTACTGTATTACTTCTCTATGAGGAGCATATTAAAGTCTTAAATATGAGGTAATCGACTGTGGCCTGTTATGCTGGAGAGATCCCACTAGATGTTCACAATGGCCGACTCCTACCTACAAATAAACTGTGCAGTCACATGTACCAACAGCCAATAAAAAGTTTTTTGTTTTAAAAAAAAAAAAAAAAAATGTGAACAACTTTAGTAAGATCTTGTTAATCAGCATCTCTCTCAATTCTATTTGTTAAAAGGCCAAGGATCATATTTACACCCAATGAAATTTTACTTATTCCCTTAAGTCAGTGGTTCTCAATCTTTTGCAGGTCATGTCACACTTGGGGGCATATCGCGACCCCATAGGACACACCAGCCCATCGCCCCCAGTCCAAATCCAGCCATCTGGAAGGCAGGGTACTGAACAAACAGTTAAATGTGATTATTTTAATGTGTGTTGTTTCATATAGAAGTGGGAAAAGACCTTGACATTGAACTATTATATTGAAAATATACATACCCTCTAGAAAACTCAGAATTTGTCAGGAAAAGGGTAACAAGCAACAAGAATCTGCTACTTATCTGAATAGCATAAAAAGTATAAAGCAGAAGGCAATAACAAATTAAAATAAACGTACTACAGAAGTATGCATATACCATTCATTAAATGAGCTAATTATGGGAGTCAAAGTATACTGCGTTTATAATACAGTAAAAAGTAATACAGCTGAAAGAAGCTGTGTTACTAACCAAAACAAACAAGAAAGCTTCTTCTTTAGCTCAATTAAATAACCAAACTACTTTCAAAAACAAAGATCCCAGATCAATTTCTTTTTAGAGTAAACTTACAAAATTATTCCTATTTTTTTAGGATACTAACTTATTAGGGCTATTTATATTGATTTTAAAAATCAGTCAAACCAAGTCCCAAATAAAGGTATGTACATGGAAGTTAAACAACTTCATAACAAACAAAACCCTTCTACTTCCATCTTCTCATTCAATCTTACTCTGCCATTTTGCTCTGATTTCAAAAGACTGAAATCCTAACAAACATCTTTATTCCCCCCCCCACACCCCGTTCAACGAGAAAGCCAAAATACAGCCATAAATGGTGTATTTATAAAATTATAATCCAGACACTATAATAAGTAAACAAGTGCCCCATTACATTAGAGGCCACAGAAGGGTACAAGATTAAAAATCAATATAAAACAGCTGCACTTTCCTTTCTAACTGTTTACATTTCTAAAGCATCCACTCTAACACATTGCCTATGCAGATCAAAATACAGTGTGTCTGAATAAGGGCTAAACAATGACATTGCTTTTAAAACACAGCACAGTTTAGGGTAACAAACAAACTAATCCATAAGACCTCTCAACCCCGGCATATCTGAAGGAAAAAACAATAATTAAAATATACTATCACTGTCTGCAGGAAATCTAAAAACCATAATGTTAAAAATAAATCATTCATTTCATTGGAATGTCCCACAAAACGCATTTTCTCATCTAGGGACTGATTAAAGTAACCGAAATCACCTGATCACTCACACTTCACTTGATTTCTTTTTCCCTCCCATACTGTAAATTTTCCATTTAGTCTGATGAAGTGGGATTTCTCCCACCAAAGCTCATGCGATAAATAAATGTGTTAGTCTTTAAAAAATGCCACAGGCCTGCATGTTTGTTTTGCTGAACTAGAGGAACATGGCTAACCTTCTGGAACTGAGTAACCTGGGTTTTGCAAACGTGAATGACCCCAGAACAGGACATATACCTATTCTGCTTATACAGGCAAGCCTAAAGGCCAAAAAGTTATTTCATTGTTTCTTTCAAGTGGCACCAAGCCAAGACTTATTCAGGTCAATATTAACTATCGGGATGTTTGATAGGCATAGGTTTATTTGCAATTAGACAGAAAATATTACACTGGCACACTTTTATTTGCTATTTTAAAAAAAAAAAAAAGCACCCAAAGAATCATAAGCTCCCAAAGTTCAGACTGACACCTCTCCTTAAAATGTGTGTGTTTATGTTAATTTTTGGCTTTTTTTTTTTTTTTTTAATATAGTACAACTGTATCACTTAGAAAAAGAATAAACTTGTAACTTTCAATTCCTTGTCTTTGTATTATGCAAAATACTTTCACACACTAAATATATTTTACATTCTCATTTCTCTTTTCATAAAACCCAAACACATAAAAGAGCAACTGTAATGCATGCATTAGAGTAGTGTCCAAGAGATGTAGGTTGTGGTCTACAAGGTAAATACTTATTATAGCTCCAATCCCACAAATCATTCCCCATTGGTGGGCTTCTCAACACATGCAGAGCCCGACATAGAAAAAAAACTCCTGAAATGGGGCTTGAGAGACCTTTTTAAAACTCATAAGACATATGAATGACTTTAGAAACAAAACATCCAATATATTGGCTATAAAATATGGGTAACAGATTTTGGTCACGAACATGATAATACTAAATTCTGGGAACAGAAACCCTAGAAAGCATGGATTCAAGTCACTGCAATATTGTTGCAAATTTTAATATTTTGAGCAGTATTGACTACATAGGATGCAAAACTAGCTGTGTCTCTAGAGGGTGGATATTTATATCTGTATTTATTTAAGGGTGTATATATCTCTGTATCTATAATTAAGGGTGAATTTTTCAAAACACTGATTGCTGGGCTAACTATGGTCCCATCCAACCCTAAAGTATATGAGATTATATGCAACCGCAAAATTACTGTTTTGCTATTTTGTTACAGGAGAAAGTGCTGCTAATGATAGTAGTGTTGACATTACATTTGTAGTAAAATCCTTTCTTAGAACACGTCTCTTGATCCCAAATGATTGAGTATTTTTCATTTATTTTCAGTTTCTAACAAACTGAAACTTGGGCCAAAGTTTAATGAAGTGGAAAAATCTGACTAGAATTTTTTTTTTTTTTTTTTTTTTTTTAACTTTTTTACTTAGGAACAAAGTGATTTGTTTGTATTTATATGAGAACCTGTTATGCAACATTAAAAAGCACTAAGGCATGTTTTATTAAGCAATTTTAAAACACAGCACATTTAAGGGAGCTTTAAACTTATGCAATTTTAAACAGTCATTTTCAGAGGCAGCTTTTGGGGTTAGCAAAGCAGGCGGACGCCTAGGGCCCCAAGCTGTGAGGGGCTCCGTCGCCTGCTTCGTCTACTCCAAAAGCTGCATCTGCCTTGGTCAGCAGCAGGAGGAGCTGGGCTCAGGGGGCCAGGCCATGGGGTGGGGAGCAGAGGCAGGAGAGAGGACAGGGTGGCCAGAGGGGGCTGGGGGTGGGGGGGGTGGGCCACAGAGGGGGGCCTGACAATGGGCCTTTGCCTAGGGCCCCCAATAGCCAAAGGTCGCCTCTTGTCATTTTCAAATACCTTTTATAGTTGGTGGCTGCAATGCCGTTATGAATAGTGAGCATTTTCAGAAATATTTTGCTATGTAGAAGGAGTGGAGTTGAGAAAAGCACTGAAGGTCATTTAGGAAGTAAACTACTTTTTGATTCATGCACTAGATATGTTTAAAATAAATGTGCTAAAATCTTAAAAGTTTAGTTCTATTTTTTCCACAGAAAGCTGTTAAACAGGATAGCACTCGAGCACAGTACAAGCAAAACCAAAAGTGTGACAAATATTGAACAAACATTTGAGGTCAATAAAACTGTACTATGAAAGTATTTTATTACAAAAGCAAACCTAATACTGGTAGCACTTCGTGATATCAAATCTCCAAAGTTTACACATGCTATATTCCAACATAATTTACAGAAGTCTCCTTCCTTTTGTACCATGAACTGCAAGGAATGTAGTGGAAATGCTGTTAACAGGCTAATATATTCAGGGTACTTCTGCTTCACAACTCTATCCCCAACAATCCTCCACTGAATCAAGTATTAGTACTTGTATGTATAACAAAGCCTAACATGCTAAGTACAATAAAAATTAGTGCGAGTGTCTAGACACATGAAACTTACTTTCTTTAAAGCAACAATGTTTATCCTTCCCCTCTTGCACCTCTAACACCTTTTACACCCAATAAGGAAGCCATAAACATCACATCAGCCATTTATAACTCAGTATAACATTTGTGTATCAGGAGAGACCTCCTTACTTGCTTTGACTCTGAAAAGAATGTATCTGTTCTTCGGATAAAGTTACACTGAAGAGGCCCAGCCAGAACCTCAAGTTCTGTGGATCTGGCCCCTCGCCAACTCAGTAAACTGACTCACTACACTTCCAACTCTCTAACATATAGCTCTGCGTGTGACTACTACTTTATTTTTAAACTGCTGTATCGGGCGGTGGAAGTCAGAAAAGGTTGAAATGGATTACTATACAAGTTACTTTTAATTATATTTCAGAACTTGAGACATTTATACTGAACAACAATAGTCCGTATTCCTTTAATATCTACAAATGCATAAAAACATAAGATGGAGTATTTGCAGCACAGGCACATATTTCTGAGATTTTAAAAGATTTCTCATGTTATCTTTTAACTTTAATACTAATATATCTAAGAAGATTATATACATCTATGAACATTTATAGCTAAGAGCATTTCCAAACTACTAGGTTTTTATACACCATCTGGTAAGTAAAGGGAATACTTCTTGATCATTTCAGTATAATCAAGAGACTATATTGCCCCATCCTGTATCCCCAATGTCAAAAAGCAGTTATATTACAGACCAAATATGGAAAATAAGGGCAACTGGGAATCACAAAGTGTTATTTAATAACAAATAAGGTATTGTTCAATCAGATTTTGACTTGATCTCAATAGCTCTGCAACACAGGCATATGTCCCATATTCTACTTAGAGTTAAATGGTGGTTACAGTGAAGGACAATTAATAGATGCTCAGTTTAAAAAATGATAATAAAAAAGACATTTTAATACCTAAAACTACATTGTACAACAGAGTAATGATTACAGAGGTTCAGACTATTCTCGAAACTGTTCTAAATAATTGGTTCGTGCAGTATGTTAAAAAAATAATTCATGAGGAGAAACTTGCATTCTGTGCCTGTACTGTATTTTGATCAAGAGAATACAAGCAATTATTGTAAAACAAAGAATTGCAAGAAGAGTGACTATAGCATTTCTTCCTTTCTGGGTGTTATGCTTATGTTTTTTGCAGGGGAAAAATATTATTGATATGGTTCACAAGGTAAGTACTAAACCTGAAGTTGCAATATAAATTTTTTTAAAAGCCTTCTAGAATTATGGGAGTGTGTGTGTGTGTGTGTATGTGTGGGGGGGGGGGGCGCCTGCGCCTAGAGGACGGACACTAATGACATCCCGAAACACTTGCACCTCCTGTATTACTACAATTTAATTTGGTACACATGGACACTGAATGATCACATGAACAGCGATCAATGAAACTAGATACTTCTTTCAAAGACATGCAAGAGAGCAATTACTAAATGAATGGAAAAATAAGAACAGAGTTTTTTCCCCAATGTAATGCACACAGCCAGTCAGAACTATTTTGTATCACTACTGGAGAAAAGCTTTTTGTTTGACAGAAACATATATACTAACAGGATCATCATAAAAGTATCATGTCATGCTAAAACATGACATTATTTCCACAGTTTTTAGCTACTACTAAAATACTGGAACATCTCCACAAACTACAAGAGATTTAACAGTCATGCAAAGAACAGACAAAATGATTTAATGTTACTCGTAAGTAATTTATCAAGTTAACATTTCTCATATCTGATAAAAAACTTGATACCCCTGTCTCAATTTTCTAAACATTAAAAAAAAAAATACTTTTTTTAAGGAAGACTGCTTCAAAATGTGGCAACATGCAGCAGAAATTCATTAAATGAAAACCATTACCATTCAAGTTTTATATGACTTACAAATTCCAATTAAACTTGTGTGTGTTGATTTCACACTGTTCATAAGTGAGTTTTAAAATGTTCATGAACACTACATTCTTTCTATTACACCACCACAGAGATGCTAATCATACTGCGTTGGCTACTGTAAATATACAGGCTTTTCCCAGTGTCAATAAAAAAGCTCAGTTAATCATTATGACACCCTACTAACATTTCATTTACTAGATCACAAATAGCTATAGCCATTTAAGAAAAATAGATTTAGTAAATAAAGCCTGCATGCGTAACTTCTTTTCAATACTCCTATCCATCTGGAATGTCTTTACGTCAGAGACAGAAGCCTTCAGCAAGCTTCTGTAAGAGCACAAGTTTAGCTGGTTAAGATTTTATTCACCACGTCTTTGCACTAAACAAAGAATTAATCATTAAAACTAAAGAAACCAACAGAATTTCACAAAATGTTCCAGATTAATAACATTTTCATTGGACAGTGTTAAACCAAGTGTTAACAGCAAGACTACTACTGACTTCAACAAGCACAAGACCAAAAACTTCTCTTAAATACGAACTCTGCTGCGTAACAATCACCTTTAGAAATAATTCAGGTACTTATTGTCCAGTACCTCAATCCTTTAAATTGCTTCCAAGTCGTCAAAAAAACAAGCAACAACGTAGAAAGTCCTTTTATAGTTAAGATCAGTACTCAACACATACATGCTACGGAAAATCTTTTAAAGTCATCGCAGTGCAACACAATCCTGTTACACTACACTCACCATAGTTATACAGGTCCATTTCAGCAGAGCTTCAAGACTAGCTGAGGTTTCCCTCACTGCTTCAATGAAAACCTAGCCATCTAGGTTTCACTGGCTGCTTATGTGAAGCTAAAGTTAGAAGCCAAACTGAGCATGGAGAAAAACCAAGAGAGATTTTGTGTGTGGGTGTGTGCGCGTGTGTGCGCGTGTGCGTGAATAAACTTAGAGAGCCCAATCTTGGGGTAAATGAGGAAAGATTTCTACTGAAGAAAATGACTAAGCAACGACAACAGCACTGGGCCTATAATTTTATGCTGCAAAGAAACTTTTCTGACAATAAAATGACTAATGCCTGTTTATTAGTAATAAGAAAAAATGTGATGAAAATATTAAACTTTTCTGCATTTGCCTGAAAATATTTCTCTCTTCTAGTAAAAGATCCACATAACCTTTGCAATTGGACTTACTCCTGCTCCCAGCTTGAGAGGCAAACCCAAATATGGTCAGTGGGTTGGAGGGCACCATCCAGTCTCTAACAAAGCAGCCAGTTTGATGTAGCTTCTATAAATAATGTAGTTCTACGGCAGCAGCTATCTTTGAAACTAATGACTTCAGTTCTCTGATGGTACTGTAGAGCATCTACTGCAGCCAGGGAGGACTAGCCATAAACACCAAACAAGCCCCTGGTCTTTGTGATAGCTAGGAGTAGAGACTGAAGAGATTTCCATATGTAATTGTGATAAAAACCATGAACAAAAGACCAAGGCCTACATACTTCTTCATCTGAAACAAATGACCCTCTGTCCATTTAGTTGCTGTTATACTTAAGGAACAAGCTTTAGGGTGAAATCAATCATGGCCCTACTGAAGTCAACAGAAAGACTACCACTGACTTCAGCAACCTCAACATTTCACCCTTAACATGCAAAGGAGTCCTTTGGTTTCCTACACAAATGGAGATAAATCGTTGAAGTAGTCAAGGCTATTGCAGCTAGACAGGCGCAAGTGAAGGGATCAAGACTCTCTGCAAGCCTCTGAACTACCTATGCAGATTTTAATTGCTCTTCTAACACAGTGCCTGCCACAGATTTCATTACAGGTGCTTGGGATATCACTGGTGAGCTGTAGAGCGTAATAGTCAACTTGGAAATAAAAGAGTTTATCCACAACACTGCTTTATCCTTATGAAAGATACAACAGATTACGCTAAGACTTCAGACTACCTTGATGCTAAAGTAGTGTCAATAATAAAGACCTGGACACAACAGGCAGAACACAGGAAGCCAGGTGGCAATCAAAGTCTACAATCCAAGTTCTACGTGCACCAACGCTGTTTGCTAAAGCAACTCCACGACGTTCTCAGTTTTGGCCTTGACTTTATGGCAGTTTTGCTGCATGAGAGCCTTCAGCATGTTTCGGAATATAATTTATTAGACAGTCTTTGGTTGCTTTGATTTAGAATATTTTTCTCTTTTAAAATACCATACAGCTAAGCTAACTTTCTTTGGCTCTTGCTGGAGCACGGTAGCCTGCATCTGCAGCTGGTAATGGTCGCCCTGTCAGCTTTCTCCAGTGACGTTGGAACTGTGTGTCTTCTGTGGGCTTTCCTATGCCCTTGGGGATGCAAGTGCCCGAGAAACTTTCCCAAATGTGCTGTAAAAGGGAGCTGCCATGGTCAATTAATTTTTTTATTAGGTGTTTCCAGAAACCTACCTTCCAAGCTCCCAAATCCAAATAATACTCCAATAAAATTTAGAATCCATTGGTGAAATATAAAAAGCCTTTTAGGGGTTCCAGTTTGGGTTCAAACTTTCAGTTTGGGCCAGTTTCCACTCTGCACAAATGAGGGCCTGAAAAAACAAACAAACAAACAAAAAAACCAAACTTATCTGTAACAGGGAAAGTAGGCCAAGTCTTTGGGTACTGAACCTCTTTTTCACTGCAGACTGACAGCTCTAG
Source organism: Pelusios castaneus (assembly GCA_007922175.1). NCBI lineage: Eukaryota > Metazoa > Chordata > Testudines > Pelomedusidae > Pelusios > Pelusios castaneus. The sequence goes on from ML685789.1 coordinate 9,272,193, forward strand.
GTTTGCCAGCTGAGCTGGGAACAGGCTGAAGATCCACTGTAAACAATCTGTGGTTCTCCCTGTGCAGAAGAGTGTTATGTATGCTTTGTAGTAACACAGAACAGGTTTTGGGTATACTGAATTGGATACACCCAGTACAAAATTTCAGATTTTAAGATTTACATTGTCAGCAGGGGACTCCAGGCATCATCTTATGCACCTATACACAGCTTTCCTTAAAATCTCACATAAAATTAGAATAAAATATTTATAGAAAAAAATTACATTTTAGATTACCATTTGTTTTTCCATCCCTTTGCTTACTAGACAGCGAACTTCACTCACATATGGAAGGCTATCCCATTGTTGTTACACGTCTGGATAGGGACATGGGAGATCACAAGCAACGCAGCAACCCAAGGGGGCTTCCACACCGCCTAATGCTACAGAAAGTGCCTCCATGTCAGCACCATATAAACCAACAAGAAGAAAACCAAGACCCAGGCAAGGGACAAACCTACATTTACTCAGACCAAGTTGTGCTAATATGCTATGCAAACCGCTGCCACTAATTCAGCCCATGGCCTGAAGCAGCAGCTACTTGGGAACTGCACTGACTAGATTTGGGGAAGACTTCACCTCCCTACCCTCCACCCACATAAAGCAGAATTATTCAGGCTTTATGCAGGTTAACTGAATTTCACCCAATAAATGGTCTCCTGATCTGCTACAATAGTAATCTATTTCCAAAACCAGCCATAAAGGCCTTGTCCAGATTAATTTTACCAGTCAATGACAAACACAACACTGTCTAATTCTATTACAAAGAAGCTTAGAAAACACTGCAGTAAAATTTGTGACCAATCTACACTAACATTCTTATCATTGCTAGTGCCACAGCAGGAAATAAGATTTAGAAGGAAATTTGAATTTAAGAGAGATATGGAGGAGAAACGGGGGAGGAGGAGAGGGACAGGTTTTTCATGCAGACTGTCATACATTCCACGTTCACTCAAGACAACTATGCTCCATAAGGAAAATGCAAATGGATAGATCCAAAAGAGTAGTAAACACTGAGAACATAGCCTTCTTTGTGATGGAAGCTGGACCCTTAAGCAACTTGTCAAATACAGATTAGATTTAGACCAAGTCTGTCAATTCTGTCATAAATCCCCTCTGTTTAATCAAGCATTCCTTCACAATCGATGTTCAATCACACACACACACACTCTTCTGTCTTGCAAAGAACTGTGAAGAAAAAAAAACAAACATCTGATTTTTCTACTCTATCATGACCCATCATCAAAAGGGAGGCTAGCTATTAAAATAAACTAAAAATTAAAATTAAAAAAGTCAACAGATATGTGCCCTGTTAATTAAAACTTGCCTTTGCTCTTCTGTATTCTATTAAAAAATTTCCTCTTGCCATTTTCAAACTTCTCCTATATTGTCTTATTTTTATCCAAGTTCCTGCATTTTGTTTTTATATCATTGAGGGGGAAAAAAATCTGTTTTGAAAGACTTCTACCCAAATTCACTCCAAAAATATTACAAACAAATCCACTAAGAACATTGGCAATGCTACCTACCAGATACCAGCCGTTTTCACTCTACAAGCCATCATGATACTGAAGTTAACAAAATACAAGTCTTAAAAATTAAAAGGGATTTAAAAAAAGATCATACCTGAATATTTGAAGAACCTGAAAGTGGAAGGCAGCTTGGGTGACAGTGATCACGAAATGACAGGAGTTCATAATTCTAGGGCAGGGCTCGACAAAACTGGATCCCAGCTAGGCGCCAGCAGTTTTATTTTTGGTCGCCAGAGGGTACTCCTCTTGTGTATTTCTACAGCAGAGCTAGGAGCCAGGCTACAAACCCCGGTTGCCATGGCAACCTGGCTCCCAGGTTTTGTCGCACCCTATTCTAAGGAATGGTAGGAGGCAAAACAGCACAATAAAGGTATTTCCAGAGGGGTAGCCGTGTTAGTCTGTGTACAGCAAAAACAGCGCGAGTCCTGTGGTACCTTATAGACTGTTTCTTCGGTCATAAGCTTTCGTGGGCTATAACCCACTTCGTCGGATGCATCTGATGAAGTGGGTTATAGCCCATGGAAGCTTATGCCCGAAGAAATCTGTTAGTCTATAAGGTGCCACAGGACTCTCGTTGTTTTTCCAATAAAGATAATGGATTTAAACTGAGGGAGTTGGTAAGCAAGATCCCCTGGGAAGCAAGTGTAAGAGGAAATAAAAATTCAAGAAAGTTGGCAGTTTTTCAAAGAGACATTATTAAGGGCACAAGAGCAAACTATCCAACTGTGTTGGAAAGATAGCAAGTATATCAAGAGACCACCCTGGCTTAACCAGGAGCTCTTCAATGAAACAATGCCAAATTACAAAGAATGAATATAAATAAACACCACAAGTATGTCAGAACAAAATTAGAAAAAGCACAAACCTCAGCTATTGTCTGCCATCTATTTCTGCCCGTTTTGCTAAGAACACATTGCATGCAATCCTACTCCACTCAATTTAATGCGAGTTTTATCACTGCCTTTAATGGGGACAGAATTTCACCCACAATGTGCATGTCTACAGCTAACATCATCTCTTCATTCAAAAGAGGGCATGGAGTGGTGCAAGTGGCAAGCTTGCTTAAAAATCTACCGGTAGCAGCATAGAGCTTAGTTCCCTGAGATGTCAGGCTCCAGGCATTCCATCCTCAAGAAGAAGATAAGGGGAGGAGGGAAGGAGCATTTTAAACTCTCCAGCTTTTCTTGTGGTATTGCAAGTCTCTTCTGGTCCTAAAGGATTCTGAATTGGATACCAGCCGAAAGGAGATTCCACCAAGAAGTACAAATGGGCTGAGCTTGCAGTGGCTGGCTGAAGCAGTATGTGGAGCATTTTGGTTCTGCTTTTCTTATTTCTGGCGTCCATAGAATGACTAATAATAAACTGCTAGATGGCAAAATGAAAGGAAGAGTGTGTGCTGTGTGACCTTCACTTGCTGAGGCAGAATGAACTTGGAGGGAGTGAGAGAGGGAGAGAGAACCAACGTCACTTAACGTAGAAGAAAATTAGTAGATATGGGTACTCGTTTTTAACCTCATCTCTTAGGTATCCACATCTAGATATGTGGAAGACTATGTCTACCCTACTAGAATTATGCTGCTTTGCATCTGAAAAGGATTTTAAAGGCATGATGTCAGACTGCATGGATTCTCCCAAATACGAGGTCTGCTCTACACTAAAGAATTTACACCAGTACTGTATAGTATAGGTATGTTGGGTAGTCTCTAAAAGCAAACCAAAAAACAAAACAAAAACAACCCCTCCACCCCCAAACAAATCAAAAAACAAAACAAAACCACCAGTTCTAGAATAGATGCATTTAGAAGAATATAAAGATGCCTTGTACTAGTGTAGTTCACTTTGCTTCCTAGACCACAATAAGATCAAGTCTAAACTGGAAATTTTGCCGCGATACCTGCATCGGTTAGATGTGTAATTTTTTATTATTCCTATACCAATAAAAACCCTAGCGTAGATGCAGTTATACTATCAAAGAAGTGTTTTTGCCAATTCAGCAGTCACCACACTGAGTGACTTCAAGCTGGCTGCTGCCTCAGTTTTCCCTCAAGTTTTAGGGACCAATCACTTGTGTTCCCCATATGAGAGGAGCGCTGGCCTTTCTCAGCACAGAAAGAACTTGCTGCCACACCTAAAGTCTTTTCCATCTTTTTTCCCAAATATAAAGCTCAAGCTAACATAAAACAAGAACTGGGCTACAGCTCCCAGGTGCTTTTCCCCTTGCCTCTGTCAGTCCCTCCTGCTTCCAGGCCTACTACAGGAACTGGTCTCCCTCCTGCAGTTCCTCCAGCTGAGCTCTGACATTTATTGACAACACCTGATTCCTTCCCAGCTCTGATCAATTGAACAAGGATGGTTGGCCCCACCCCTCACCTTTAAAGGGGCATGCCACCCTGTTTCAGCACCCAGTATAGCTTACTTTGTTTAGGGAACTAGCATAAGCTATAGAGGCAAAAACACTTTTTTGCTAGTATAAGCTGCATCTGCTTCATGAGGGTTTGCCAGTATAGTTATACCAATAAGCCTTTCCTAATACACAGAGGGCTTAAACTATGCTGACATAAGCACTTTTTTACCAGTACTGTACAAGCGTACTCACGTTTGTGGAGAGCGGCAGGTCGTTGCATTAATGACACCAACATAGTTAAAATGGCAAAGTAATGTATACAAAGAAGCCCTTAGTAAAGCAAGAAGAACTCTGGTGAGTGAACTCAGCTCTTCAGAGGTACCATCAGACTGAAGGAACACAATACAGATTGAGTCAAGGTCACCTCTGGTGAAAGATACATTTTCCTGGAAACAAGGAGCAGTTGACTTGATGCAGGGATGTCTCTAGCCCTTGCAAGAAGAGGCACCCAGATCAGAGGACGAAAGTAATAGATAGTAGAAATTAATATACCTGAACTAAAAGAATGCATGATACAAGATGTGCGTTCCTTTAAAAACTGGTACTTACCGTATTTTTCGCCATATAAGACGCACTTTTTCTTCACCAAAACGGGGGTGGAAAAGTGGGTGCGTCTTATACGGCGAATGTCCATCTACTCACTGTTCTTCCAGACTGATCTCACACGGAGTGTGTGAGAGGCGGATCCTGCTGCTCCCCCTATGACAGTGGAGACGGGGGCCGTGCTGTAGGCAGTGCTTTTTTTCTGCCGGAACGCACCGGAACGGCGTTCCGGCACCTTTTTTTCCCCGCCGCTGCTCCCTCCCAGCTGTGCAGACTGGGCCGGGCTGGGGAGATTTAAATCTCCCGCCCTGAGCATGCGCAGTTACAGCGTGCTCAGGGCGGGAGCGGACTGGCCGGCAAGCAGCTCTGCCGGCCGTCCCTGTGGTTCCCAGCCTCCGGCCAGGTAAGGGGGCTGGAGGGAGGCCTGGAGAGGGGTAGGGGGACAAGGAGACGGGCCGGGTTAGAGGGGTGGGGGTGGGGACAAGGAGACGGGCCGGGTTGTGGGGTGGGGGGGACGAGGAGACGGGCCGGGTTAGAGGGGTGGGGGTGGGGACAAGGAGGGACCCCCGCGCAGGCCGGCAGCCCCCACCGCCCCCTCCAGACCCCCGGGGCTGCTTCCTTTCTCTTCTTTCTCTTCCTCTTCCTTCCTTTCCTTTTTTTCCCCTCTTCTTTGTCTTCCTCTTCCCTGCCTTCCTTTCTCTTCTTTCTTCCTTTCCTTCCTTTCTCTTCAATACTTTTCGGGAGCTACCGCAATTTACGTCGAGAGGAAAAAAAGATTTTTTTTCTAGATTTTCCTCCTTAAAAATTGGGTGCGTCTTATATGCCGGTGCGTCTTATATGGCGAAAAATACGGTAAACGTTTAGTAAGATCCTAACTCAGGAAAACAAAGCCATTCCAAACACTTAAAAATGTGCTTAACTTGAACTAGGATCAGAGACAGCAGTCTGTCACACAAAATTTAGGCTAAGAGTAAATAATTTTCAATATATTTAGAAGCCATACAGAGTTCATCTGTTGGTTTAAATAAGATATATAGACCTTGAAAAAGATTCCAAAGAGTGAACTCTACTATTATGGTGCTTGTAAAAGGTTTTTTTTTTGGGGGGTGGGGGTGGGGGGGTGGGGGAGGGGAGGGAGACTAAGTATATCTTAATAATAAACCACCAAAAAGAAAAATCTGATTGCAAAGCTGTTAAAAGCAAAAATATGAGTTAAACACAAAAGCTATTATTTAATTAATGTTTTAACAGTTATTGCTAAACAATAACTGTACAGCAATACTACTAATAATTTTTTGCTCTTGATATCTGAAGCCTAAATGCAAATACTAAAATGTGACCTGAATCAATAAAAGGCAATTAACATCAAGACCTTTTTGCTCGTAGAATAGAAAGCTGACACAGGACTGTGACAAGCACAGAAGTAAACAAACTTGCATCAAAATAAACCAGATATCAATCTTCAAGATAAGATTTTTCTGAAAATATGAAATACCCAAGGGTATGAGATAAATTTAACACTAAATCCGATAACTTATTAACATTAATGATATAGTTGCAATTAAATTTAACTGGAATTAATCTTTATTAAAAAAGAATGCTTCGAGTAATGGCTTTTTGAAAACAAATGATGCAAAAGTTTAAGTTTAAGGGGCCAGGTCCTTGGCTGATGAAAGTTGTCCTACCTTCACTGATTTCAGTTAGGCTATGATGAGCTACGAAGTTCAGTATCTGGCCCAAGATGAACAATTTCTTTTATAGCATTAAATAGTCTACACAGAGAGGAAACTGTTTATAGCTCTCTCCAAAAAAATATTTTCTCAAAAAGGGTAAGCTTTAAGGACCACTGACTTTTTTTATTTTATAACACCAGTACAGCTTGCTTCTTTAACCATTTGTTGCACATTAATGCCTCTCATTACTCTCCTTACTAAAATATTATCTAAGTAGCTCAAATTTATTTTTAAACTTTCTATTTTTAAATGTTTAGTCAAATGTTAATGTTTAATCTAAACTAAACTATTAAAACCATTTGCATCCATCGAGAGGCCCCGAATTCCTAACTCCTTGCTTAGATTCCTCTTAACTTGTCTTTTGTTATCTCCACCTCCGACAAACCACTCTCTCTGTCAATAATAAGTCTTGCTGGGCCAAATCTCAGGATCTCGTCTTCATTCTCATTCTTCAGTTTGCCAGCAGCCCTCAATACATCTATCTGATCACTCCTCCTGAACACCCATCCTTCCTTGGCATTCACAGCCTGCCGTGTCCCATCTTTGTTTCTCTGTTTTCCTTTTCAAACATTTTTGGAATTTCTCATAGTGGCACCTCCTGATTCCCATCTCCTTTTTCCTGCTAGGTTTCCATAGAGCTACATCCTTGCCCAGCACCTGTTCGCTTTCTTACCCTACGCCTAGTAACTGCAGCCAGTTCACATAGATTCACCTATCATCTCTCTGCTGAGGACTCCCAAATTTACTTCTCCCCATCTGACCCGCTCCCCACCCAACTTGTATTATACAAGTGTCTCAGAAATATCTGAGCTGGGCTATAGCTATCTCAACTTAAAATGGCTGGGGGAAAGAGAGTCATTTTTCCTCTTAAAACCTTATTCTCCTCCTCTGCAAGTGACAAACTACCCCAGAAATAAGACACTTATTCTTGTGTAAGAGTGTCCACATGGGGAGTTATATCTGTATAGCTAGAGCAGTAAATTTCTCCAAGACGACAAGCCCTTAGTTCTGATGGTTTCAGAGGGGTAGCCGTGTTAGTCTATTTCAGCAAAACAAAGGAGTCCTGTGGACTTTTAAAGACAAACAAATGTATTTAACACAAGGTTTCATGGGCATAATCCCCACTTCCACAGATGCATGAAATGGAAACTGCAGTATGTAAGGTAAATTGACCTTCTGACTCACCCTTCTCTGCATGTATATACATACCTAACATTCTGCAGTTTTCATTTCATGTACATCTGAGGAAGTGGATTCTGTCCACAAAAGCTTGTGTTTAATAAATCTTTAAAAGTGCCACAGGACTCCTTAGTTATGCAGGGATTTTCCTAACAGACAGATTACCTGAAATCTCTCTTTTGCCATACCCCACCTTGTAGCGCCCCTAAACCCACCATATTTCTGAACACTGCCAAGCAATCAGGTGAGATTATGTATTTCAATTTTTTTGTTGTGTCCTTTAATACAAGAACTCTAAGACTCTGCTTGTGTGAAACTGGCTTTGAAGGCACAGTAACATGCCTCGAGGCTAAAGGCACCAAATAACCATTCATTCTTCCATCTTGAAACATGTTTCTAGTTCAAAGGACTGAAAAACAACATGCCCTAGCTACTTGTCTGCATACTTCTGAAAGGCTTTTCCCTTGTAACAACTTGCTAAGTGATCAAGTTTCATGTTGAAAAATATTTAAGGTGTTTTGGGGTTCTTGGATTTGTTCTATTGTTTTTTTAAAAGGCCTTAAACTGCTTGAGACTATAATAAAAATTAATTTTTAAAGAATAATTTCAACAGCAATGCTAACCCATTCAAGATTTCAATATTTAATCATTCACATGTCTAAGTGACAACTTAGTACTGAATATGCCGATTATAACAGAATGTGCTCAACTTTTGTTCATTAAATGGGGAATCGTGAGAGCAGCTGTAAAAGGAAAAGGATTGAGTGCATTTTCATCTCTTCCTTGTGTTTTTCCCTCCTCATTTTTCATTTCATATACAAGTTAATAAATATTCATGTCACACACAATAAATATATTATTGTCTATTACTAATCTACAAACCAAAACTATCAGTTAAAATACTACATTTTCATAAATATTGTCAAATGCTGGAACAAACTTTAAAATGTTGCTCAAAGTTTTCAACCAGCTGTTTGCTAACAGAGTACGTTTCTTCGCATAGCCTTGTTCAATTTGCTTTTTTGCGAAGTTTGAGTATTGTTGTGAACTCAGGGAAAACAAACAACTGTATTAAAAAGAAAATAAGACTACTCAAAATAATCTTTGCAGTTATGGAGCGAGACTGATTAAGACACTTGACTAGTGGAGGTAGTAAGACTGTTTCGGGGGTTCTTGAACTGTAATAACATTTTTCACTTCAGGAGTCGGGGGGAGGGGTTAATCTCTATTTTCTTCCACAGCATATGCTTTTAGAAGTTCAAGTGTCCTTACCTATATGTAAAAATTGTATTGCTCTGATGTATACATAATGCTAACAGTTAGCTACACACACCCTCTTCACTATTATTTCTAAGAAAAGCAGATATTCAGACCACAGTTCAGTTAATAGTTGTAGAATTATAACTCAGCCTTGTTAATTATCCACATCATTGAAACAATAAATGGAGCATTTGATAAAAACACGTAAAAGAGCGTATTGGAAAACAAAAAGGGAAAGAATTCAAACTCTGCCCACACTTAGGTGAAATGTGAACAAGTCAGAGAAAGTTGTATTTTTATATTTATATAAATAAAATTCTCAGTATCAACAAAACCATTCGTAAGCAAAATGAAAATCAAGATATAGAGAATGAGAGCACAAGTCAGTACCACCTTCACCAGATGATCACGTTTCAGACTCTGTGGCTATGTCTTCACTACAACCCGCCCCCCCCAAAAAAAGTCTTTTTATATCAAGTTAGCTTTCTTGAGGTAAAGACTTCATGGAGACAGGGTTCAGGCAACAAACTCACACTCACTCTCCTCAAAAAAAAACCCCATTGAAATGTACAATTTGTTTTCTCCTAATGACAAGCTAAAGAAATACTTGTACTCAACTACAAAAGCAACTGGGCCAATCACTCTTGGCTGCTTCCATAAATTCTGACCACAGTATGAAAGGAAACCCTCAAAGTTAAATCCTAAAACCAAAAACAAGAAAAAAGATTAAGGATTCAATTTAAGCTAACCTAAGATAGGTTGCTCTGGGCTGGTAGGAGCTAAAATAGAAAAAGGTTCCGATAAGAAAATACTTCGTTTTTCCATAAAATGCTACCCTATCAAGCCAAAGGACATTGCTATGAAGTAGCAAACAAGTAATCTATACTTAAACTGGATAATTACATACATAAAAAGGACAGAATTAAAGCAGTATCAAATCATTTGAAAAATTTTCATCCTCTTGAACTCTTGAGGTCAAAGCCCGCGTTGAAAGATAAAATCATCCATCCCTATGGTGACTGGTAAAGGTGTGAATGGACTGGGAGGATGGCCTCTATCTCAGGGGATAATTTAGATTTCAAGGCGAGTTGCCTCCTGCCTATACTGGAGCAGTGAGAACTGAATGAAAATGGCTGCATACACTGAAGAACTTCTCCATACCTGAGTAGCTAACCTTCAGGACCCACTAACTGGACATTCTCTGTGCCCAGAAATGACTGACATTTCTTGCCCTTCCTCCAACTGTGCAGCTCTGCACATGGATCTTCTCACCTCCAGGCATCCACTTAAAAAACCGAAGAGGCTCCCTGTGGCTTCTCTCATTGTCTAGGAATGAAAGGAACTAAAACTCAGTTGACATTTACTCCCTCGTGGGGCTGGTTTTGATCCCTTTCGCAAGGGGCAGTAGGACAGAGATTCTGTGAACCCATTCTTATTTAATGGGTTTCCCTTAGAGCAGGCTCAGGTTTGAGTCATTTAAGTAAATAGAATCAGTTAGTCTCTTCTCCACAGAATGGCCTTTTTTAAAAAAGGAAAAGCAACTGCCCAGGCTTCAAAAGATTGGTCCGTTGTGTATCATTTTAACCATAAGATCCTCACTGACACAGCTGAGGCATTGGCTCCGGATGTCATTTGTATTATTCTGAATGCAGCATCAGAGAGGATCAAAAGAGTAACCCCCCCAAAAAAGAGAGCACTGCAGACTGCTCACAGCTCTCATCCTTGACCTTTGAATATCATTGAAACTTCTGTAGACACCTACCTGTAGCACAAGAGCTATAAGTGGCATTAATTCAAGCTTGAAAGAACAGGCTCAAACACTCAGATCTCTTCAGGAATGCCTAAACTTTTCTACTGAGAAGGCTTTTTGGTTCTCCCCCTCTTCTACCAAGATGTTTGTTCTTTCTGGAATTCCTGAAATGGCACTATGCACTCTTGAATGCTTCATGAATATCTCTAAGTTCAATAGCTTGTGAAAGAACATCGGAAGAGAATTTAATTAATTAAGCAAATAAATCTTTGAGAAAGAAAGAAAGAAAGAAAGAAAGAAAGAAAGAAAGAAAGAAAGAAAGAAAGAAAGAAAGAAAGAAAGAAAGAAAGAAAGAAAGAAAGAAAGAAAGAAAGAAAGAAAGAAAGAAAGAAAGAAAGAAAGAAAGAAAGAAAGAAAGAAAGAAAGAAAGAAATCTGATGAGAAAAGGCTAGAAGAGATAGATATAATACTCTAGTCTGAACTATGTAACAGTGCACATTGTGCTGTGTGAGATAAAGCCATGGCCTTTTTTTTTAATAAAACAATTATTTTTAATCTATTATAAAAATGTTAGCATAGCATTGAGAAAAACAGTTAAACATGAAAAATTGAAATATAAATAGGATACCTTAATTTTATACGTTTTCAATAAAATCAGATTTTTAAAAGATATAATTGAATGAGCTTTTTCTTTTTAACAATAAAAATATATCTGTAATTGAAATTGACAACCTATGTTGAGGACTAACTTTACCATAATTTGTTTAAACCATTAACTAAAATGTATACAAGCAGTATGTGCTTGCCATCAAAATTATATAGAGAATCAAACCACTGAACTGATGGAAGTGACTGGCTAAGCATCTTAACCCAGACTTTTTTTTTTAAAATGCCCTGAATCAGCCGTAGGCCACCTCAGGTGCAGAGTATTTTCTTCATTTCATTTTATTCAGCATGTGCAGTTTAATGACCGGTTCATTCGATTATTTGAGAAACTAACTGAGAGCTGAAAAAGCAAGAAAACATGTTTTCAGCTTCCAAGCTATGAATAAGGAGTGTGGGAATGAGACCTACTAGTACCAAAATCTTGAAGGACATGATAACCAGAAACTGTCCATTCAATTCACTGATTTGTTTAAGGAATCAGTTTTAAAAGCAAACATATGTTCTGATAAACTCACTGATTTTAAATATATCCAGTACATTTGAGACAAAAGGTGGGCAAGCTAAAATCTTTTATTGACCCAATCCTTTTGGGGAGAAAAGTTCACACATCAGAGAGCTTCCACTTCCATTCAGATGCTGGATTTATGGCTTATTACAACTATCTGTAACCTACTATCCCCTCTTTTTGTCCTCTGACTGAAGAAATGTTAACAGGCTACTCTGCTGTGAAAGATCATTTATAGTGTGCACTAAACTACTTATGCTAAACAACCTGTTTCATCTTCCGTTTTACTCTGACTTTGTGAGTACCTTTTCTAGGTGGACAAAAGAGCTATGGGTGGCTCAAAAACTTGTCTCTCTCACTAACAGAAGTTGGTCCAATAAAAAGATACAACTTAACCCACCTTGTCTCTCTACTGTTTCCTGGATCTGACATGGCTTCAACTACCCTGCATCTAACACGTTTGTTTACCAGTTAAATAAGGCTATTTTTAAATGCCATTTTAATGAATTATAAATAGAGCTCATACTTCCAGCCAAATGCAGCTTCACACTAATCAAAAGTAAAATGAATCCAATATAAAGTGCATCATTCTCCATTTCTAGGATAATAAAAAAGTTACAAATCTGAAGGCATATATTTTAAGCTGTATAATTGCTTAAATGCATATAGACAGAGCTCCGTGCAGATACAAAATGTGGATCCGGATCCAATCCACATCCACTCAGTGTCAGTCTCTATCTGACCCGCATGTCATGTTTTGTGTGTATCCGTAACTGCAACCACAACTGAACTTGGGCTCACAGTCAGCATTTTAGCCTTTGATTGGCTCATTCCCCAGATGGGTCCAACTCACTTTTTTCCTTTTCTTGTTTGCACACTGTTCTGTCAATCAGATTTTCTTGGCCACCAATGAAATCTCTGATTGACAGCATGGCATGCGAACTGAAAACAAGAAAAGGAAGAAGTGGGTGGGGAAGGCATGGGGAATGAGCCAATTGGCTGGAAGACCACAATCACAGCTGGGCTGGGGTTGGCTGGAGTGCTTCCTTGTTCCCCTGTGTGCTGCTCACCCAGATCATAGCAGCGGCTGCAGTGATGGATCACACTCTGGGCAGATAAAAATAGAATCCGCATCCACGGGCCAATCTGCAGCAATGGGGCTGCAGATACCCACTCCCGTAGATGTGGATACCCGTAGATCTGAAGTGGATACCTGCAGATCTGCAGGGCTCTACATATAGATATACTGTATATCCCTGGTTCACATGCAATAACAAAATTAGTGCAGAGATAATACTCAGTTGCAAATCAGTATGATTTAATGGTTACCAATCAATGAGATGCAACCTTTCATAAGGAAAAATGACAAATACAAATGCAAAACATATTTAAAAATCAAGATTTCCTGGCTGCTGATTTAAAGTCACGATAAAAAAAAAACAGGGATCAATTCATCCTCATTCTACAAGGGTACCAAAAAAAAATATCATTTTCCACATTCTCTAGAGACTGCCTAACTTGAGAATTATTACTAGAGAGCTAGTTATTGCATTTCTTTGGTACAAACAAAAAACCCCTAGATACGTATTAGGGGGGTCTGCTTGCCTACAGCCAATAAAACCTCCCCTCTTGGATTTCACTGCTAAAGGAACAGAGGCAGGGGAAGAAGGCAAGGGAGTGTACATGCAAAATCTTTTTTCAAGAGACACCAATTGTCATTAAGGGCACAATCCAACTTACACTTCATTCACTGAATAGCCAAGGTCACAGAAGTTATGTCTGCTTTAAAATAGAACATGGGTCTTCACAAAGGGTTCAGTAGCATGCAGGACTCCTTTTTATTATTGACTAAAAAAGGAAACTCTCCAAAAAAAGCATGCCATAGATGCTAAAACTGCTGATCTGGAAAGCCATTTCTGGATATGTCTCTTAGAGAGGTCCAGAAACACAAATCGTTCAGTGACTTCACAGACTTTAAAAACAAAAGACAAGTTATTAAGACTATTTCTGACGACATAGCTTGCATCTCTCTCAATTCCTTTCCCCATTCCTTTCAGAGAAAGGATTATTAGAGCTTCTTGACTCATTTTTTGGTTCATTTTCCTCCTCCCATGATGAAAGAGGTGGTTGAGTTAAACAAGAAGCTCTCTTGTTGAATATCTGTGGTCAGGCTTCTAACTGTAAACCAAGTTAAGAGATAGCTTCCATTTTTTTTCTTGAAATTCAATGTTCATAAGAAACCTTTGGAGATGCTGAGAGAAACATCCACCCAGATTGCCTTTATCTAGATTATTTCTGAAATTGTAACTGAACATAATTCAAAATGGGAGTGTGAGTCTAAGAGCTTCCAGAATGTATCTTTCCAGTTGCCCACACATGCTCCGACACAAGTTTTCAGGAATAAATTTCTACAACCAAACTCAAAATATTTCTATTGGTTGTAAAAACAGACTTTCTACAACACTTCTGCATGAATGGAAACACATTTTTTTTGCAAAGTTATGAAGCAGTTCAGTTTTTGTATGCCAAATTTATGTACCTAATTTAGGTACATAAATTTGGCATACAGAAACTGACCTGCTTCATAACTTAGCAAATAAGTTTTATAGAGGCAAAGTGGCTGAAATAACATCTTTTACCAGACCAACTTCTGTTGGTCAAAGAGACAGAACATGGTCAATTAAAAGATCCTCACTCACTTTGCCTCTCTTACAAATTCTAAAAGGCAGTCAAGAGAATAAACACAGGTAAACACATATGCACCAGCCAGACAATTAAATTATTCAATCTTACAATACAGATATTAAAATATTAGGTTTTTAGTCAGTTTTATATTATGATTAACAATATATACACACACACACACACACACACACACACACACACACACACACACACACACTTTTTATTGTCCTCCCAACCCCATGGTGAATTATTGTGAAGAAAACAGTACTTTCCAATTACTCAAGTTTATATCACTAAATGACAGTCTTCAGAGAATGTGACCTAGATATATCAAACATGATCAGAGAGAATACATATCAAGTCATCTTTAGTTAAGAATGCCAGTCTTATTTAAAATCCCCTTCATCTATTCACACCTCTATTTTTGTTAAGTCTCCCCACCATATAAATAGATCATAAAAAGTGTTACACAAGGCTCTCCTCGTCACAATTGCTAATTTTGTAATACATCAAACTGCTGTAGTTTATAACTATAATCATTAATTTACCAAAACAAAGAACAATAAAAAACAGAATTAATTATATTCTATTTAGTGAAGATGTATACTGCTAAACTATATGTCAGAGACCAAGTTCCAATTTTCAGCATTCTAACAACCTGGAACTGTATTCATATATGTATTTCAACTCTTAGCATAAGATGTTAAATAAATCTTGTCTTACAAGTTACAATCATTTTGCAATTTCAGTTTTTCTTTTTATGAGATACCCTTTAAATCGAATAGTTTAAAGGGGATTTAATTATAAATGCAGGATATGAATAATTACATTAGCATGCATCAAGATTTTTCATTTCGAAAGTTTGTTGTAGTCGTCCCAGAAGCACTGTGCAAAGGCAATAAAAAACCCACATACAAAACACCCAAACGATGAAAAACAAGGGGAAAGTGCAGTTTAAAAAAATCAGTATGAATCTCACTCTCTTTTTACTAGGAGGATGTTTACATGACAACAAGATCCTTATTACTTAAAGGAGCCATTCACTCATGCTTATTCTGTACTTTGTTAACAAACAGGGTTCTATATTATAATCACAGCATTAATGCAATCACAAAGAGCACAGGACAAAAGAGCAAAGGAAAAATCCTGTCATCTCACTCATACAAGTAGTCCAAATAAGGACAGTAGGATGCACAACAGTGTGAACAGGATTTTATGATGGGGGGGAGGGGAGGGGGAAATACATAAATGAATATACAAAAAGGATAATGATTTCTACTGTGAACATTTTTCAAAATTTAAAAAGCTTACATTAACAGCCAGTTTTGTCCATTTAGAATCCTACTTTTCTTGACTTTCAAATTTAGATACAAAGATCTGCTCTGGGTTAAAATTTGGCACACAAAATGTAAGTTCAAAAGTTAATTATCTTTAAAAAATTATTTTCACCTGAATTTCATAAAAAATGGAAATTTGAATGTAAAACCTATGTTCCCTTAAGACTTTATTTTTAAAAATAGTTTCTACAAACAGTCAGTACTGAATTCATTTATTTTGTCTATTTTGAAAAGGAATAAGTGTCTTCCTTTCCAAACACAGATACGCGCGCACACGCACGCACGCACACACGCACAGCAACTTTATTCAAAAGACTATTAAGATGTAGATTCAATTACTCTGTATTCAAATTTTGCACAGTTATAAACTGTATGTTCCTAATTGAAATTTTCAAGTTCAGCTGTTCACCATGTTGCACATCCTTTAAATTATAGAAGTAACAGAATATACTGAAGATCTTGGTCAGACTACATTCCGACTTCACAGGTGTTGGACACACATGTTCTTTAGCACTCTGTATCTCAGCTGTTAAGTGTTTAATACCAATCCAGAACACATTTGTTCTTTTTACAGTCACCAGCTTAAAAAAAGGAGTGCCCTCCTTGACTTTGAATTTCTTGTTGGGTTTTCTAATTTATACCTGATCCCAAATGTGATTTTAATACTGACTGAATACAAAACCTGTATGTCACGGGATGCTACTGTATTGCCAACTTGGTCTCCAATTATATAGCCCCCAATATATAGGGCTCTATAAACCAAAGAGAAAAATTCTGAAAGCAGTTTTCCTGGAACTGCCATGTAAGTCAGAAGTTCAAGGTAACAGTTGCATGTACCTACAGTAATTAGAAAAAAGGAAGAGCTGTGCAGTTTGAATTACGAAAAAATATTTAAAATTAGTATACTTTGCATTCACACAAACTGCAAGTACACAGTGACACACAGGCTAGGTATTAGTAGATTAGATGAGGGGGAAAGCAATATGTGCATATACTATGGAACACCTTATTTAGACAAGACCACTTGCATATTTCGCCAATATTAAAGTTACTGCTGCCCCACAGCTAGAGACCTCTGAACCTTTTGTCTCAAACTTTTTCAGGTTTTTTAATTTCATGTAGATGAATGCATTAAGTTTAAGTAATTCCTTACTAAGTCCAAAACCTTTTAAAACTATGAATTAAATTTAGAAAACTATAAAGCTATTTTAATTGCAAGCTACAGAAAAAATATTTGAAAATGTTTAGTATAGTACAGAAAAATTGCAAGAATTGCTTCATACGTCAAATGTTTTGTGACTCTGTACTCAGAACTTCAACTATCAATTGCTCATCTTACTGTTGCCAGCTGAGCAGCTCCTCAACACACCACTAGAAGCACTGGAAGAAACAGCTGCCTTGCTATTTTGCTCAGCAGACATCAAGTGAAACTTACAAGAATGCCCTCAGTTTCACTATTCTCCTGCTGTTTACAGCTACCACAGAGGCAGGACTTAGAGAAGAGGAAACTTAAGAAGGGTATATACAGAAATAGATTACTGCTTCTTACCAGAGCATAAAGAGAAAGAGAACTCTGTTTCCCCAGAACCCAAGAAGAGGAAAGACTAGGGGAAAAAAAAATGCAGTTGTCTGCCAGGGGTCTCAAAAATTGCATGTCAGCTCATCAAGATTGCTGGAAAGTGGAACCAGAGAGCTGCTGGCTCCTTCTCTGAAAACACGTTCAGCCTGAGACAAACATCTCGTATGGAAAATTTCAGCCAGGGTAGGTGAAGTCTGGCAAAGTTATAAGCTACTGAATGCAAGAGACTTTACAATGGAAAGGAATATGCACCTTTAATTACACATGGCTGCTAAGTCCACCAACAATTAAAAATCGACTACTATTTTCTTCTGGTAGATGTTATACCTGTCTAACTCAGATCCAATTTTGGGAAACAATGGAATTTAAGTTCAGACAGCAAGTCCTTCACAAGATACTACTTTAAAGAATCTAATCTACATACCTTTAGCACATCCAACATTCTATGCCCAGATCAACTCTATGCTCAACTCCATAACCACACCACCACATCTTATAATTGCATTCGTGAGTCAATTTTTTTAAAAAATAATAATAATAATAATCAATCATACCCAACAAAACAAGAGCCTTTCCCCCCCACCCCCCAAGAACCACAACAGTAGTACTTTGAGAAATCTATAAATGGGAAAAACTGAGTGCTCCCACATTCCCTCTCTCTTACTCTTCTACACATTTATCTATGTCAGAGCATGTATTCTCCCACACTTGCTTCAACAAGTTTTAATATGGGATGTAAAGAAGAAACTCTCTTATACATGTTGGTTTTAGTACTCCAAGCATTGCAGTGGTGGAGAAAATCCCTCAAGTGGGGTGGGGAAGGAGGGTAGAATATCAGCAAAAAGGGAAAATATTGTCCTGGGCAGATATGAACTCATATGCCACACAACAGCAAGGTCACTTAGACTGACCCCTGCAGGCATATCCCGGACAGGAAAAGGATATGACAAGATTCGACTGTTCATAGTTCATACAAAAGATACTGTGACAGCAGCAAGTGCAGTTACCAGAGAATTACCCACAAATATCATTACTTCTAAGAAGTTAACCTTCAGAAGTGGACAATATTTCTATCTCATTGTTCATCTTACCTCTTGTTTTAAATGTATAACTAGACTGGCACATAACGATGAGAAAATAAGACTACCTGAATATTACATTGGTCAAATAAGTGATAATTGCAAATGCTGAAATAGCAAATATGGCAAAAAGGTGTTGTGTTTTTGTTCCAGTTATCTGCAATTCAGATTCCTACATTAGTCACCAGTGCAGGTAAAAGGAAAATCCTACATTTGTTAAATGCAACTTCCAGTGCTCTTAATACTTGCCCCAAGCAATAAAAATATTCCCTGAATAAGTAAATGTGTTATTGCAATTACAGTCAAACAGTAGTATGAATTTGTCCAACTACGTTGTAAATGTTCACCATAAGCATCCACTGTACGATTGATATAAGGCAAACACATAAGAAAATGTAAATTGTAGTCATCTCTTCATTATAGAAAGCTTGCAGCAAAACTGTATTGTACAAGAAATCAATATTATATGGAAATACATAGAGAAAATGTTTTATTAAAAAACCACTTAGCCTGAGATTTTCTCAGTGTACTGTATTCAGCTTCTGTGTAGCAGATCAATGACATGGGCTGCAAAAACACTGTCTTTACACACCTTGCCAATTTTAATACAAGTCTAATAAATTTTTGCCTAAATTATTTTAGTACTTTCATTTTAACATAGTAAGACAATCACAAAGTTCCATTTTATACCATTTACTACTTCTGCACTTTGCAAATAGATTATAAAGCTGTCCTTATAGCTAAATTATATTTAGTATTAACATCAATATACACATAACTTTCATATATATGCGCACTAACTACCATGAGTCCCTTTAAAGCACTTTGCAAACATTACTTAATTAATCCTCACAGCAGCCATGTAACATAGATATACACAGTTTACACATGTGAAAAATGCATTGAAAGATTAATTAGCTTGCCCAGGGGGACAGGAATCATCACTGGCCCACCTAAACTTAGAAAGAATCCAATTCTTACTTCCATCCCGCAATATAAACCACATCTTTCTTTTACATCTCCCCTTATCACAACGCTTACTGGATCTTTTCAAATAAATATTCCTAAAAGATTAAACAAGTGACGTAACAGAGTACCTCTAAAAAACACTTCAATTTCAGCAAGAATATTCAAGCAGATTTCATGAGTGATGGACAAGCTTACAGTGTGTGACATCTAAAAAGCATCTGTGCTTCAAGGATGCTTTGTTAAATGCTAATTTTGCTTCTGAAGCAATAGCACATTTTAAAATCAAAATGAAGCAGAAAAATCTATTTATGTCTTAACTCAAAAGTGTTACTATAATGCCACCATTTTCCAAAGCACTTCCCACTCACATTTTAAGTTTAAGAAAGCATATTACCAAAACTTGTGTACAAGATGCACTAGCTACTGACGTATTACACAATCAAAATTAAAAAGTCATCACACCAATCTAATTAGAGACTTGCTCTAAGCTTCAAACAATGACAGTCTCAGATGTTATCCAACTTGATTTTGTTATCAGTTAGCTAGTGACCATTAACTATTTTCTTGGTCCATTCCCCCCCACAGAAGCTTAGTGATGCAATATTTAAAACTGCTACTACCAAAAGGTTAGCTCAGTGAGTGAACCTGGATCTTCTTCCCCCACCTCTATAAACACTCCACACATTTAAAGGGCCTTATCTGAAAGAGAAGGATGTGAACCTGCAAAGAAACGAAGAGAAAAAAAAAACATGCCAATAAAACAAGAGAACACTGGTAGAGATCCCACCTTAAGGTGTCCCTTTAGCACATAATTCAGTGGTCTGAACCGTCTCCAACTAGGTGCTTGATTTTTGCTGGTCCTTTGGGCTCAGTGTTAAGTGGGCGTTTCCACTCTTTTAAAACACGTTTCCCCCTCCCCGTGGCCGGGCATGCACTCACCTTCTTCTCTCTGCTCTCGCCCAGCTATTAAACGTCCTCCCGCCTCTGGAAACTGATGCTGGCATAGGCGCTCAAATCGTCGCTGGAGTGGCTACTCCCACAAAGCGGGTTAGGGGCTTTGGGTGGCGGCTGCCTCCCCGCCAGTAGGGAGGTGCCCTCCTGGGGGTGGAGAGAGTGCTGGCGGCGGCGATTAAAATCCTTCACCAAGTCCAGGTCGATGTAGTTGAGCCCGTTCTCAAGGCCGCCCCCGGGCCCGCTCTGGTGGGGCTGCTGCTCCCTCCTGCCGGCCGCCCCCAGCTCCCCCGCGGCAGGCCGGAGCCACACGTTCTCGAAGGAGGCCGAGCTGTGGCGCTTCCCCTCCTCGCCGCCCCCCGCCCCGTAGAGCAGGGGCGCGCTGGGGCCGCCGCGGGCGGCGCTGGGGGTGGAGGAGAAGGTCTCGGAGCTGTGCCGGCGGCGGCCCCCCTGCGGGTCGGCGCGGATCACTTTGGCGCTCTGGTTGCGGCCGGGGCTGAGGCTGACGCGGGTGAAGGCGCTGCTCGCCCCCGGGCCCCCCAGCAGGGAGGAGGAGCGCGGCGGCGCCCCGGCCAGCGGCTCCGCCGGGGCGGGCGCGGCAGGGGGTTTCTCGGGGCCCGTCCGCACGTCGGCGTAGCCGAGCAGGAGGGCGGCCGGCGGGGGATCGGCGCCGCCTCCATGCTCAATAGTCACATAGTCCCGGCTGCTCCCGGGGGCTCCTCGGCCTGCGGCTCGGCAGGCGGCCCGCGGCGGCCCCAGTTCCATGTTCATGTACTCGGAGCCGTCGTCCCCGCGGGGCCGCGTGGCCGACGGGCGGGCCGGCTTGTCGCTGGCCCCGAACTCGATGTTCACGTACTCGCCCGGGCTTTTGGGCTCCGGCGGCAGCGGCAGCAGCAGCGGCGGCTGCTCCCGCGCCCGCGGCAGGGTGCTGGCCTTGGGGCCGTCCAGGGACAAGCGGGTGGGTCTGGTCAGGCGGCTCCTGCTGCTCTGCGCGCCCGCCGGGCGGAGGGGCTGCAGCGGCGGCAGGGGCTGCGCGTGGTGGGGGCCGCCGCCCTCCTGGCCCGGGCCGCCCCCGAGGCTGTCGCTGCTGGTGGAGGAGGACGAGTCCTCGGCGGCGTAGAGCAGGCGGCCGGAGCTGAGCGAGATGCGCAGCTGGGGCCCGCTCTCCTCAGCCGCTGCCCTGCGCTGCACGTGTTTGAAGGAGCGCGGCAGGGAAAAGTAGGAGTGGATGGGCTTGTGGGAGGGCTGGGCAGGACCCTGCGCCGAGGCCTCCTCCGAGCCGGGCGGCCCCGGGCTGAAGTAACAGTCCGGGGGGGTGCTGGTGGCGGAGCCGCTGGCCGGGGACATATTGATGTAGTCACTGCCGCCGCAGGGGAGCTTCCCTTCAACCGAGAGCTTTGGATGGGGGCCAGCTCCGTTCGTCCAGACCTTCCCGTAGCCCGCAGGGCCGCCGTCAGGCGAACAGCTGCCACTAGGGGACATCATCATGTAGCCATTGGAGTCCACCATGGCTTGGGCGTGGCGCCCTCCCCTGCCAGGGTTGATGATCTGCTGTGGGGCTGACACGCTCTTGGGGCTCATGGGCATGTAATCGCCACCTTTGGGAGCGCCACCACTGGTGGGCACAGGGGCCACCCCAGGCGACATCGGCATGTAGCCATCATCCGTGTGTGGGGTGGCATTGGTCCGGTGGTGGCTGCCCTCCAGGTGGTGCATCTCCAAACGTTCCTCAGGATAGGAATGAGTGGGCACAAAGGCTGAGTGCCGA
Source organism: Pelusios castaneus (assembly GCA_007922175.1). NCBI lineage: Eukaryota > Metazoa > Chordata > Testudines > Pelomedusidae > Pelusios > Pelusios castaneus. The sequence continues at coordinate 9,294,172 of ML685789.1, forward strand.
TAGGAAGGAAGCCGGCTGCCACCACAAGCGTAGGAAGGCAGCATTTCTGTATACTCCTCAATGGAGGCCACCGAAGACTGTGAAGGTGTCTTCTGGTGGGAGATGGTGGGTGAGGTGCCTGCAGAGTGAGTCCGCTTCCTGAAGCCCTTCTCCAGGTCAGTTACCTCCTCTCCACCACTCCGGGAGCAACACGAAGTGCCAGGATACCGGCACTGCTGCTGCTGTGTGTGGCAACCACGCGGGATGAAATGGCCATTGGGAGCTGCCAAGCTGCAGCAGGATGAAGCAGGCTTACCTCCCATACAGATGTAGTTGTTGAGCTCCTCATCCCCCCTAGCTGGCGGGGTGTGACCCAGGGAGTCTGGAGTCACGCTGCGAAAGGAACTGCGGAAATCGCAGGGGCTGGAGCCATACTCGTCAGAAGAAATGAAGCCACCATCGCTGGGGGAGCCTGAGACAGAAGCACTGGATCTGCGTGGGAAGAGGCAGTCTGAGGTGGAGCCATGACCACTTGTGCTGCTGGACGACAGGCTGACTGGGCTGGTGGCTGAAGGGGAGCAACGTGAAGAAGGCATTGGGATGGAGCGACTGTGGTTGAGTGGAGGGTGAAGCCTGGAGCTGCCACGGTGCCGGTGTGAGTGGGTCCGATTGGCACTGGGACTTACAGGGCTACCATCCACTGAGGCAGGCCTTGACATAGTTCCTTCCCCATCACTAGAAGCTCGGACCCTGAAAGAGCTGGGTTTGCTTCCTGTCCCTCCACCACCACCAGCAGCAGCAGGGGAGGTAGCAGTCACGCTCTCAGTCCTGGACCTGCGACTGAGCCCCACCTGGCTGGGTGGTGGGTTGTTGACATGGTGTCTGCTACGGAGGGGCACAGAGATGGGATTGGAGCAATTGGAGGAGGACTGGCTCTTGCTGCGGGGCCTGAATTCCTCACTCATAGCCCGCATGGCCTCCAGGATAGTTTCATGCATGTTCTGTGCCACCACCGAATCATCCACCTGCATCCAGAACTCACCAGGCCCAGTCACCGCTGAGCGCCCCACCTCGATGAAGAAGAAGTTCTCCGAGTGGCCACAGCGACGGATGTTGAGCAACTGCAGTACCACGGCCGCTGCATCTGAATTCAGCTTCACAAAGCTGATGGTTTTATTGGTCAGGCACAGGCGGTAGATGCCGATCAGGTTCTTAGTCTGGCCCAGACCTTTAGGTTTCAGGATCACTTGCCAAACTTCCTTGAAAGCTGGACCAGGAACCATCTCACTGTAGTTGTCATCACCTGCTTCACCCAGCCCTGCACTGCCACCCCCAAAGGAGACATCACTGTGATGGTGGTGACGGTGATGATGGAGGTGATGGTGGCCCTTAGCCCGATTGTGCAGCTGCAGCAAAGCTTGGTACCAACTCTCCTGCTCAGGCTCACTGTCAGCTGCAATGGCGAAGTGTTCATCCTTGGTGTAGAGGGCCACCAGGTGCTTGTTCTTGGAGTCAGCCCGTTTGTTGATGTTGAAGCAGCTCTCCAGTGGGATGGATCGCTTTGGGGCACCTGACTTATGTCTCCATTTCTTCTCATTCTCATAGTACTCCAGCCGGGCAGGTCCCGACTCGCTGGCTGCCCTCAGCACGAAAAAGCGTTTGTGCATGCTCTTGGGTTTACGCAAGTAACCCACCTTCCTGACATCTGAGAAGAAGCCCTCATTATTATCCGTGGGGCTAGCCATGGTGGAAGGAGAGGTGGTGGTGCTTTTGCTACAGCTAGTGGCCCGCAGGCCCACAAAACTACCAAGCAAGGCAGAAAAAAAAAACCTCTTAAAATACAATTCATGCAACAACAATCATAATTTAAAAAAAGCAAACAAGCTGGGAATCACCTCTCCAAAACGGGCTGGGGGGAGGGGATACTGGTAGGGTGAGAGCAGCTGTTCAGTGGTAGAGGCAGTTTCCAGTACCCCAGCAGCGTTTGTATTGCTCTTTATGCCCAAATCAGCTATGCCCTAAGGAGGGTAAATATATCCTTAAAAAGTCCAGCCTCAGCCAGTCCAGATGAAAGTCTAGTTGTCCCAGCAGCCGCCGCCGGGGAAGAGGAGAAACGCATCTTTCAGTGGTATGGATCGGATTCCTCTGTAGAGGAGCAAGAAGGGGGTCCCCTTGCTACGCTCCCAAACAAACACCCCTCCCCTTCTTCAGTCCGCCTCAGCCTGCAGCAGTTTCTGGAGCAGATTAAAGATTCTCCAGGAAGGGGGGCGCAGCGGTTTGTTTTGCAAAGTCCCGGGCTTGCACCCCAAAACACACGCCTCTCGCCTCCCCTAAAAACACAGCCCGTCCCAAAAATCAGCGCCGAGGCTGCTGCTGGCGCGTGAGCAGGAGGCTGGCGACCCCATTCAGTCCCGTCGCGTTAGGTGGAGAAAGTGCCATTTCGACACGAAATGCAACCAGGCAGCAGCAGGAGGGGACGCAGCCCAAGTGGGGAAGGAACATCCTCTCTTCCTCCTCCTCCTCATTCCAGTCGGGAAAGGCGCCGACCCGAGGCCAGCAGCGAAGCCCCCGCCCGTGCCCCAGGCTGAAGGCGGGTCTGGGGCTGATTCCTCCTCCTCCGGCGGCTTCTCGGAGTTTCGGAGCGCCCCAAACCCAAACAAGCGGCGGTGTCTGTGTTTATGAGTCCGGCCCCCTCCAGCCGCCGCCGAGACTCAGTCTCACTCCAAGGAGAGAAGCACGTGACGGCGCCAGTGCGTGGACCATCCCAGCAGCGGCCGAGGGAGGCTCCAACCTAGCCTGGTGCCGCGGCATTCCAATCCGCTCCCGCCCCGCCCGCCGCTCCTTTCATTCAGTGCCGCCGCGGCTGCAATTACCTTCGGGCTCTGATCCGCTCGGCGCCCTGGGGGGCCGACTTCCTATTGGCGGCGCGGCCTGTCGCTCAAGCCCTTCGCGGGGGGAGGTGCCCAGGCTAGGTTGAGGAGCGCAGCGTAGTAAAAAGGCGTAGACGCCATTCAGTGGCGTGTTATTTATAAACGAGGCAGGCGCTTGTGTGTGTGAATCTCTGCAGTGTGGCAACTTTGATCCAGGCGCTGCTGCTGCGTTGTAACCACGAGGCTCCCCCTTCCCTCCTCCTCCTCCCATCTTCTACGTGCGAGCTGCGTGTAAACACCAGTGCCTCCTGATCTGCGATGGAGGCACAGGGGTGCTTAAAAATAATCTCTTCCTCTCCATCCCGCTCTTCAGCACGTTAATGCAGTTGAGGCCTCCCCTTTCAAAGGGGGGTGAAGAGCGAAAGAAGTAAATGCAGCCCCTGAGTTCAAAACAGAAACGTCCCCTTTTCCCAGCCCCCTCCCAGTCCAACAAACAACATCCATCTGCAACCTGTTCATGAACATCTCTGGAATTAGATTAAAACAAAGAGTCCTGTGGCACTTTGGATATTTCTGTAACATAATACAGAGTGACTGTCATCTTGTGGGTTAGCCTCAAAACAGTGAACTGAGACTATCTCATTGAGCAAAAATTTAAAACCAATAATACTTCATGCTGCATAATAGCTATATCAATTGGAACCCCAAATTCTACAGATTTAAAAAAATATAAGCCCAAAGACTAATAAGAGTAAAAGGGCAGCTTGGGGTTGGCCACTGAAGATAGAATATACATATAAGAAATAGTTTTGAGACAGAATATGACTGAAACATCAACAATTGAATATTTCTGTTTTTCATCTGGGAGGATGTTTGTAGTTCTAAAAGTAGTAATTGATTTCCTAGTTTTTGTTTCCCAGGGCCGTCCCTTGGGGAAAGTGGGGCCCAGGGCCAATTGACCTAGGCGGGGCCCTCGCTCCCCCTTTGCTGGAGGGGAGTGTGGTGGGCTGGCCCGTTCCGGCCCCCCATGGACCTCCGGGGACTGGGAGCTGGCCCCTGCCGGGACCATGAGGCCGCCTGGCAGGGAGCCGGCCCTGGCCCCGACCGGGACTATGAAGCCGCCTGCCGGCTGTGGCAGGAGCCAGGCCGGCCCCAGGCTGAGCTACCTGCGCGGCCGCAGGCAGCAGCCGGCAGCAGCAGGAGTAGGGGGAGGTGGACCGACCCGGCTGGGCTCAGATCTCCCGCTCCACTCTTGTGGGCCGGCTGCTCCATTCTGGGGAGCCCTCTGCCCTCCCTTGCCTTCGGTAGGAAGCCGAAGGCAGCGGGGGAGTGAGCAGGCAGCCTTCAGGGCACAGCGGAGTGTGGGCCCCACGCTGCCTCACTGATAGCGGGGCCCTTGAAACCGCAGGGGTTGGGGCGATCACCCTGCTTACCCCCCACCCCCACCCCCAAAGGACGGCCCTGTTGTTTCCTATTACTGTGGAGCCAAAAAAATTACAATTTCTATCTATTGTCCACGCAGTTGTGTACTGAATAAAGATTTTTATCGATTGGTGTTTCTTTATCACGGCTGGAAAAAATACAAATCTGTGCTATCATGTTTTACAGAAGAATTGTGGAGTAGAAGTAGATTCCCTGTAGAATTTCTCTAATGTAGTGTCAGACAGTTAACTATATTTCCCGAAATCATTAAATGCTAAATTAAACTGAATATTCAACATGATTTGCAGTTTACAGAACTGAAATGTGCTGTATGCGTAACTTCTATTTCACTGTAAGGGTGAAAGACAACACTGGAAATGGTGCAATCCAATTCTAAAAAAATAAATTACTCAATGCTGCCATCTACAGGACAGTAATAAGACATCTTTGGACATCTTTTCTGTTTTCCACTCCAAATATAGAGTGTATGTTTATAGGCTCCGGATTGATTTTTTAAAACTGTCTCTATATGTATATTGCAACATGAATTAATCTGCATATTCTATACGGTATAATAGTTCTTTAATATGCACATTGCCAGCAATATATTTAGTGAACAGGCTGTTATTGATATGATACTTTTAATTTGATAATTTATGTGGAAGAATGCAATAACAACATTCATAACTACTTTCAATATTGAATTATAGTGCATAATTATAATTTTATTTGCATTTGTGTGGGGCCAACCATGGAATAACTAATACAAAAATCATTAGCTAATGCTCATCTATTGCAAGGAATATTAGCAAGTGACCATTAGTTGTTAAATGATTTTAGATCATGAGTAATCCACTCCTCCTCCCCCCCTCCCCCACAAAAGTCTGATTCTGACTCACTTAGAGGAATATAAATCAGGAGAAATTTCACTGAAATCAACAATTACACAGTTTTAAACTAGTGTGAGATAAGAATTTGGTCTTCTTCACTCATCAGCTAAACCAATTCTAAATGTAACAGGATGGCCCAGCTGCCACTCCCAGCTGTAAAGAGACACTCTGATCACAACTACCACCCTGGCTTCGAATTCCATCTGCAGTTCCTACCTTTTACAAGACTGTTCTCAATCAGATGCTACTCTTAACCCTCCTGTAATCTTTCAGTTCCAACTCTCTGTTCCTTCTCCTATTGAAGAGCCTTAAAAAAGTCTTGCCCAAAATGGCACCACTGAAAAAATGTAGATAGGAGTGCCACAGTTTCTGGGCCTTTTTTTCCCCCACATCATATCCTAATGGCTTTATCCAACCTTCAATGAAGTCATTTATGAACATGACAACCAATCAATTCCCCAATTCACTCAGCAAATCTGATGATGGGTTTACAAACCATGAGCTTTTCCATTTATATGATATTTAATCATGTGTTTTTCTTCTTTATCCGACTTTTCTTAATAAACATGGCTTTAAAATTGGAACCCATAATATGTGTGCTACTGACATCCCACTTTTGTGGCACAGACTCCAGCTTCATTCCATGACATTTTAATTTTTGGATAAAGACATTAGATGTATTTCATGAAGTGTGTTTAATTTTTTTTCCTATTATTATTTTCAAAAGTACCCAAGTTTGATTGAAAGTCAATAGGCTTATGCACCTAAATCACTTAGTTACTTTTAAAATTTTTTAAATGTTATGTATATTTTTATACTAAGTAGGTTTTACTGTCAGATTCATTCACATGATGTGGTAGTGTAATGCAGAGTACTAATCCCATTCATATGGGTACCTTCCCTGGTGTTCTCCTGTTCTTTACTAATTCTCCTCAGTGTAAAGTTGTCCTAGGAACACTTTTACCAATATGCCTTTTTGGAGTATCTTTTTACATTTGGCAGAGCTAGGTAGTGACCATTTTTATATCTGGTTGTTGTGCCTCCCTCTTTTCCAGCTTGTAAGTATTTTTAACTCCATTATGTTCCCCCCTAATTTTCCCTTTCCTATTCCTGAGAATCTCACAGGCTCACAATTATACAGTGTTTGTAAAACAATTTCACCATGAAACCACTACATGTATGTATTATTATATGGCATATGTACCCATTATTATAGTCACTGTTTCACAGTTGGTTACATCTTCTATTTGTTCTAAGTTGACTGATGGTATTGACTTATCCATGTCCTACAGCATACATGAAACTTGCCCAGCTTCTTTTCCAAGATCAAAATGATTGCATTCCCAGGTTAGCTTTATTTCTGCATGATGAATTAGTAATTACTTCTTTAAGCAAACAAGTTGTTTCATTTTCCTATCACAGGAATGCTGGAATGCTAGAAATGTAATGATTATAGCACAAATACAAAACACACAGAAAATTGTGCTGGATTCTGCATTCCTCGTACACCCACAACTTCCACGAACATTTCGGAGGCAGAAAAATATTGTACATGAAGAATGTGTATAGAATGATTAATAAATATCTTCAGACCTATTACATTCAAAACAATAAGCTGTAATGTTTTGTCCACTTGTTATCAGTTATAGTTCACAGAATCCTATACATTAGAATTGCAGGAGTCCAATTAAATTATCTTGTCCATGCCCCTGCGTCTTCAAATGGTTTCTGCTATATATATATTCTCTTGTGTTTTGTCCAGTTAATTTGTAAAACAATTTTTTTGGTGTATGCATGATGTAAAAGATAAAGTATGCAGGAGTAATCAGTTAATCCCGCTCTTCTCTTCAAAATTGTGTACTTAACTGCATATGTGCAGTGATTTTTTCCACCTCACTATCTAAAGATAGAAAAAGAGATAGAGCCCAACTTTTACTTCTTTCTACTGAGGAACAAGAAATTTCCAATGTTGAACTATTAATCTAACAGCAAACTAAAGAATACAGTAGGATAATTCCCAAATTAGCCTGTTCAAGATTGAATCTCTGGATCTATTGTCTTCAGAGTTCTTTGTAATAAGTTCTTTAAAAAAGCCCCTGCAGTTCATAGAAGCTTTTTCATTTTTAATTCTTGGTGCATTTTTTTTCCCCTCCATGAACAATATTGCCAGAAGTACTATTTTCCAAAGCAATGCAGTTTTAATCTGGTTTATATTTATTTTTATTTCTATGTTACAAAGAGTGACAGTCTCAAGCAGTTCTTGACTGAGGAAGGGAATCTCATACGTACATTGATGTTTTACAATCAAAGTATGGTAAAATTGATCAGGACATGAAAATCAAAGTGCTGCAGATGGTCTTACCTCAGAATGGTCGTATCTGGGGAAGATATCTTGTCATGGAGGCATCCATAAATACCTGAAAAGTATTAATACCATAAATAAAGAGTAGAATTGTTTAGTGTTATTCAGAGGGAGTAATGTGATGAAATTAAAATAAAATAAAGGATAATTTAATATGAATATCAGAGGATAATTTCTTAACAACAAAATGTATTAGTTTGTGCAGTAATTATGCTTCCATCACTTCTTCTGGAAGACCGTTGAGAAGGTTAAAACCAGACTAGACAAAGTCTAAGAAAAATCCTGCATTAGGAGGGGGATAAACAGGTTGATTTGGACAGGTCCTTTTCAAATCAAAATTTTATGGTCTGAGTACTAATTAACTATAGACCTATCTCTGTTTCCACTGATAGTTGTAAGACACCATTTTCAATTTCAGAATGGCTTTTTCATAGCCAATAACACCCTTACTTGGGCTGGCTTAGTATTATAAATTATTCCAAAATAAATCTTCAAAGTTCAAAGTATTTCCAGATCTATGTAATCATCTTTCCCCACTCATCATCAAGCCATTCCCAGGCCCTCCTACCTGGAGTATTCCTTGGCTTGGTAAGCTGCTTTCTACCCAACCTAGCTAAAAACCTTTTCTCCCCCAGTGTCCCCTACGCTGACTTCCAGTGCTCCACAGCCCTCTCCTCCATATTTCCAGGCCTTCCTACCTTGATTCTTTCCACAGACCTCTTCTTTATTTACCTGTCAGAGATCTCATATCCAGGCCGATATGGTTGCTAAGCAACAACCTTACCTGCTGCACCACAACGTTGCAAGGTTAGGTGAGGGATTTGCAGCTAATGCCACAACACCAGAGGTGAAACATACTGACAGAGCTGGCTCCAGTGACTAGCAGCAGACTGCAGATTGGACACCACTGGGCATAAAGCTCCCTGTTCCATGCCACTCCTTGTCTGAGAAGTTAATTGCTAGTTCTGCTGCTGACCAGATTCATGAGACCAGGTTCCTGTGCTCCTGTTACCTGCTTCCTTGTCCTAATTCCAGTGACTAATTCTGGTTTGACCTTTGGGATGACGTCTAACTTCAGTTCTGGCTTAATCCTTGGTATGGCTACTTACTCCAACGCTGGTGCTAACCTCCCTTGGTGTGGCTCCTAACTCTGATTCTGGTTTGACCCTTTGTATGGCTTTTAACTCTGACTTTGATTCCCAGTTTGACATCTTGACATTACCCATTGGCTCTGATCACTAGGTCAGACTGCCCTATTAGGGTCCCAGATGCTACCCCAGCAGTTTGACTGAGTCCTATTTTTCCTTATCCTTTATAGAGAAGAATTGACTGTGTCACAGGTGGGTCTGAGATCTCTCTCTTTTTAAAGGAACAGTCACCTTAGCCATACATAATTCCAATGTTTATTTTTCCTCATATCTTTTTCTGTTAATTCCCATTTGATTTCCCCTTCTTCAATTCCACTATGTGTTATCACAGTGTGTTATTCCTTATCACCTAGTGTTCATCACCACTTTATCTGAATGCCACCCACTTATGCTATCTCATTATCCAGGCTTAGTGAAGCATCAAGCTGGACCCCCAGGTTCTGCACCACTTTGACAAAGGGGGTGGTATATCTTCTTGGACAGTATATTGGTCAATAATTTCTTCCTTCCAAGCAACATCACTTCCATTTTGCTTGGGTTCACATGAGCCAGCTGCTGTTCATTCAACAGTTGATTTCTTGTAGGCATTCTGACATCTTGACAGTGCCAGTGATTTATTTGTGAATGAGATATGTAACAGAGTGTTATCTTCATACTGGTGTCTCACTATTTCTCCCAGTGGTTTCTTGTGAATATTGAAGAGGAAGAATGGTATTGATGCCTGTGGAAAGTCACAGGCCTTTGGAGAGGAGGAACAGTTGTATCCATCACCACGCTCCAAGTTTAGGTGGAGAGGAATGATTTGAGCCATTATAGTGCTATGCAGGGCCAGTCCAACCATATAGGCTTTAAGGGGTGGCGGGGTGTCACTGCCTCAAATCTTTCCCCCCCCCCCCCACAGAAGCACGTGTAGTCAGAACCTGCCTGCCAGGGAGTAGAGCTCAGCTGCTGCCCTGCCCTCACTCTGGAGTGTGCAGCAGAGTCAGCTCAGGGCGGAGAGAGAGGGAATTTCAATTCCCTCCTTTCTGCTGCAGCTGCAGTGGCATCCAGCTGCAACCCAGCAGCCCACACATAGTATAAGTAAGTACTGTCGGGGCGGGGGGGAGTGGTAGTAGGCGGAGCTGGTCAGGGAATTGGAGGAGTCCCACGTTGGGCCGGTGAAGAGTGGGCATGCCAGGGGATTGCCCCTCAGTCTCTGGAGCTAGGCCAGGGATTGGGCTGGTGGGTGGGCTGGGGGAATTGCCCCTCAGCCTCTGGAGCTGTTGGGCCAGCAGGGGAGCGGACAGGTTGGGGATTGCCCATCGGCCTCCAGGGCTGGGTCGGGCCAGTGGGGGGGCAGGTGGGTCGGGATTGCCCCTCGGCCGGCAGGCTGGAGGTCATGTCGACGGGCAGGGGCGGTCTTAGTGATTCCAGGGCCCCGGGCAAAAGTCAAGGACAGGGCCCTACCACACCACATAGGCGGCCCCTACCTGCTCAATCGATCCCAGAAGTGCTTTCCCTTCGACACAGTAAGTTCACCCCTCCAACTAAAGTAACACTGCGTCGAAGGGAGAGTATTGCCAGTCTGTGCAGCTGAGTGAAAACATCACGGTAAGTCAAAGTAACTAAATCAATGGGAGATATGCATTCTGCGGCACGCAGATTGTGTATCTCCCACTGACTTAGCCCCGCAGTGTCGACCTAAAAAAAGATTCAGCAGCATAAGCATGGAGATATTCTCTGTTCCATGGCTATAAGGAAGCTGTTTTTTAGTGCCACTAGGGTTTGTGCTGTATCTCTCAACCCTGATTGTGATAACTCCAGTGTGATGGTTGATAAAGCATGTTATTGAAGCTAGGCCATTACTACGTTCTCAGTTATTTTGTATCGGAATGGGAAGTTGGAAATGGGATGGTATTTAGAGAGAGAATCAGGGTTGAGTAATGGCTCCTTGAGGATGGGATGAACTAAGGTGTTTGCCAGGTGTGCTTCTCCAAAGCAGGCATTGACTATTTCCAATAGTAGTGGGTGTGGCTGTTCTTCAGCGCATCTTATCAGCCAGGATTATTGATCAATTTCATAGGCGCTAATATACTGCACCAGTTCCTGAGCTTCAGCATGTACAATGAGGCCAAAATAAATCATGGGTGGCAGGATGGATAGTAATACAATCTGGTCAAGAATTGAATTTTATTTCCAGGTTAGTTTCATATGTGTTTGGTTGTTCTTATTAACAAAGCATGCTGACAACTTTTCACAATGCAGCTTGGTTGATTAGCCAGTTTACTAGGTGGGGTAACCGGCCACTTGTGTTCTTCCTGCTTTGATTGCAGAGGAGAAGAAGGTTTTTGGCTTCCATTTACAACAGTGGCATAGTTCTGTAAGGATTGTTTCTATTGTTGTCTAAACCCAGTTGGGCACATTTTGGGGCTTCAGCATCAAGGGGGAAGATTTGTGGGTGGGATATAAATCGCTGGTCAGATTTCAGGAGCAAGGGGAAGCATTAACAGGTTTTGAAGGGCTGAGAGGCAGAACTGGAGGGAGGTTTCAGGGAAGGGGGATTAATGGAGGGATCAGGATTGGGTATTGTGCACCTGCAATTATTTGCATCAGCTAACTTATGCCCACAGTTGATTAAGTTGGGTTAAGGTCTCTTTTAAAAATTCAGATAGGTATGTAGTTAAATGAAATTCGTTTTTACTAGATATTAGACTGGGATTAGAAAACTAAGTGTGTTGTATTCTATTTAATTACATCATGCCAAACACCTCAGCCTCCTTTCACTGAAAAGGACAATCTATTAGCCTTTAGGTTCTAGTCGATATAGACCACAATAAACATGCCAACTTAAAACTGAAAATGTAGCAGCTTTAAAATAATTAATTACAATGTTAAATCATGTGTGACATCCTATTAATTTTTTTAAATCATGCTAATCATCTGGGTTTGCTTCCTTTGTGTCTGCATTTGGAACCAACTTTTTGTTTACTTCATATATTGTTTTAATATATTCTGCTTATTGATTTCACATATGATAATTAGAATCCAACCCTCAAAAGATTTTGACAAACTAAAGAAATGTTAAGGTTGCAAAGTCAACAATATTGCAGTAATCCTCTAGACATCCTGTCGCATGGCACAAGGCAAGGAGAATCAAATCCAGTCTCTATAAGAACAGTCTCCAGGGGTAAGAGCATAACTAATGATGAAAGATGAGGACATCTCCCTCAGTCTTTAGCTATTACTGCTTAGTAATACATCTAACACAACAGAACAGAAATGCAGTTTCTTAGATTCAGGGGAACTCAGATATACATTTAGTAGTATTAATCCCATACAGTCAAAACAAAACAAAACAAAATGGACAAAGTTGCCAGGTTGTTTTTTAAAAATGTCAATGCAGTAAAAAAAATCTAATAAATGCCTTCTAAAAAGAGCCCCTGAAAGAGAAATACTTCAAAGCACTGGTTAAGTGATCCATTTAGAGTTCTATACCTCTCCTAAACCCTACTCTCTGAACAGTTTCTGAAATGAAATAAGGAGGCTTAATTAGAACTAACTAAAGCCATGGCTACACTAGGCTTTAATTAGTTCGAATTAAGGGCTTCCTTAATTCGAACTAATAAATTAGAGTATGCTATTTGAAGTAAGGGTTAATTCGAACTAGTTAGTTCGAATTAACCAATGTGGCCATGTTAGTTCAAACTAATTGCTCAGTTCGAACTAACCGGCCCATTGAATTCAATGGAAATCACTAATTAGAACTAAGCAAGTGCCATGAATAGCACTTGCTTAGTTTGAACTAATTTTTTCTAGTTCGAATTAAGTTAATTTGAACTAACTAAAATTAGTTCGAATTAGTTAGTTTGAACTAACTAATTTGAACTAATTTTAGTAAGTGTAGACATAACCCTTGTGAATAGGCTATGGTTTAAGTGTGATCCAGGCAGTATTGGTGTACCAATTTCACTTCTAAAACAGTGTTCATGTTGACAAAATCTCTCTCTTTGTACAGTGACTTTCAGTCCAAGAAAATAAAACTTTGCTACTTTCCTGCATTAAACTGTCTTTCAGGAATATTCTTAAAATCCATTTAATAGAATCATTAGGGCTGGAAGGGATCTCATGAGGTCATCTAGTCCAACTTCCTGATGAAAGCAGGACTTCTCCCATCAAATCATCCCAGCCAGGGTTTTGTCTAACCGGGCCTTAAAAGTTTCCAAAGATGGAGATTCCACCACCTCCCTAGGTAGCCCATTCCAGTGCTTCACCACCTTCCTAGTGAGAAATTTTCCTAATATCCAACCTTGACCTCCCCAGCTGCAACTTGAAACCATTGCTCCTTGTTCTGTCCTCTCTCACCACGGAGAATAGCCTAGCTCCCTCCTCTTTGGAGCACCCCTTCAAGTAGTTGAAGGTTGCTATCAAATTTCCCCGTAGTCTTCTCTTCTGCAGACTAAATAAGCCTAGTTCCTTCAGTCTCTCCTCATAAGTCATGTACCCCAGTCCCCTAATCATTTTTGTTGCCCTCCGTTGGACTCTTTCTAATTTGTACACATCCTTTCTATAGTGCGGAGCCTAAAACTGGACACAATATTCCAGATGTGGCCTCACCAGTGTCGAATAGAGGGGAATAATCACATCCCTCGAACTGCTGGCAGCACTTCTACTGATGCAGCTCAGTAGCAACAAGGGCACACTGTTGACTCATATCCAGTTTCCCATTCACCATAACCCCCCAGTCCTTTTCTACAGAGCTGCTACTTAGCGGATAAGTCCCCAGTCTGTAGCAGGACATGGGATTTTTCCGTCCTAAGTGCAGGACTTTGTACTTGTCCTTATTGAACATCATGAGATTTCTTTTGGCCCAATGCTCCAATTTGTCTAGGTCTCTCTGAATCCTATTCCTACGCTCCAGCGTATTTACTATTCCCCCAGCTTGGTATCATCCGCAAACTTACAGAGCATGCAATCTATCTCTTCATCCAAATTGTTAATGAAGATGTTGAACAAAATCATCCCCAGGACTGACCCCTGGGGCACTCCGCTTGTTACTGGTTGCCAGCTAGATGCTGAGCCATTGATCCCTCCTCTGAGCCCAATGATCTAGCCAGCTTTCTATCCACCTTATGGTCCATTCATCCAACACATATTTCCTTAACTTGCTGAAAAGAATGCTGTGGGAAACCGTACCAAAAGCTTTGCTAAAGTCGAGGTATATCACACTGACGGCTATTCCCTCATCCATAAAGCCAGTCATTTCATCATGGAAGGCAATCAGGTTGGTCAAGCATGATTTGCCCTTGGGGAATCTATGCTGACTGTTCCTGATCACCCTGTTTTCCTCCACATGTTTCAGAATGGATTTTTTGAGAACCTGCTCCATGATTTCTCCAGGGATTGAGGTGAGGCTGATTGGTCTGTATTTCCCTGGATCCTCCTTTTTTCCCTTTTTTAAAGATAGGTGATATATATTGGCCTTTTTCCAATCATCCAGGACCTCCCCTGATTGCCACAAGTTTTCAAAGATAATGGCCAGTGGCTCTGCAATTACATCAGCCAACTCCCTCAGCATCTTTGGATGCAGCTCATCTGGCCCCATGGACTTGTGCACGTCCAACTTCTGTAAGCAGTCCCTAACCTGACCTTCCACCACTGAGGGCTGCTCTGCATCTTTCCATTCTGTGTTGCCCAGTGCAGTAGCCTGGGAGCTGACCTCGCTTATGAAAACTGAAGTAAAAAAAGCATTAAGTACTACAGCCTTTTCACCATCATCCACCACTAGGTTGCCTACCCCATTCAGTAAGGGACCTACACCATCCCTGATCATCTTTTTGGCTATGTCTACACTTGTAAAGTTAAGTCGACTTAACAGAGTGGCTACACTTTAAGTTGAGTTAAGTCGACCTTGTTAAGTGGACTTAAGAGTAGACATAGCTGTCCACACTGGCTTTAAGTTGACTAAATAAGGTCGACTTAGTGCTATTCCCCATCCACACTGGCTTTAAGTCGACTTCAGAAGTTGACTTAAGGCTTAAGTCGACTTTCAGAGGTGGTGTTAAGTCAAGCTGTTATTAAGTCGACTTAAAGAAACGCTTAAGTCAACTCAATAAAAGCCCAGTGTGGTTGCGGCTTTGTGTAGGTCAACTTAAGCGTCCTTAAGTCGACCTAAGTTGCCAGTGTGGACACACCCTTTGTTACTGATATACTTGTAGAACCCTGTCCTGTTACCCTTCACGTCCCTTGCGAGCTGCAAATCCAGTTGCTCTTTGGCCTTCCTGATTTTATCTCTGCAGGCCCTAGCAATATCTCTATACTCCTCCCTAGTCATCTGTCCAAACTTCCACTTCTTGTAAGCTTCCCTTTTATGTTTCAGCTCACTGCAGAATTCTCTGCTAAGCCACACTGGGCACCTTCCAGATTTGCTGTTCTTTCTGCACATTGGAATGGTATCTTCCTGTGCCCTTAGTAGGGTTTCTTTAAAATACACAGCTCTCTTGGACTCCTTTCCCCTTTAGATTAGCCTCCCAGGGGATCCTGCCCATCAGTTCCCTGAGGGAACCAAAGTCTGCTTTTCTGAAGTCCAAGGTCTGTGTTCTGCTTCTTTCCTTCCTTCCATTTGCAGTCATCTTGATTGGACAAAGTAGTTATTAGATTACTTCCATTATTTCTTTCCACTTCTAGGTTCCTCGTAAACACTTTGAACTATATCTCCATATAAGTGGACTCTGCTTCTAGAATCAAGGGCTATGTCTACACTACAGAAAGTTAGGTTGACTTAACGAAGTGCTTCCCCTGAACGGGGACTTAGTAAGTCGACCTAACTGCCCTTAGGTCGACTTAATAAAATGGACTTAAGCATCCATGCTGTTCTTAGGTCGACTTAAGGAGCCGACCTAAGGGTTAGGTCAACCTAACCGGCGGTTCTTATTAAGTCGACTTAAGGAATTTCTTAAGTTGACTTAACGAAAGCCTGGTATGGACAGGGACTAAGTTAGATCGACTTAAGCCTCCTTAAGTTGACCTAACTTGCAAGTGTAGACATAGCCAAGGAGTTCAGCAATACATTTTTTCAATGAAAATGATGTTCTCAGATGCTTCTTTTCCCTTGGGTATTCTAAGTGAACAGTTATTCCTGTTCTCTAGTTGATTCTCAAATAGTACATTGTTATCTAAAGTTTTTTTCAATGGAAATGCTTTTTAAAGTTGTATAATAAGGATGTGGTATAGCCATGCTTTATCACACTGACAATTACGTTTAGCCCTCTTTTTAGTTCTGTCCATCTGCCCATAAAGGTGACTTAGTTGTTTTTGCTAAGGATTTACATTTGTCTTCCAGTATTGAGAGAAGTTATAGGAATATGCCTGGTTTTGCATGTAGCTCTGCTGTAAATTCATGTGGTTCATCACAGCAGGAATGGTAGTAAGAGCAACTGGTACTGTTGAGCTTAAAATTTAACTCCCCTTTTAGCCCCATGCTTCACAATTTTCTTAAATGCTTTTTGGGCTCAAATTTCATGACTGACCTCAGACAAGAGGCAAAGTATTTTGGGAATGTGTAAGCAAAACCTGTTCAGCTGAGTTTGAATTCCATATGTGTGGAAACAAATAAATGTACACCCTTTCTCATTGATACCATTGTACAAACTTTTCCATTCCTTAACTATTTTGAAGCATCACATGCACCGTCTATCAGCTTTCTTCCAATCTCCCACTATCTATAAAGTCCTTTAGAATTGAAGGTGACATATACATTTAAAATTTTACTATGGTAGATGCAATTTAAATAGGACATATTAAACTGGGACAGTCACTTTACTGGGCCATGTCTCTGGGAACTGATTTAGCTAAATAATAATGAATGGCAATGACTGCTGCTTAATTGGGACAGTGTTAGGAAAAATTTTGTTTTCATAGGGTCAGTTTTAATTAACGCCAAGTAGTTTTCGAAGTGTCTACCAAACCTGGAAGCCTCAAATCTTTTATATACAGCTTGAGAAACACAGATATCTCAAACTGATCTACCAGAATTAGGAATTTTGACCAAAGTGGTATTCATCCAGTTGTTAAACTGGTCTGAAATTCTACACTCTATTTTTAATGTTTGAACTATTAAAGTGTCAAATAAAGATTAAGAGTTACATTTTCCTACTTGCCCAGGAGGCCTCAATCAATGAAGGCTGAGTTCTGTCAGCCTCTGTAAAAGGTAGTTGGGTTCAGGACTTATTCAGTCAAAAAACCCCAAATCATGTAATCTATGAGGTCTAATGGCAATTTTTATTGATTAAAACACTAGCACTAATGCAAACATCTAGTTGAGGAATCCAAGAGTCAAAAGTCAAGAAATTCAGAATTAATTTTGAAAGCCCAGCCCTAGTTTGGTCTCTCTTAATATCATTGACATTTATTTGTATAGTGCCAGCAATGTGCTAGATGCTTTACAAACAAGAAAGAAAGCCAGATGTTTGCCTCTAAAAGTCCAAAATCTCACCACGCTTTACAAATAAGATTTCTGGTTTTCAGGGTATATTAATTAATTTTTTCTGGGTTTAATATGAGCACTTTTTATTTTTATATAGATGTCCAAATATTGGACATTTTGGGGGATTTCTCTTTGTATATTCTGTAATCTCTTTGTTACATTCTCTATTGTATGCTAATACATTCCTGTTTCAAACAGCACTATGTGAAAGCACACTAAGGAAGCTTTAGTTAGTGCAAACCAGCAGGTTCTTTGTGGACCAGTTAATGTCCAACACATTAGTGCACTTTAGAAATCACACCTCCATATTTCATATTACTGTTCCATGTGGACAACTAGATTGCAAATAACCATTTCCAGGTTTACTGGATAAACACTGATTTCTTTTTTCTTTTGTATTGAGGATATTTTAAATCTGTATTTATCAGTTAAAACCTAAAATCAGAAGCTCTACTTTCAAATTGCAAGTTAGCCAGCAATTCATAAAGGTATTCTGGAATCTCTTTAAAATCTTACTACAGTAAGTTTCCATAAGGTACAGAGTCTTCAGACTTGTATTGATCTTTAAGTCTCCAGGAGACCAACAAAAGAAGTCAAACTTGAAGAAAATTATTCAGAAATATTAATGTTATGGAAATCTAAAGTCAAATGTCCCTAAGTTTGAGACACTACTAATTTTCAGGTAGTTTCAGACTACTTTCCATCTGAGATAGCACTGAGATTAACAGAACTCTGAATATTACTATTTGTGAATAGAATAATTGCCTTTTCTGGATGAAGACAATGGACAATCACATGGGGAAAAGAAAAAGACATTTTAAGAAAACACCGTTTTTGCTTAGCATATCATGGATTCTTCTCAAGTGTACATTTTTGCTGCCCTCAGGTATACAATTGAATTATCCTAAACTTCAATTCAGTATTAAAACTTAATATCAGTTTTAATGCATTTCAGTATATTTCAAATTAAGGGACAGATGGTCCCCCATGTATGAGTAATCCCATCAACATAATCTGATGCCAATAAAATCTTTATACCAAACTAGTGTTTGTATCTATATGTATGTTTATCATACAATGCCATCAAGTATTTTGTGTTTACTGTGTGAGTTAAAAAAAAACTTTTAGAAATATGTTTTCTAAAAATTTCACTGATAATCATTTTTATTTTGCTTAGAGGGAGGAAAGATGAAAATGGAACAGGGTCTGCATTTCTCCCTGATTGTTTCGCGAAGAAAAAGTAAAAGGTAAATTACTGCGGGACCTCCAACCTGAAGTGAAAACTCTGTTTGCTAAAAATAATAGACAAATCTGGTTAGTTAATTCTGTTTACCAATTGCAGTGCATAGACAGATTTTAAGGCAGTTAGGAAACTGCTAATAAAAATGGCTTAAAAAAACTAGGAATGTCCTTTTTTGTAAGAAAGACAAACACTTTTTGTTATACATTATTTATGGCTTTAGCTGTATTTTATCACATTAAGTGCTTATCACAGTAATATTTGGGCACTCTACATAAACTTTTCACGTATAAGGAAAGCTCCCAATAGGATATAATTCTCCCTCCTTTCTTTTCATTTCAAGTGGATATAGAGCAACTCCAGCTAACCTCTAAATCAGTTTCTCACCAAGTTCCAGACACTTTGAGCTTATCTCCAGTAGAAGCTATTTGAATAATTTTGTATTTGTTGGTAGTTCGGTTGTTGCAGGCATGAATTTACTATTGATGTTACGCAATAAAATAGAATTTGGTTTGCTTCAATGCATTTTGAAATCTAGAAATTGAGATGCAGCAATTGTCAGCAAATGCAGTAACTATATCCAAAAGACCTGGTAATACATCCATTTGCCATTTCTGTGCTCAGTCCGCACAGAGATGACATACTAAGGATCAAATTACTTTCTGAGCTGAATGCTTTTTACAAAAAATAAAATCTGAACATCCGTCTAAGAAAACTCTCATTCATGCAGATGAGTGCAATTGCTTCTCTTCCTTTTTCTCTCATAGGATTAGATGATAAACATGAGTATAGCTGCTAGAGTAATGTATCTGCTTACTCTACTACTCTGTTACTTTTAAAAATTGCACCAGATACATATGAATAAGTGACTTCTGAATTTCACCTAGGAATACTACTTCCTACCCCACTTTTTAAAAATCCTTTATTAGAGAGAATTTAATACTCATGCAAAATGCTAGACTGACAGCCCTATTATCGGAAGCCATCAATTTATCAATAATGTCAATTCCATGGTCATGGAGTTTGTCATTTAATTCATCCCTTTCTGCACAGCTATGCTCAACAATCTCAGCTTTCATTAAAAAAAAATAAAGTTTCTAGCCCTTATCATCACAGAGGTCACCTTCAAAACATGAATTGAATGTAAACCAACAAAGTGATGTCTTTCTGAGTCTGCAGACAGTACGAAATAGTATATCTGAGGAGTAAGACTTGCCCCATTCATCTCAATAGTTTGTCAAGTCTGGAACCTAAAATTTAAATGTCAATATTAGTAACTATTTCACTGCTGATCATTCCAGCAGAAACATCTAGCTAATGTTCTTAAACCATAGTCTAAAGCTGCCAATCTGGTGGAGGTATTTTTAACAAAATAAACATTTAGGGGACCTCTCATTTGGTGCGTCTACACTAGTAAATTAAGTCGACTTAAGCAGGCTTCAGTCGACTTAATTTACTCTGCGTCTACACTGGAGTTTCCTTCAGTCAACTTAAGCTGCTCGTTAAGTTGACTTAAGGAAAAATTAAGTCGACTTAATAGGACCTTGTTTTAAGGCATAAGTCAACTTCTTAAATCGACTTAAGTCAGGGTGGACATGATCCATACCTCAAGGAATCTACAGTCTAGTTAGATACCATATGACATGACAAAGAGAGAGATAAAATAGGAGCAAAAAGGAGGATATTTTGGCAAATAAGATTTTGCAAATGTATTGTGTGTAGTGTAACACCATACATATGTCCATAGGAGTATGTCATTGTTGGAGATATTGTAGAAAGAAATGGGATATAAGGAGGAATATTAAGAAGCTGGTGTGGAATGCAAGATCATGGACAAATGTTCAGTATACAGAACCTACAAGTTCTCATAAAATAAATGACAAAGCTGGTTTCTGAATGGCACCCTTGGAAACAAACCTTACATTTCAAGTACTTAAATTGTCTTGAATACATCTGAGAGAAATTATTAATGACAAATATTAAAGTACAAGCTATATTAAGTAATATGAGTGGTGAGAAGAGAGAAAAGCAGGACATAAAGACTAGACAAACAAAAAACCCATGTACATGCTCACTTCCTTGGGGGAAGCAGGGAGAAAACCAGATAATTGGGCTTTTGTGGTTTGTGTTTTTAATTCTCTGGGATGCATTGAAACACTGATAATCGTCATAATTATAAATACCTGGCTGGTTTGGTAGGTCAATATATAGACAGACAGAATATAGTCTTTCATTATGGACCTGACTAGCTTCCATTAAAGTCATAGGAGAGACTTCCATTTACTTTATTGGAACTACAGTTTCTGTAATACCTTTCTCTCATGTACTCAGTGAATGAGGCAGGGGCCATAATGATCCCTGACATGTTCTTTTCCATATTCTGTTCTCACTTACTCTGATTTTATACTGTTATATTTCCAGTGACACCAGTAGAGTCACTCTGAATTGACATTGGTGCAACTTGGAGCAAAATGTGTCCCTCAGTTCCTGGGTTGTTGGGGCACAGTAAATAAAATAGGGTAGGCTAGCAGTCATTCATTACCATGCAGTGTGCAGTTTAACAATATACAATAAATAAATAAGAAGCACACACACTGAATAAAGATTATAACAATAAATTATTTAAATATATAATTTAATTTCCATTAAGTAAATATTTTACCATTTGATAAACATAGTGAAATTGTATTGTTTGAAGCCTTCCTCTTCACTTCTGCTTTAATATTGGAATTTAATGGAAATAGTTTTATGTGATCACCTAATTAAAGACTGTAGAGAACTTGTTCCCAACTCCAGGGCTGCAGGCCAAAAGTGGCTTGAGGGGCCTTTCAGAATGGCCCGTGCTCCCCTCCTGCTGACTGGGAGGCAGGTTGCAGCTACCAGCCTCCCACCCAGTCCCGGCGCACAGCCAGGAGAGAGGCAGCTGCTGCCACCAGCCTGGGAGGCTGCCTTCTGGCTCCAAGCTGGGGCGCAGGAAGATGCACCCTGGCTCTTGGCTTTCAGCTGGGGTGCAGGCGGCTGCCACCCCATTGTGAGCCCAGCTCGCAGGGGACCGGGGGCTGCTGCCATGCTGAGACCCGGAGATGCAGGCAAGCGGTAGGGAGCTGCTGCCCAACTTCAAGCCTGGTTCACAAAACAGGGAAGGGAAGGGGCTGCTGAGCTCCCAGCCTGGGCATGGGAGTTTGCCGCCCACCTTCCAGCTAGGAGCTGGGACTGGGCAGAACACTGGCAGCTCCCACCCCAGCTTTCCAGAACTTGGGCAGCTGCTGCCTACCTTCACCTTATCCTATGGCACTGGGAAGCACAGGGTCCCTGCTGGAGCCAGAGGGAGGAGAGCACTGATTTCCTGTCCTCCCGGCTGCAGAAGGGAGCCACTGAGTAGGGACTCAAGTGGACCACAGGGTTCCTTGCTGCACCCAGGAGGATGGGAGGTAAGCGCTCCTCTCCTTCATCTCCAGCAAAGAGCAAAGTACTCTACTTGGGTCACTAACCACTGGGTCCCTGCTGGAACCAGAGGGAGGAGACCACTGATCTCCTGTCCCCTGGCTGCAGAAGGGAGCCACCAACTAGGGACCTAGGTGTGTTCCTTGCTGCAGCCAGGGAGCTGGGAGATCCTCCTGGCTGACCTCCTTTCTGTGGAGGTGGTGGCAGGGACTGGTGACCCTTCAGGGTTATAAGTTATAAGTATAGTAATACATAAGGACAAAGAGGGAGATTTACAGTTGTGTGTGTAAACTTTGGCATTTCCTGACTTTGAGTGGTTAATTTGGAACATTAATGATCTCTTTACAGAGGCTCTAACCTTCAAACATTTATATATACTTATGTTTTACTTTCTTGAGTAGTCTTACAGCCTTTGTTCCTGATTTTTTAAGAAGTTCCTCTCTCTCTCTCTGATTCTTCTCAAGCATTAATTTGTATATGTACAACTACACTGAGAATGTCACTTTGTTGAATATGCAAACAATTAAGACCTTAGAGACCGTCTCTCAGTTGCAGAGGTCTCCTCACTGGTCTGTTATCAAATCTTACATAATTAAGTAGATGACACAGCAATTAACTTGCATATGGGGTTGTATACATCAAAGCAGACCAACTTAATCGAAAGGTGAATTCAATAATGTTACGCTGAATTGCAGTGTATAAAGCCTATGATTAAGGGTCAGCACATTCGGCTCCCGATCTGATGTCAGCAGCTGACCTTCCTTTGACCTTCTCCCTGGCAGACCTAACCAAGTAGTGCTAAGGATATTATATACTGTCATCTTGCTTGGGGTGACAAATTTAATGTAGCTTCACCTTTTTCTAACACAAATTCAGGATCTTGAATTGTGCCTGGAGACAACATTTTGTTTGAATTTTCTGAATTAGATGTCTAGTACCATCCAGTTAAGAATATATGCAAATAGAAGGAAAGTATGACCTTTTTTTTCCCCTTTTCAAAATAATCAAACTGCCTACTTCATAAGCCACTCTGATCTACCTGGTGGAATAGAGTGGTCTCATAACAAAATTGGTTACTAAAATGTATTAGTAGCATGTGAAGCTGAAGCAACAGAACCTTTTGCTTACATTGTATAGGAAATCATTTCCTCACTGCTTGAAGTTTCTTACTTCAGTGACTTTTATTGTCCCTGAGTTTATTAATTTCCTTACATTTGACAGGTCACTGTCCTATTTCTCTTGTTGATAGGTTGAGAGGCTTCTTTATGCCCTTGAGTGGGGCAGACCAAATCTGCCAAGAGAGAGAGAGAGAGAGAGAGAGAGAAAACACAAAGTCTGAGATGCTGTATCTTTCTTTCTGAGGGAAAAAAGGGACATCTGCCAACATTTGCAACAGAAAACAACTAATCTCTTCATTGGAAACAGTTACTGATCTCAAGTAGCTTTCTAAACTTCACACCAACTAAAAACAATTTTTTTTTAATAACAGCTAAAATCAGAAAGTTTAATTTAAAAAATTCAGGTTGATAATTGTACCAATGTACCCACCTCTATCATTTACAAGCTCTTGAAAGGAAAGGAAAAAAATAGTTCAACCCATTATAAAAATTTCCCTCTTATATAATGCTTTTAATCAGTAACATTCTCCCCGTTTTATAAATGGTGACAGGAAACTAAGGCACACAGGCTATGTCTACACTTGTTAATTTAAGTCAACTTAGCATGTCTGTACTTAAATTTTGGGGGGACCCTACAAAGTCTACGTAGAGCATCCACACTGGATGCCTAGGTCGACTTGTAGGAGCTAGGGGGACCTTGGACTGGTCCACGGTGGTGGGGGGGCACCCCTTGCCAAGTGCCAGGGGGCTCAGCCTTTGCCCCATTGTACCGGTGGGGGGCATGCCAGGCTCTCCCTGTGCCACCCCCCCTGGCAGGGAGGGCAGTGGGGAAGTCCTGGAGAGCCCTAAGTCAACTTAGGGTCGACTTAGGGCTACTCCAGGTCTACACTGGCTTAAGTCGACTTTCTAAAGTTGACTTAAGCCAAAAGTCAACTTAAAACAAGGTTTTAAAAAGTCAACTTAATTTTCCTTAAGTTGATTTAAGCAGCTTGCTTAAGTCGACTTAAGGAAAGTGTAGTGTAGACGCAGAGTAAATTAAGTCGACTTAAGCAAGCTTAAGTTGACTTAATTTACAAGTGTAGATGCACCCAGAGAGATCAAGTTACTTGCCTATGGTCACCCTGAAGGCCCCGAGGAGAGCTGGAACTTGAACACATATCACCGGAGTCCTAGTCCAGTGCTCTAGTTCAGTGGTTCCCAACCTTTTTGGCTCAAGGGCCATAAATACAATTTTTATAACCCTGAAGGGCCACTAGTCACTGCCAGCAGCCCCCACCCCCAAAAAGGAGTTCAGTACACCCTATCTCTTAGTAAAAGACTTTAAGCAAAAGAATGATACCTATCTTGACAACTCTTACTCAAGCCAAACAAAACAAAAATAATTCACAACTTTCCCTGAAAGAAAACTCCCCCACCCACCCAAAAACTTAACCCACAGCCAAATATCCTACTCAACCAGCATTTTGACCCCCCAAAATGGAAGAAGCATCAGAGATTTCACCAAGTCCATTAGGCACCTTCACTTTTCCATTTCTATCTGTTTCAGATGGAAAATGGTACAGTAAGAGGCAGCGGAAGAAACCTCTACTGTAGATGGAAAAAGCCAATACCATCTAGACAAACCAGGAAAGCCTTCAGGTCTAATGAAAAGCCCCAAATAAAGGGAAGCAACTTTGCCAGTATGATCTCTAGAAAGGGAAAGAAACAGAGCATTATATTTTGCTTTTCCAATACCAAAATTATAACTGGATTAAAAAAAATAGATAAATTCATGTAGGATAGATTCATCAATGGCTCTTAACCAAGATGGTCAGGGACACAGTCCAAGGCCCTGGGTATCCCTAAACCATTGACTGTTAAAAGCTTGGACAGGATGTGGATCACTTCATGAAACATCTTATTCTGTTTGCTCTCTCACCAGCATCTGGCACCAGACAGGATACTGGACTAGATGGACGATTGTCTGACCCAGTATGGCCAATCTGATGGTCTTTTTAAAAAAAAAAAACACTAACTCTTTGGGTTCAGCATACAGTTACTACCTAGCTGAGATACTTGCATGTCTTTCATTGCTGTAATTCCAAAGCAGCCATGTTAGTCTAGTTCAGCAAAACAAACAAGGAGTCTGGTGGCACTTTTAAAGACTAAAATTTATTTATCACATGAGCTTTTGAGAGAGAAAATCCCACTTCTTTGGTGTAATATCTGAGCACCTCACACCATCTTGAAAGTATTTATCCTCACAACACCCCTGCGAGATAGGGAAATGTTGTTATCTACATCTGTGGAACTGGAAGACTGTGGCAGAAAAAGGAATTGAATCTACATCTTCCAACATCCCCACTAGTTCCCTAATCACTGGACGATCTTTCTTCTCTACTAACTGCCTACTTCTGCCAGGACCATATTCTGCCCTGCAAACTACCAGTCCACATCTCAAAATCAATTAAAAAATACAGGAGACATACAAAATACTGTAATAATTTTACAAAAAGAAGTCTAACAGAAAACAACCCTCATATTACACATTTACAGCCTAACCCTGCAAATGCTCACGTACCTATGTTTCTGTCATTAATAGTCCCACTGGGATTACTTATGTAGGTGTGTGCTTGATTAGGCCTTTAGGATAAAATTCACCCCTTTGCATAGAGCCAACATAAAGTATCTGTGCCACTTAAGTTCTACTTGATCTTAATTAGACTTACATTAGATTTATAACACATAAATCTTGTGCTGACATTCTTCAAAGGAGTGATTTGAATCTCTATTTCATAGCTATTTCTGCTGGATCCTATATGACACTACCACTTTCCAACTGCCTATCCAGTTCAGCTACTTCACTTTTTAGCAACAGGTGGCTACCTCATAGCTTCAGTTGTTTATATGAAAAGTACTTTGCATGTAAGAAAGAGGAAGGGTAAAGATGGTTGAATTTCTTGCTATTATAGTGTTGTATTCAGAATTCATATAATTAGTGCAAGCCTTCTATAAACTTTTGTTACAACTGGGTATGCACAAAACATGTTTCACATGTTCTCCATGTACAACTCTGGCTGGCACATGCAGCACTCTAATTTTGGTTATGTGAAAGTTTCATATTTTTCCCCATTATGAGTCCCAATAGTGTAAATTAATATTGGGCCCAGCTGTCCCTTATAATTACATTTTAATGATCTAAGATGGTGGTTTGCATTTTGGCTACTTGTTTAATAATGATGACATTTAGATTGTCACAACTAGGTTTTGAAGTTATTAATTTATTTAGATGATCAGGGAACTTCACATCTTTGATGGTACTATTGTTTGGCTGCAAACTCAAAAAGACATCAGTGCATTGATTTATATAATGCAGTTATTGTAATAGAGATATGTCAGCTAATTCAGTTGTGAATGGGATTACATTTCAAAAATTAAACAAGACATGTTTATTACTTTATATTTATTGACACTCTGAACACACAGAGTTGTGCTGCTTCTTTCTTGCTGCTTTCTTTCTTTCTTTGGTCTGCTGATATTTTGGTTTTAGTCACTTTTAATCTCTTTTCCTCCTGCAAATGAACCTGGAGATTGCAAAACTGCATATTATTCACTTAGGGGGATATTTTCTCTTGATACACACATATAACTCTCTAGCGAACTGCCAAAAGGGTAGCTGTGTCAGTCTAGTTCAGCAAAACAAACAAGTAGTCTAGTGGCACTTAAACACTAACAAATTTATTTATCACATGAGCTCTTGTGGGAGAAAATCCCACTTCATCAGACGCTTGAAGATGGAGAACTGCAAATGGATGGGAGGAAAATAAATGCAGGGAAGTGTAAGTCATAGAATCAGGTCAGACTGTTGCAGCTTGTTACTGACTGAATCTAAACAACTGCATTGACTTGCTGTAACAGTCTGACCTGATTCTATGACTTAAACTTCCTGCATTTATTTTCCTCCCATTCATCTGTAGATCTCCATCTTCAAGCATCTGATGAAGTGGGATTTTCTCCCACGAAAGCTCATGCAATAAATAAATTTGTTAGCTTTAAGTGCCACTAGACTCCTTGTTTGTTTTGAGGGGATGATAAGCACACATCTCACATCAATTATCTATTTATTTATATTACTGAAGGGCCTAGGAGCCCTCGTCATTGACTAGGACTCTTTTGTGCTAGCTGCTGCACAGACAGAAGAGAGACAGTTCCTGCCCACAGAAGTTTATAAAGTCAGTAGACAAAGTAAGAGACAACAGATAGGCAGTTGGGGGAGTACCAGTAAACAATGAGACAATACTGGTCAACATGTTGAGCGGTGGTTTGTGAACACCAGAAGCCTAAACTTTGTCACGTTTTTTGTAGGCATCTCAGCAAAGGAGAGTCTTGAGGAGGGATTTAAAAGTGCATAATAAGATAACTTTATGGATGTTTATGTGTAGTTCCTCCCAAGAAAGTAGGGAAACATGGGGGAAAAGATGCTTGTTTGAAAATTAAAGAAGTGGCAATGAAACCTGCCATGATGGCCTGGTCAGAGATGTGATTCACCTGCTTGATAGCGAATGAGAGGTGACAGGGAGGGTAGGGATTTTGACTATGAAGGGCCTTGAAAATGAACACAAAGAGCTTATGTTTAATGCAGTAGAGAAGGGGGAGCCAGTGGAGGAACTCAAAGAGAGAGGAGAGACAGTCAAAGCCATAAGCTAGGAAAATGATCTCTGCAACAGCATTCTGAATGCAGATAAGTGGGACAAGATTGCATTTGTCAAGCCCAGAGAGAAGTATGTTGCAGTTCTCAAGATATGAGATGATGAGAGCTTGGACAAGAGTTTTAGCTATGTGTATGGATTAAAAAAAAAGGCTGTGTCTTAGAGATATTATGCTAAAAGAATCAGCAAAATTAGACAGTGTGGATGTAAAGACTTAGAGGGAGACCTGAGTAAAAATGTTGCCCAGGTTACAGTTTGAGCAACAGGCAGTATGGTGATGTTGTCCACAGTGTCTGAGAAAGAAGGTAGTAGGGAAATTTTGGGGAGAAAGATTAGTATCTCTATGTAAACCATATTCCGCTTGAATTGAGGGCTAGATATCCACAAGGACATGTCAGAGAGACTTGCCAAAGATTTAACTTGGAAAGAAGGCAAGTGGTCTGGAGAAGACATATCCAGGGCTGTCCATAGGGAGGGGAGGGGCCCAGGGGCCAGGCTCCATGCTCTTGCCCTGCCTCTTGCCTTCAGCTTGCCCCACTGAAGGCAGTGGAGGCAGCGCAGCAGTGGAGATGTGGGGCGCAGTATGGGGCCTGCAGAACCATGGGGCTTGGGATGGTCGCCCTGCTCAAAAACGGCACTGCATATATCTGTGAATCCTCAGCATAGACAAGGTAGTTGAATTTGTATTTGGGGGTCAAGTATTTTACTAAATATTTCAGCTCTCTTTAACCACCAGTGTGGCATCAAAACTGACTTTCAGATTTGTATAAAAGTATTATTTTGAGGTACTTGCCTGGTGACCAGGGAGACTGTGGATACTTTACACTTTAGAAGCATGCAACACATTTTGTTGTTGTGGGTCAGTCCACAGCACTACTTTCTTTCTGCCTCTCCCAACTCCTTTTGGGTGGTTGGTGTCCCAGATGACAGAAACTAGAAGTAATCAGAAGAGCATAAAGTGAGTTGATATTACTTGTAAACCGTCCCCCCTTATTCACCTATACAATCTAGAGTCAGGCAGTAGCTGGATCTTTGAATTCCTACCAACTTCAAAGGAGTAGGCCCAGAGTGGGCTGTCTTACAAAATCCCTAATTTAAGAATTGGTTGGTTTTAACTTGTGGAAAATTCTCATGAACTAATTTCCTTTTAGGTTTTTGACTGGCTCCTTCACCTTAACATTGGCTTTATCTTCAAGCTAGCTGCCTTTAAGTAATTAGATCTCAAAGAAAAGTCTCTGGAGTGTCTATGATGTAACCTTTGGGAAAAATCCAGTGTGAATTCATCTGAAGAATAGGCCAGAGTTCATTAATCAGGGGAAGGCCTTGCTGAAGTCACTACAAGTTGCTGCACAGAATACTTAGTCCCCTTTTGGTAACCAACTTAGATACTTTATTATGCCAAAAGCCAAAAACCTGCCAAAGACCATTATTTTACAAAAAGAAAGTTGGTTATGGGAACAAGGAAAGTACCTGATTAATATGAAAACAAATTCCAAAATAAATAAATCAGAAAGTTGCAACGAGATCCTGTGTACTATTTGACACCTGAATCTGAGAATCTGAGAACTGCAAATATGTCTATTTAGATATAAATAATCAGACTGAAAGAGAATTATCTGCATCACCCTCTTCTATAGTAAGGTGTGTAGGGGGGACTTCTCTGTAGGAATCCCTTGAGGAGCTTTTTCTGGGCATTTTTTGGGGGTGGGGGTGGGGGGGGAAGATCGGCCTGTCCTTCCCATTGGAAGTTGCTTGAGAGCCTACTTCCATACCTGGAATATCTCAAGGTCAGCACAGATACTGGAGATTTGCACAAGGCCAACATGATCCATGCAGAATCCCTGATGCTGTTTCTGTGCCCTCAATAGCAGTCCCTCTCTTTTAGTAGCACCACTCTACCGTGTGCTTCCATTTGTCCCATTTGCGCCAATGACATGCTTTAAAGAGGGATACCCCCTATTGAGGGGGCTACATGGAACAGGTAATTCAGCTCAGTGCTGTATTATCTTTTATTAGAAAGTTTCATATGACTGTGTGTTACACTTTCACCTTGTTCTGGACTCCTCAATCATTCCCTCTCCATAGTGATATCCAAGTCCCATAAATCTGAGTCCCATAAAGTGCTCTCCATGGGGTCCTAGGAATCAGGGACTTTGCTGCAAAACAGACTTATTCACTCTTTTCTGCAGGATGAGTGGGGTCCACATCGGGAGAGACTCCACCTGAAGATCTGGAGAGTAACAAAATGGCCTTATATTTTTACATCTTTTTAAAAGACAGTACAGTTGTTAAGCTATTTAAATAGATAGTATTGGTAGAAGCCTGGATTTTATTTGCTACCAGTATGAAGCAGTAAACCTTAAGTCTTTTTCTATTAATTAAAAGAAATAAAAAATCAAACTTTCTTTTAAAAAAATGCTAGAAATCTGTTGACACCTCCTCAAGTCTCCTACGGTTTCTCATCCTAGATTTTGTCTGTCTTTTAGGGTACATCTTCACTATAAGCACTTTTGATTCTGGTGTTGCAAATTGCTCCATGTAGGTGGGTCATTGTACCTGCACAGAGCCCAAGTGAAGTCAGTAGCACTGTGTATAGGTGCAGGGATTCACCCCCAGAGAGCAATTTGCAGGATTGGAGCCAGAGTTTGTAACCTCCTTGGAAAAATAGCAGTGTCTATTAATGTTATGCAATACCAAGAACATTATTGGCTCTTAAATAATATCATACACTCTTGTTTTGCAGAATGAAACTAATAAACTGTTCTAAAATTACTAGGGAACATTTCTTAAACACCACTTAGCTGCCTCTCAGAACTGCAAGCTCTTCAGCTTTGGCATGGATTTTGGCTAACTCACTAAAATATACATGTTATTTGAAGAATGAATATTTTCTTAACAGTTGTATAGAATTCTATTATGAAAAAATAAATGTACAAGAAGTAACTAGGAAGTAATTTATTCTTTTAGACAAATGCAAAGAAGGATGGTGTATTTCTTCTCTTGAGGAAAATATTATTTGGTAACTATGTCATGGCTGGCTCTTGTAAATCCAAAAGCTCCTTTAGCAAAGACAGCTTCTGTTTGAATTTTAGATAGAGAATTAAACAATTATACAGCCTCCAAATAACTTCATTTTTGTTTACATAATTTATCAGGGCTAAAGTTATGTTCTCTTTTATTACAATAGCTTGTCTAGAAAGGAGTCATAGCAGACTGTTTTCCTCCCTCCTTAAATCTAAACATTTTCAAGGGGGTGTGACAGTGTGTGTCTGCCCCCACGATGGGCAGGCAGGAGTTAGCACTGTTCTCTGGGCTGAGGAAACCACACCTCCGTACCCCAACTGGGCATGCACCAAATGTTGCACCAGTATAAAAGAGAGCATCTCAGTTCAGTTGGGGCAGACAGTTGAGAGTGAAGGGTGCTTGTTGCAATTGCCATCCCAAAAGCTGCTAAAGCCCCAGACTGCAAAAGCTGGAGGTATAGGCAAGCACTGCAGAAATCTGAGACGTCAGAATCACCTGGGGCTACCTGCACCAAGTAGACCAGGTACCCTGAAGACATGTGGACTATTGCTTCAGGAGACAGGGTTGGAAGTGGCCCAGGAGGCAAGGGCTGCCATATTGATTCTGACCATTAGGCTACATGGTCCGGAAGACCAGGGCTGCCATATTGACTTTGACCACTAGCATCCACTGCCTGGAGGCTGAGGGCAGCCTGACAGATCCAACCATGGGGCTAAAATGCTCTCGGGGGTGGTGTTTGCTTGCCCATGACAACAGGAAACAGGTAAACCATGTTTAGCCTTAAATTTATAACTAAATACAATGTGTAAAAGCAACACAAGAGATTGTTTAAAAAAGGGCATGGCTTCTATATATGCTACGCAAATGTTTTTATACAGAGCAAAGCTACTTAAAGGAAATTTATTTTCCAAAATGTATCACTAGTCCTTAGTATTAGCTCTATAGATCCTTGGAGGAATTTCCAGTCCCCACCCCTTTGTTCTCTCAGGCAGTCTCTGGGTGGAGAGGTTTCAAAATTCCAATTTTTATTATGCTATTCCAGATGTCCCAGTTTGACCTAATTCTCCTTCCATCACCCGAGTGAGTCAGAGCAACCAGGCACCCTCTCAGCCTGCCTTGAAACTCTAAATTGAAATTTGGACACAGCCCCAGCGCCCTAGATTCTTGCAATAACCCTATGCTTAGAATCATCTCCTTATCTTAGTATACCAGGAATCCATCCTTCACTTCAACTTAGTTTTCCCACAACAACTCTTTGTACAATCTGCTGCCTCCCTTCTTCCTCCTGCCTTGCCTGTATATGCACAATCTGCTTCCTGTCAAGCTATTTCTGCAGGTAGAGAAGGGAAAGTTTTGTTTTTTATCCTTTTCATTAATTTGCGAGAGACTCAGATACTAACATGGTGGTCATTCAAGTATCTAAATAGACTCAAAATCCTCTTGAAAATTGACATCTCTCTCCACCATACCAATTTATAAAACAAATTTCTAAAGCATTCAGACCTGAGGTTTTGGTTCTGTCCCACCTCTAGTAAGAACTTGTTGCTCATATTAAGGGAACTGCATGTTATCCCGGCTGAACACCCTGAAGCAGAATTGGCCCGCCTTTTGAAAGGTAGACGCCCGTCTGAGTCAAGATCACCCCCCTCAGCAAGCTTTGTAATCCAAACATTTCTACTAACCAGTCAGCAAAAATAAATTTCTGGGCCTCCCTTCTTCATGCTCTGAAGGACTACAGATTTCTTATCTGCAACTTCTCTCTATCTATGTCCTCTAATTGTTGTATTTTAGTCTTCTCAGCTGAAGCTTACCTTTTCAGACTTCTGCTAAATGGAAAGGCTATTTCAATTCTTTAATTATCAACTAACTAACAATATTCATATTTTGTGAAAGCTTTTATTATTTTAACATGCCAAAGCATGTGTGGGAAAAGAATTTATCATCATGTTTGAAGGTTAGGACCATGAACATCAGAATAATATATAAATCAACCTGACTCTTCTATTTACTCAGTGACAATGTTAAACAACCAGAGTAAGGATAGGAATGTCAAAAGCACCAAAGTCCCATTTTCAGAAGTGACATTGGACCTGTCTACACTCAAGTTAAACACATGCAGCTGTCCTGTGTTAGCTGACTTGAGCTCGTGGGGCTTGGCTGCAGGGCTGTTTCATTGCAGTTTAGACATTTGGGCTGCTGTTCTCTCTTGTCACAGAGGGCAGGACAAGAGGCAAAGGATTCAAACTACAGCATAGCAGATTTAGATTAAATCTCAGGAAAAACTTCCTAACTATAAGAACAATAGCACAATGGAACAGACTGCCTAGGGAGATTGTGGAAGCTTGTTCACTGGAGGTTCTCAAAAGGAGGCTGTATAGCAGTCTGTCTTGGATGGTTTAGACAACAGAGTCTTGTGGCACTTTTAAAGACTAACAGATTTATTAATCGCATGAGCTTTCGTGGGAGAAAATCCCACTTCGTCAGACGCTTTGAAGATAGGAAAGTTACAGAGTGGGAGGAAATTAAATGCAGGGGAGTGTATGACATAGCACCACAAGACTCTGTTGTCCTTCTACAATAGACTAACACGGCTACCCCTTTGGAATTTGGATGGTTTAGACACATCAAAGCCCTGCATCTTGGCAGTGGGTTAGATTAGATCAGTGGTTCTCAAATACTGTGTCATGACCCAAAAGTGTGTCACAGCACAGTGGCCGAGTGTGTCATCAGTAGTGACCACGGCCACCTGGTGGGTGGTTCTTCCAGCGGCATGGAGTCTCTTCCTGGGGCGAGGGGAGTCACAGCAGCAGGGGTGTGAGCGTACGGCCACCGCCAGATGTGCCATTGGTGCTAAGTATTTTCGGCGGCAGCAGTTCCACTGAAAGAGCTGTCGGCTGCAGTTTTTTCAGCAGCAGGGAGCACTCCGTTCTTGAAATGCCACCAAAAGTCCCGCAGGCCCATGATTTTTCTGGCAGTGGAGGGGAGCGGGGACAGCTGTGTTTTCCGTGTTGCCACTGAATCAGCAGGCAGTGGCTGTTGCCTTCCAAACAGCAAGTTCCAGGTCACTTAAAATTACTGCTGATGTCTTACAGAGGGCAATGGCTCTCTTCCCTCTTTCAACTGCTATCTGCTTAATCCCAGCTCAGGATTCTTAATGGCATTACGCCCCATTTTATTTCTTGAGGGCCATGTCAACTAAGTCCATTGTTATCCTGAATCACAAGGGACAGGACATTGTGAGAAAGAAATCCTTCCTTTCCAGCTGTGAATGGCTCTATACAAAACCCAGAGGCATGCACTGCCACATGAGCTGCAGAGCCATGCCTCATAAAAGGAATGAAAGAGGCAGCTTTCCTGCCTCTTTACTGCCCCTGTGTAGCTGAAAGGCTTGTGTACAGTTTGCATTTGTGTTGCATGTTGATTTGTTTCAACCATTATCATTCTTCTCTAGCCCATAGACTAACAGTTTCTTCAAATAAAATTCTGATAAACGATAGCAAGTATAAATTGGAAGCAAATAGTTTATCTTTATTGCATGTGCACACAAAGTATCACAGATTTATGTACTTGACTACTGCAGCATGTATATATTTTGAAGAGAAAAAAGCCCCAAGTAATTAACCTCAAATACTGTAATTATCAGTGTTTTTCCCCTAGACTCTTAAGAAATCATTTCAACAAGCATTTTGTTATGGAAACCATTTACTGTGAAACACGTCAGGTTAGAAATGTTATTAGCAGACCAACTTATGTGAATATACATGGCCTCTGCTTCCTACAGAATCTGGAAAAAGTCATTTTGCATTTTTTTCATGTAAAATTTAAGTGGAAAGATAGAAGTAAGTTTTCCTTGGATTTAGCCAATATGATGTTTACTTACGACAGGGACAGACAGCCTGGACTACAAGTGTGGTTCAACAGTCAGTGTCACACGTGTTTTTATCTGTTGGGGTTGTTGTGCTGGCAGTGTTCCCCTACCCAGATCTCTAAAGAAGTTTCATTTTGAGTATCAGAGTTAGAATCTGAACACTCAAAGCCTACAGCCTCAAGCTTTACCCCGAATTGGCCCTGTTTCACTGAAAGATTAGCAAATCATTAGGGGAACGTGGGTGGAATTTCAAGGGTGCAATTAAATCAATGAGACTTGGATGGTTCAAGTTCACTGTCAACATTTTGTACATCTCTCTGAGAGTCTTCTCTGGCTTGTGAGAGTTCCTCATAGGGGCTATGTCTACACTAGAAAAGTTAAGTCGACTTTAATAAGGTTGACTTTAAGTCGACTTAAAATCGACTTTATTAAAGTTGACTTAACAAGTGGCAACACTTTAAATCGACTTAGTCCACTTCGTTAAGTTGACCAAACTGCCCTTAGGTCGACTTAACAAAGTGGACTTATGTGTCCACACTGGGCTTAGGTTGACCTAAGGAGGCTTAAATCAACCTAATGAGTGGTAGTTATTAAGTGGTGTTTTGTTTTTCTTTCCCAAAATTGTCAAGCCAAGTAAAACAAAAGAAATGGGAAACTTAAGAGTGGCCTCACAGTGTTAAATCCCTAATACTTGGAATAAGAGGCAAATGCTTGCTGTCTGCATTCCATGTGGATTATTCTCCAAGGGCTATCCTGTTCTCTTAGTGATTCATTCCCAAATATATGGGCTTGTCAGATGGATTCTTTGTGGAAGGAGGAAATCTACCCTCTAATCCATGGAGCCATTCCATGGCTGTTGTTGAAGTCTAACATTTCCCACAGTAACCTCACCATTTGGAGGTAGGGCTGGGGACAATGCATGGAAGCCAATGCAATCATGGATCCACCTGCCACACCTCAGTGATCATTCCTGTACTCTGGCATGTAAAGATCATCCCTGGAACTCTGTACCATGTCATATATGAGGCATGGAGCCCTTATACAGCCCCAGAATTCCTATTCTTGATTGCTTAGCATAATGGTTCTCAACCTTTTTCATTTGTGGACCCCTAAAAAGTTTCAAATGGAGGTGCAGACCCTTTGGAAATCTTAGACAGTCTACTGTATTGTAATAATAAGACACCATAACATTGAGCCAAACTGGGAACATTACAAGTAGTTCAAACAAAAAAACAATACTTCAGAAGGCTTCATGAAATAGATAATATAAAACCAAAAAAGTTATTAAAATGCCACTTACATATCTTAAAAACCCTACAAATCTTCACTTTTGGAAATACTCCTAATTATTTCTTATAAATGTCAATAGATAATGTCTTAATATGTTGAAAAGAAAAATATATGGCTGTAAAACATGGGGTCTTCAATTTATAGGTCTACATGACCCACTTGAAATGGGAACACAAACAAAGTTCTCACGTGCTGCTAATAAAAATTCTTCAGTCTCAAGGGCTCAGTGACCTTATAACTCAGGTCATTTGTCATGCTTCCCTATCACTGGGTCCAATACAGAGTACTCGAGTTGCTGATTCTGCAACAAACATTCAAACAAAATTGTTAAATGACTCCCAACTCCCCTCCTTTCTTGTGGTAACTGTAGTCATTTCTCCACCTCCAGCAATGACATTACCTGCCAACACAACCACAGATGGCCTGAAAAAGAATCCATTGTTTTTACTTTGTTTTAGAGAAGCTACTTGGAATTTGATCAACACTGGCAAAATGCAAATTAGGAAGCATATTTTAATGATTTGAGGGTTTGTTTCTTTATTCCCTGTTCATTAAGTTGCTAGTATTAAGGTACCATTTTACAGAGCAGCCCATGGAAGAGATATCATTCTGTTCGTAGATGATCTATGGTAGAAGGAAGAACTTCAGTTTGCAACTAACTCATTCCCAGTACATACTTTGGTTCTTTTGCTGCTATGGCAGCTGACATCAGATTTAAAGGGACCTGTTAATGTTTCTGTCATTCTCTATGTTCTTAGCTATGTGCCTCAAGAAGTGGAATGTATGAGAATATGAAGAACTGAGATTTATCCCAAAGCCTTAAATGTCATGTCCTTTATAAAAAGTAGCAGCAGTGAAAATTCTGCTAACATTATTAAGATACGTACATAGTCTGAATTTTTCAATGGATTCACAGTTCTTTCAATGGCAGGTGCCAGAAAATAAAAAAGGAAGCTTCACTCAAACACAGCTAAGTCTATAAGGTAAATGTATCCACTACACCAATCTTGTTTTCTGATTCAGAAATAATTCTAAAGTATTGTATTGTCATTTTGGGCCTAACCTTGAAAAACCATAATTCATACATAGTTTCTCAAAGACATGAATAGAGCTATTCCTAGGAGAGAGGTTTGAAGGATCAGGTCTTTTCTCATGCAGTTTACACAGCTGGGAGGAAACATAATGAGAATTTTATTTTGACCATTTGAGTATTGCAGGAGGACTCTTGCAAGTGGCAATTTTGAGAGGAATTCAGTGTTGGAGAAAGTGTTTTGGGGAAGTTCCCAAGGGGTAGCCGTGTTAGTCTATTGCAGAAAAACAACAGTCTTGTGGCACTTGGGGTTAAACAGGGACTACGGCTTTTTCTCTCCTTACAACAGGTGATTTGACCTCACCTTCCTCTATGTGCTGTTCCCCAGTGTCTGAATCCTAACATCTGTTTTGATTTGCTGTTACAGCCTTACCTGATCCTATGTCATACCCTCCCCTGCATTTAATTTCCTCCCCATTCTGTGAGTTTCCCATCTTCAAAGCATCTGATGAAGTAGGATTTTCTCCCATGAAAGCTCATGCAATAAATAAATCTGTTAGTCTTTAAAAGTGCCACAGGACTCTGTTGTTTTGGGGAAAGCTCTCCTGTTTTCTGAAACAGACTGCAAGACACTCCAAAAAGTGTGCAGTTTGTCACTAGCTAATCTAGTAGGAAATCTGATATTTAACCATTTTAAAATAACCAGGGGATAAAGGGACAAGCACCATAGCTGCAAATGGAAGGACTCACTGGGAGTTGTGAAATACTGTCCCAGAGTTTACTTACTGCATACAAGACAGCTCTACTAGACACTTACTTTTTAAAGAAACTACATTCACAATGGCTGACATTGCTTGCATTAAAATCAGTTGTATCATTTCTACTAGGCCATGTTTTAATACCACAAAATGTGCGAGATGTTCAGCATTACTATTTGATGTCAATAGGAACTTGCATGAGTAGAAGCATTGGGATTTAGCCCATTTACTTTAATGAATTCAGGATCAGTGCCTTTACTTGCCTCAACATGGCAGAGAAATGTACTATAGTTACCGCAATAAAATGGCCTGTAGGTGCAAAACTTGTGTTGGACTTTATGTGAACTAGTCATGGACCTGAACCAAAACCCTGGACTCTGGTCTATGTGAAATTCAGGGAGATCTCGACTCTTAGTTCTATCTTATGCTTTTAGCCACTATCGAAGTGTAAGAAATGTATTGGTCAAATGTTCTTTCATGGGCACAATCCCACTGCATCAGATGAATGAAACAGACTAATGCAGCTACACCTCTGGAACTCCTAGCCACTAGATTATCTTCCCTCAAACTAGCATAAGATAATAGATGAGGTTTACCATTTTTTTATATAAATACAGAAATTCTGGAGCAAATGGAAAGAAAATTTCCCCACTATTCCTTTTTACTCCTCTTATTTTTCCTGCCCTTTCCTTTACTCTTGAGTTGTCTGAGTATGAAAGGAGGAGGGGAATTTGAATGGATCCACACAGATATCTTTACCTCTGAAGGGAAGCCCACATAGAGTGCATTCTGTGGTATTATTGATTAGGAGATATTGCTTCTTCTGTTACTTTTATTTTCTATGCTATATTTTATTTTGATTCTTATTTTAAGTCAAAATTCAGGAAAACAAAGCCATTCTTGGTTCTCGATAGTTAAAAGGCTTTCCCTGAATAAGTCTGCCAAACTGAGTGTCAAGGCGAAGAATAAACACAATGCTGTTAGTTTTGTACAGTCATTCCCAGCCATATTCCTGTTGACAGACATCAATGACTTCTTAAGAGCATAACTGTCTGGTTCCACTAATGTCATTATTATTCTAACAGAACAATGGAAAAGCAAAAAACTGGAAATGGATTTCACATAAGAAATGAATTAACCACTGAACTAATGTAACAATACTAAATATCTTACAAATGTGTTATTAATACTGCTCGACAAATCCTGTGCACCAGGTTGCCATGGCACCCAGGATTTTGGCCCTGCCACCTAGGAGCACTGCAGCAGCCAGGGAGGCGAACGCCACCTGGCACCTAAAAAAAGAGCTGGTGACACTGACGTTTTCAGCACTGCCATCTCTCTTTTTCTCCCATCTCTCCCTCCACCACTGAAAGCACCACTGGCAGTGACATTTTTCAGCAGTGGGGGGATCTTTCGCATATTGTGCTGCCACCACCTAGGCGCCTCAGTTTTGGGGTTGGCTCCTAGGTGTGTGGCAGATTTGTTCAGGCCTGGTGTAAAGTTATGAAGCTAAATCCCGATCCCACTGAGGCCAATGGCAAAATTCCCCTTGGACTTCATGACCATGGGCGCGTCTACACTGGCAACTTAGATCGACTTAAGGACGCTTAAGTCGATCTACACAAAGCCACGTCCACACTGGGCTTTTATTAAGTCAACTTAAGCACTTCCTTAAGTCGACTTAATAACACCACCTCTGAAGGTCAACTTAAGCCTTAAGTCGACTTCTTAAGTCGACTTAAAGCCAGTGTGGACGGGGAATAGCACTAAGTTGACTTTATTAAGTCGACTTAAAGCCAGTGTGGAGGCTATGTCTACTGTTAAGTCAACTTAACAAGATTGACTTAAGTCGACTTAAAGTGTAGCCACTCTAAGTTGACTTAACAGAGTCGACTTAATTTTACAAGTGTAGACATAGCCCATTACTCTACACCAAATCCTGATCTCAGTGAAGACATTATATATATATTTTTGCCAACATTCTACATGTGACAGTTGAGATTAAAATTATTTGTGCAAGTTTAAAACAAAAAAAAAAGGAAAGGCAGAACACATGCTAACATGCCCACAAGTGGATGAAAGCAGAGTTGTATGTGAAACTCAGACACCAAAGTATGCAAACTCCTGTTTTGCCAGTATAGAGGCTGATCTTACTTAGAGCGACACAGTTTTTATACTAAACTATTAATTTGAACCCTCCTGATTAAATCTGACCCTAAATCGAACTATCCCGAGTATTGGTTTTTAAAGTAAACTTTGACAAATAACATTGTGCAAAAATTAAAATTAACCTCAAATTTGTCCATGTCTAATTCTGGGGAGATTATACACATACTGCACCAAATTCTCATCTCATTTAGTGGGGCAAGATTTTAGAGCTGCTGTGGTGTAATCAAAAGGAAAATTAGCCTCCTAAATGTCCATTTATACAGGTAGGATTTTAGCTGTAATGCCACTAAAAAAGTGGACATGTTCACAAGAGCAGTTACGTTCTCTAGGTAAATGAAAGTGCACTGTGCATTTGAAGTAGTTTTTACACTGGAAGTTTATTTGTGTAAGTTTTCCTTTTCCTAGCAAGTACCATACTCACTGGTCCAAATTCATGCTGGGTGTGAACACTTAATGCAATGTTTTTATGATAACAAGGATTTCAGGATTCAGTCTATGGGTTTTTAACTTGAGGTTAAAAACAGGTATATAAGACCCATGTAATTTGGCACATGAATTACTGCTACTCAGTAGCAAGAATGACTGTCAATTTTTTTCTGACTATGCATATTTCAAATTTGAAATAGCCCATTTTTAGAAAGACTAACTCCTTTTGGAATTGTTTACAGAAACATAAATTATAAAGTGTCCATTCAAATTCAAGGATATTAAAGGGTCACTAGAAACCGTACTTTACACTGGAAAATTACACTTAACACATTTTTCTGAATAAAGCAGATCAGATTGTGCAGAAAAATGAATAATTTATTCTTAATTGTGCCCCTGAAAATAGTGTAATTTCTTTGTGTCTAAATTACTGGCTTAAAAAAAAAAGATAGGGTACACAATAGATCTACCACAACTGCATTCTCAGAACAGTCCTTCCTTACTGTACACACTCCACTAATTATGAAAAATAGTGCTGAATGAGTGATAGGTTAGTGAAATTTCAAGTTTGAAAATCTTTAGTACCATTTAATAATTTTACAGTCTTTTTTTTCAGTACTTATCAATAACAGACTTACTCCTTTAGAGGCATTATCCAATGCTGATGGAGTCTTTCCTTTGGCTTCCAGTGACACAGAGAGGGGTCATCTTGGTTGGAGGCATCACAACAAAGAACCCAGGATCCAGCCTACCAGGGAGGGGAGAGAAGCCATTCCAACTAGAAAGCACCAAGAAGGAGGCTTGAGCCATGCTTCAGGTGAGGAGAGATGACACAAGACTTTGGAGAAAAAAGAAAAATTCATTTAATTTCTTTCAGGGCCCAAATACATAAGACACCTTGGCTATGTCTACACTTACAAAGTTAAGTCGACCTTGTTAAGTTGACTTAACAAATTGGTTACACTTTAAGTCAACTTTGTTAAGTCAATTTAACAGCAGAGATGGCCGTTATATTGGGTTTTAAGTTGACTTAATAAAGTCGATTTAGCATTAATCCCATCTACGCTGGCCTTAAGTCGACTTAAGGAGTTGACTTAAGGCTTAAGTCGACCTAA
>ML685789.1:9335483-9381891 GCA_007922175.1 Pelusios castaneus
GCCTTAAGTCGACTTAAGGAGTTGACTTAAGGCTTAAGTCGACCTAAAAGGAGGTGTTATTAAGTCGACTTAAGCTTTCCTTAAGTTGACTTAAGGAAATGCTTAAGTCGACTGAAGAAAAGCCCAGTGTGGGCGCGGCTTTGTTTAGGTCAACTTAAGCATCCTTAAATTGACCTAACTTGCCAGTGTAGACGCATCCCTTGTGAGTTTAACAAGAGTTACATGTGTGTAATGGCCATAAAGATACCTTTTTTCATAAAAGCCTGGATGATATCACAAAACAATCATTTTCTTTGGTTACCAAAGATGATCTACTGTCTTAAGGCATTTTTGCTTTGCAAGATGAATGAGCCATTTCCTGACATGTGGAAATGCCATCTCTCAGACACTAAATGGACAATATATGACAACACTTTAGAGAGGGTTTATTGTGCATCAAGGAAGATAACTGCATCTTGAACAATTAACTAAAAGGAATGATAACCTTGAAATGTGAAAGACTGAAAATTTGACAGCTGCAGCAAGATGCACTGTGATCAAGATTCCCCAACAGTGAAATAAAAATATTTTAATGGAAGTACAATAATTGATCAAAGAGACATGAAGTACTCATGGGTACAGAGAGAAGATTTTCAGAGTCCTTAAATCTGTCATAAAATACTAATGGGCACCCATGGGTACACTATAGCCACTTTATTTTAGTTTAAATGAATTCCAGGACCTTAAATTACCAGAGACAACCAAGTTACTTGCTGCATTTGCCTTCTTTCCTGCCTTAGAACTTGAAGGTTGAAACTCAGATTCTTCATTCTAACTCATTTAAAGTCGTATTCATGTACTACTACAGCTACTACAAGATTTGCCATTTACTGATGGCTGACTGTGATTAAATCTGCCTTGCAGAGAGAGAGGGTAATTCACCTACCTCCACTTATTTACATTGCATGACTCACTTCCAAACACCTTCCTCCTGTGTTGCTCTCTAAGAGCTATGTTGATCAGTATTGCATTTTTTATCATTTATGAGATCTTTCTGCCAGCAATGTCATTGCTGACAGCATTGAATTGCTGAAGGATTAAAAAAAATACCCTCCAGCCCACTGGCATCTAAGCACTACTGGGATGGTCATTTGAAATACGGGCAGTGTTAATTCCTTTCTTTACATGGCATAACACATAGTACATATAAAGAGACTGATTTCTTAGCAGAGTGTGAAAATATTGCTGTAACATCGAGCATATTGATGCTTTGATATTGGCATTGCTGACTAAGAATGACTGCCTTTACTCCTTCTATTGTAATCAGAGCTATTCTGATAGTGAGTAAAAGGCATAAATATGCAACATATTAAAAATTATGCTGAAACACTGGAAACGATCCAGTGAAGAGCTACAGCAATGATTCTGTCTCTGGAAAACAAACACTATGGTGACACATACTGAGCTCAATCTATCTAATTAATCTATGAAAGAGAAGGTTAAAAAGGTGACTTGATTATTGCCTATAGAGAGCTACAGAAGGTAAAGGTATTTGAGTCTCAAAGACTATGTCTACACTACAGGCTCTGTTAAGTTGACTTAATAAGGTTGACGTTAAGTTGACTTAAAGTTGACCTAGTTAGGTCAACTTAATGGAGCGTCTACACTTAAAGTCGACTTAAGTCAACCTTGTTAAGTCGACTAAATAGAGCCTGTAGTGTAGACATTCCCATCCACACTGGCAGAGATACTCTTAACAAGATCCAAGATGAATTTTGAAGTTTCAAATTGGAAATAAGACATGATTTTTCAAAAGCAAATTTAAATTGGATCCTCTTGCCGAAGGAAGCAGTACTGTGTTCTGGAGTCTGTTAGGCTGAGTGTCTAGCTCCTTTAACCTCCCTTGAAAAAAATCTCAGGCTAAATCATGACTAGTGGTGAAATCACATTCCCATTGATTTAAATAAGGCCAAAATTTCACCCTGAATGTGATTGTTAAAGAAAGTCTAATCCAGCCACAAGTTACAGAACTCA
Organism: Pelusios castaneus; assembly: GCA_007922175.1. Classification (NCBI taxonomy): domain Eukaryota; kingdom Metazoa; phylum Chordata; order Testudines; family Pelomedusidae; genus Pelusios; species Pelusios castaneus. The sequence continues at coordinate 9,337,497 of ML685789.1, forward strand.
ATGAAGGAATCAGCAACAGGCATAAATTACAGCAAGGGAGGTTCAGCCTAAACATTATGAAAAAATTCCTAACTGTCAGGGTGATTAACCACTGGAATAAGTTGCCTTGTTAGGTTGTGGAATCTCCTACATTGAAGGTTTTTAAGGACAGGTTAGACAAATACCTGTCAGGGATGGTTTAATGGGGGTACTTGGTCCTACCATGAGTGCAGGGAACTGAACTCAATGACCTGTCATGGTCCCTTCCAGTTTCTATGATTCTAATCTCTGTGTGAAATCCTATGGCTTGTGCTATGCATGAAGTTGGCCTAGATGATCATAGTGTTCCCTTCTGGCCTTACGATGAAAAAAAAAAATACCTGTGGAACTTCTGCCAATTTGAGGAAAATCATAATCAGTTCCCAGACAACAGAATTGGTGCTAACTGAGGTCAATGGGATTTAATCACATGCTTATAAATGCTACATTCAATCACAGCCTTAACATGTTTCCAGTAATCCAGCTAAGGGCATTTAAAAATAGAATTTTTATCTTTGAGGTGCTTTGACATAGGGGTCTGGTTGCCTTTCTCACTTAAGTAAATGGAAACACTTGTGTATTAAAATTAAATAGGAGTTGGCCCAAGATCTGTTTACAAGTAGGGTGTTCACTGGCTAAGATGCATTTCCTTTAATTTCATGTCAAGGCCAGATACCCAAGCTTGGTATGGGCTGTTCTGTGAGGAGAAATCCTGTTGAGAAGTGGTGGTACAGTTATGAAGCTATTGTAGCCTCCTGTTCTTCACCCTACAGGTGATAATAGCATCTGCATTCAAGTGAGAGTGTGTCTTTGACTCTGCCCTGTTCCTGCTCTAGCCCACAGTCCTGTTGCACAGCAGTCCTCTGTGGATATTGCCTCTTCTGTCCATTGCACTGGTGCCTCTAACCACAGACAGACATTTAGACAGGATTTTGCCAGCAGTGGCTCATTTTGTAATTTAAAAAAATCTGCTATAGTTCAGTTTTGTGTTCTCAGGAGGAGACAGATATATACCTGGCGTTGAAGTCAATTGAAGCTGTACACATGTAGCTGAAGGGAAAATTTGGCACTAAAACTATATTTGATGCACATGGGATTGAATTTCTTATGAATGTAACATTCTTCTAATTCCCCCGCACATTTTATTTTCCCTATGTGCTATGCCCCAGGGGTATTCTGGCAATGCAGTGAAGCCCAAATTCACAGGCATAATCAAGACTCCCAGATCTTTTATATTTGTTCTCTTCTGTGAACTTTTTGATTATTCCTCCACCCTTGCATAATTGCTGTATTTTGTAAGTATTTTACATAGTTCATGCAGATGTTTCCCTCTTTGGGCTCAATCCCGTCTCATCCAAGTCAATGGGAGTTTTGGGAATCCCTTAGTTCAGCGGTTCCCAACCTCTGTGTCACAACACAAAACTATGCCAGGGAGAGCAGGGAGGTGGGTCTTGTCGCCAAAAATTGACAGCCACAACCTTGCTCCCAGCCCTACCACCATGGCTGCTGGCTCCCCTTGCCCTCCTCCTGGGCTGAGCAGGGCGAGGCAAGCTGGGAGTGGTGCTTGAACTGGGAGCAGTTCCGAGGCTGGAGTGCTCCGAGGGTCTCTGGGGCATGGCAGTGGTGCTTGGGATTGCTGCCAGCCCAAGTGCTGCCCCTGCAGGCTCGCCTCGCTCTGCTCAGCCCGGGAGAGACTCTCACAGCCTTGGGAGTGCTCCCAGCCCTAACGCCATTGCTGCCGGCTCCCCACACCCGGCTACCTGGATGAGCAGGGCAAGGGGACTCAGTGGTGGCGGTGCTAGGGCTGAGGGCGTTCCCAAGGTTGTGAGTCTGCAGGTCTCTGGACGCAATCACACCAAAGGAGAATTTGCTTTGAGCAAAGTCTCATTCTTTATTTTACAGTTGCACCCCCAACGTGCTAGGTCACAGACAGATGCCTAGGCCCTGACTCAAAGAACTTACTGTTTTGGAGTCCAATTCTGCAAAGATGCATGATAATGCACTCTGTTTCCACCCAATGTTAACGCATCTAACTTCAAAAGTGTGCATGGATAAGTCAAGACAGAATTTGGACTGCATTATAAACAGAGGTGGTTAAATGGCCAAAGGTGATGGGGACAAGAAATAAAATGGAGCAGTCTCAGTGTTCATAAACATTGTTCTGGTTAGCTAGTTTGTTCCATTGTGCTTTATTGAGGATGCCATTTTTTTACAAAAATCTGTTTTAACTGAAAAGAGGCACTTACTGTATAAAATGGAAGTGTGGGGGACACTATTCACTCCAAAGAAGCAGATTTCCTAGAATTTTACCCAAATGTCTGCATGGATCAGATTTTGCGGCTTGTCATTTCCCTAGCCCATTTGCATTACCACTGAAGATGAAGTCTAAAGCTAGAATTTGGTACGAGTTCCCAAATACTTTATGCAGAACATTATGTCTTATAACCGTTGTTTTGCCTTATTATAATTAAGTATGAGATCAGGAAGCCTTAGGCATACAGGGGAGGGGAAGGAAGCACAGTACCAGAGCAGATGTGGCTGGAGACATTCCTGTGTAAGAACATAGCCAATTGGACTTGCCACACCTTTGCTAAAAGAGATGAAATAGCTGGAGAAGGGGAATTATGGACAGCAAAACTAATGGCTTCCCTTCCCTGCACTCATCTGTACCTGAAGTCAGATTACATTAATCCATATGGGGTTGGTTTGGACGAAAAAAGGATGTCCCTATATCTTCTCCTCACTTTGTTATTTTGAATTTCCACCACATTATACTGAAAATATTTTTGTTCCTTCTAAGAAGGCTAGAATGTTAAAAAGAGAGGTCCCTAACAATACTTTACATATCAGTGCTATCTCTGTAAGCATCATTCATAACATGGCTGATTTCTGCACGTATATTTGTTATTCACAACTACTCAGTTTGTGAGCAAAATCCAGCCTATTAGCTGTATGCCATGTATCAGTTATACAGTTTACCATTGTTTGTTCCCTGTTTTGAGTCCTCCTTTTTTAAAACAGGAGAATAACAAATAATCAACCAAATGACAAATAAACAGCAAATATTTTTGTTTAAATGCAAATGCTGATGGCATTGGTTTGGAGAAAAGCTCTTCATACATCTGAATGAAGCTAATGTAGTACACAACTCTGGCTTCTTAGTCTACCAGGATAATTTCTTTATTTCTAAATCTAAAAAGCTTTTTTTTCCCAAATGCATATGAATTCATGTTCTGCTTTAGAGTAAAATACACAGGGCTACTCTCAAGGTAATAACAAGTGAACACTTGCCATTTGCTATCAGCTTTTATTTAATTTATTGTAGGCTATGTTGAGGACAAGCTATAGACACAGGCAAACGAGGCATTTGTCTTAGGGGAAAATAAGCATAAAATAAATAGATGCCTAGGGACTTGACTGCTTGAAATATTTATGATGGAAATCCTACCACACAAATCCTTAACACACATTTGTTATCTAGTAAATTCTTCCTTAATTTCTATTTGATGACCTCCTGGTAAATGTATTCATTTACATTTTAGAATGTATATTTAGCAATGATGCATGTCTAATGCAGTATGGTAGTCAGTTAAACATTTCAAGTGTTCAGCAAAAAGTCAACTTGCCCAATGCCAAGATATTGCAATTCAAATCCAGACTTTGTGTGAAAAGGTGAGACTCTATAGACTTCAGCAGAGCTGCATCTGCTCACAAGAGGGTTCACAGTTTGGCTCTCTGTCCAAAACTTTGCCCTTTTGTTCTATTAACTCAAAGCTTCCCAGAAAAGATTGGAGGGGGAAAAGAGGTAGATAAATTACAAGATGATTACAGTCCTTCCCTTGCCTCTCCCACTTTTTCATCAACATTTCATTTAATTGATTAAATTAGACCTAAAAGCCATAGAAGAGAAATGGCATTCATTGTTTCAATGTAGGTAAATATGATGACAAATAAAATCTAAGAATTATGTAACCCGTAACTTCCGTCCAGATGCTTCCATGGAAGAGACATATGTAAATACAGTGCTATCTACTGTAAAATTATTTATCAGTGCTTATCTTACACTAGCTTATCTCACTTATTTTATACTAGCTCATCATTGGTTTGCTAACGGACATTTCAACAAGCTGGCAAAATAAAGAGACTGGTTTGATGAGATTTTTTTCCTGCATTGCTATGAAATTATGTTTTTGATTTTCATTGTTTCTAGGTCACTGGTTCTTTAAAGTTGTATCAGGAAAACTGAAGATGTCCCTTTCATTTAGAGAAACCTACTACAGTGTTACTTACCAACTCAGGGTAAGTGTACAGTAGTTGACTATTTGAATATCAAAATACTAAAAGCCCAGAAAACAAAACATTTTGGCTAAGAAGTTCAAGAATTCAAAGGAGACATGCAAGCTTATATAAGTTACAAGCAGTAAAGGATGAAATCCACACTCTCATAGAGTCACATATTTTAAGGTCAGAAAGGACCAATATGATCATCTGACCTCCTGCACAAGAACCTCCACTCAGGCCTGCAGTAGACACTGAACCTATGATTGAGTCATTGAAGTCCCCAAATCATGGTTTACACACTTCAAGGCACAGAGGGTGCGTCTACACTTGTAAATTAAGTCGACTTAAGCTTGCTTAAGTCGACTTAATTTACTCTGCGTCTACACTACACTTTCCTTAAGTCTACTTAAGCAAGCTGCTTAAGTTGACTTAAGGAAAATTAAGTCGACTTTTTAAAACCTCGTTTTAAGTCGACTTTTGGCTTAAGTCGACTTTAGAAAGTTGACTTAAGCCAGTGTAGACCTGGAGTAGCCCTAAGTCAACTCTAAGTCGACTTACGGCTCTCTAGGACTCCCCACTGCCCTCCCTGCCAGGGGGGGTGGCACAGGGAGAGCCTGGCATGACCTCCCACAGGGGGTCCCCTATGCCCTGCCAGTGTCCCTGTCCCCCTTTGCCCCATTGTACCTAGGTACAATGGGGCAAAGGCTGAGCCCCCTGGCGCTTGGCAAGGGTGCTCCCCCTGCCACCATGGACCAGTCCAAGGTCTCCCTAGCCCCTACTAGTCGACCTAGGCGTCCAGTGTGGATGCTCTAAGTCGACTTTGTAGGGTCCCCCCAAAGTCGACTTAAAATTTAAGTGTAGACATGCTAAATTGACTTAACAAAGTCAACTTAAAGTCGACTTTGTTAAGTCGACTTAGCTAAGTCGACTTAAATTAACAAGTGTAGACATAGCCAGAGAAACCATCAGCAAGTGACCCATGCCCCACATTACAGAGGAAAGTGAAAAACCCCTAAGGTCTCTGCCAATCTGCCTTAGGGGAAAATCCCCTCTTGATGCCAAACTAGTCTCTGAACATGTGATCAGCTAATCCCTGCTGTGGACTCCATGCAAGGGAAGTGAAAATTAAACCCCACAAACCAGAATTCAGACAAAAGCCTAATACATCACTCCCCACCTTTGACTTCTGTCTTTTTGTTGTGTTTGGAGTACATAGGCACCTCAAACAGTTGATCTGTGCTCTAGCAAAGCTAAGCTCTCACAAAAACCCTTTGTGATGTTTGACTGCTGCATTTCACCCAAAAGAATGCAAGTTAGTGTAAGAGAATGAAAGTCACAGGAACACCGACTGGGAAGAAGGGGAGTTATATCAGTAAGCCAAGCTAACAGAATGGGATAAAAGATATAAGATAAACTATGTGCTATACTTTTACCCCTTCCTGTTAGTTCTTCTTGATGTGCTCTCTTCCACTCCTTGGGGTTTAAATTGTACCAGTTTATACTCTCCTACGCTGACTAACTGATGCAATATGTAACTTAGTGCCAACTTAATGTCAGTGGTGGTGTGTGTCTGCTTTTCCTCTAGAGCTGGTTGGAAAAACCCAGAAATAGATTTGTGAAATTTTTATTTTGCAATATTTAAAACAGTACCAATACTGAAAACTTCTCTTTTCCAAAAACCTCAGCAATAATTAGGGCTTCTAGCCCTTGAGCAATTTTCATTTAGGTCTCATCTTAGCATCCTTTTAGCTTCTCTCATTGTATCTGAGTACTTAAGGCAAAGATGTCATGAATAAAATTTTGTGAAAACAATAGGTTAGCATTGGGTTATTTTATTTGGCACAGGACTACAGTTCAAAAGAATAAATCTTAGCCTTTGTCTTTGATCCATAATTATGTCATTGAATATACTCCTTTCCTCAATATAATTGTTTAATTACACCATTAAAATTATGATAATCTTTCTGTTATTGTGAAAAGTTAACAATTCATGTTATTGAATTTAAAGGTCTGTGATTTAATAGTCTAGAAAAAATGGATTATGTTTTCTTTCATAGCACTGGTACGGTAGCCAAAATGTTGAAACTTGGATGGCTAAATATTCCACAAATATAAAGTCACCTGATTTTGTGGAGTGCTAAGAACGCCATATCCTATGGCAATCAAAGGAAGTAAAAGATATGCAGTAGGTCTGAAGATTAGAACACTTATATTTAGTTACCTAAATATTTGCGCTGGTCAAAATTTTTCTGACTAACCAGTTTTCTACTGGAAAACATTTATTTGATTCAATCAAAACTCTGTGTGAGAAAATATTGAGTTTGTCAAAATTTGATGGGTAATTATTTAAATGTTTCTTTTTGGCTTTATTGTTTAGACTTTAATATTCTATCACAAAATGAAAAAATCAAAGTGAAATGTTTTTACAAGCTTATTTTGATGTTTTCAAAATAAAATATTTCAGAAATTATGTTTGTGGTAAACCTCAACATTGCCATATTTTTTTCCAATTCAGGACAAAAGGAATTCTGAAGTGTCAACATTTTCTGCACAATAGACATGCTAATAATGTTGAACTATTTTAGATTTCACAAAGAGGTGAAAATCTCTTAAGAACACGAAACAATTGGCCCAATTCTCCTCTCACACAGGATTTGTACCAGCGTAATTCCCATCTTCACTTAGGTTACTCTTCACGACCTTGAGAAAAATGGCCTCAAAATGGATGACAGATGTCCATGTTGCTTTCAGTGTCTAGTAGACAAATATCTATATAACACAATCTGATATAGACCACCATAACATTCCACGTCTGCTTACAGGAGTATATTATATAAATATTAATATTTCCAAATCCATCTCCATGAGTTTCATTGTGTATCTTCTCATGACTTGCTTGTAAGCAGCCATTGTTTTTCACTACTATCTTTTTACCTTGGTAAGTATTAAAAGCCAGTTAAGATCACTCACAACAGATCATTTACCTATATCATCTTGTTCAGATCTGGTTTCATTTCATCAACTATCTCTAATGCTTTATATTCCTCAACACTAACCGCGTAAGAATATAGTTCTACGCCATCTCCAATAATACGTCTTTCTTTAGTCATTCTATAATTCTTTTTCTAATCAGTGTCAGGATACGTGACCTCTCTCAAGACCATCATTGAAACCTTTTTTACATGTCTCCCTTAGCAGGCTGATCTTTCCTTTCATCCTGCCCTGAAAATTTGCTAACAATTTGCAAGAACTATTGTCTTTATTATTTCTATTTTTAATCTCATTTCAAACAAAACACTCTGTGTTATTATTATAATCAGTCAATCTGTGTGTTTCATTTAGACTTCAGAATATTTTCTTTCATCACTATTTTTTTCCATAGTACCTCTTGTCCTGTGGAGCCTATTCTTCCTGTCATCTTTAAATTCTGGAAACTTGATATCCAGATCAGTTGTCCTGATGAAGCCAAGTTTTAGCAAGATTAACAACATAATATTTCTTTTTAATATGTTTCCTTTAGATTACACTATCCCATTGCCGATGTGCCAATTTAATTTTGTACAGAAGAGCAAGAACTCTTTCCATTTCCTTTATTTTCAGTGTGGTGCCTTTAGCTTAGTTCTTAATTTCTGTTTTAAAGAATATGCTTGCCAGCTGTTTCCTTTGCTATTCTCATTTATATCCCTCTATAGTTTAAAAATACTTACTATTTGGACCAAATTCTTCCCTCAGTTATGTGCAGTGGGAAACCACAGACATATCCAAGGATTGAAATTGGCTCTCAATAGTCACCCACAGCCTGTCTGATCTCTGCTCTGTTTGGAATACATCACCTCTATTTTTCTTATGTGATTTATCTGACAGCCCAAGCATTTATCCTGAAACATTTTACCAAGTTACCATTTAATGCATACACAACTAATAGAGTTATAACCCGACTTAACCATTTATAGTGTTGTAAAGTTCAGCTTTGAGGAAACCAAATTGCTGCTATGTTCTTCCCATGCACCTTTTTTTTTTTCTCTTTTGGTTAAAAACTGGGGTGAAACAAGACCTGATTTGTTTCTCACAGCAGCGTAACTGAGGGTAACTTCAGTGATGAAACACTGTTATTAATGAGAGGAGGAAGTCTGATAGTCTTCAACATCAGTTATGAGGACTTTCCAACAGGACTTCAATATTTACATCATGGTACTATAGAAGTTTACTTTAGATAACATTGTATCACTAGATTTAACCTCTTTCTAGCTTTCTTCGCTCTTCCTGCTTCTCCTCTCAAAACTGGCATAGAGGGATTTTAGTTCATCATAACTTGGGTAGAATTATTTGACTATAACTTTAAGACCTATCAACCATTATTTGATTAAGTACTATATTAAAATATTTTAGATAACATGCCAGTTAACAATGGCAAAGGAAACAAATTAAGAAGTTGGTTTTAAAAATCAGTCATTTAGCATCATCAGTTTATGGTAGATATTTCTCTTCATGTGAGAGCCAGGCAGCAACTTATTCAGAAAAAAGATGGAAGGCCACTAATTTCTGTTTCACTGTCCTAAACAATTTTTACTGGATGAAGCACCAGAATTAAAAACTATGATCTGAGTTCTGATCTACATGTGACTAATCAAATTAAAAACTTTTTGCTGTAGTTTTTCAAAGTATTTCATCAAATTAGGTCCCCTGATTCTGGCACCAACGAGCACCTGATCCATTTACCAGTGTTGCGGCTATTCAATCCTTTTAAAAATCCATCTTACCATTATTAGCCATAAAGCTTCCACATATTGCATAATGCTAACGCATTTCAATTTGACTCTGTTATATCACTGAGTGTTTTAATAAAGGCAAGATGCAATCATCTGGTATGGAAGGGGTGCACTGTTATAACTAATCCACCTTTGTTTCTGCTTTATTTGGAAAGAATTGCAATAGTTCTTAAGTAGCACGCTCACAAATTTCCTCCCCATTCTGTAACTTTCCCATCTTCAAAGCGTCTGACGAAGTGGGATTTTCTCCCATGAAAGCTCATGCGATAAATAAATCTGTTAGTCTTTAAAAGTGCCACAGGACTCTGTTGTCTTTCTACAATAGACTAACACGGCTACCCCTTTGGAATTTCACTATACAGTAGTTGTTTATTGGCCTGGAAACATCAGCACATTTAGCTACAAGGTATTGATCCCCAGGATTACAAACAGTGTCAAACCCCAAAAGACGATATATTTTTATCCAGTGGGGCTTACCTCTCTGCTTTGTCTAATTATTCAGAAAGTTTCAACCATCACATTATGAACGACTTCAAATGAAAATCCAAAAGAACACTGTAGCCTGTCTCCTGAGATCAAGGGAAAGTAGTGTTGACACAAAGGAAACTGCACAGTGTGCATCACCTTTTATGAAGAATTCTGTCATGAGATTTTTATAAAGCCAATGCTATAGTGATAAGTCAGTCCACTGAATGGGACAAATAACTACAAAATTAGCTTGTTAATAATTAAGTGCACAGTGAAAAATAAATGAGGTTGTATTTAAACATGGTACAGACAGTGTAATGTTCCTTTTAAGATTTATAGAAAGTCAAAATTATGGTCATTCAAATCTTCTATCAAAATTGTTTTTGATGGAAAATTGGGTTTTAGAATGAACTCTTTCCCCCCCCAAAGTGTCTACTTTCCACAAAAAAATTGTCTTTGTCAAAAAACAGCAAACTACAAAACATTTTTGACTGGAAAAAAAATCAGAAAAAAAGAAATCTCTTGAGAAATGCCACCATGGCACTATGTAGTACAGGTGCCCCTTGCCTGTTTTCTCTTCTATAGGTTGTTTTTTCAGCCAGCCTACATCTCCTGATGCAGCACTGTGATTATATAGGAGAATGGAGACATGGGCATCCAAACAACTACTGCCCCAACCCATGATAGTGACATTTCTGAGTAGAAAGACAACAGAGTCCTGTGGCACTTTTAAAGACTAACAGATTTATTTATCACATGAGCTTTCGTGGGAGAAAATCCCACTTCGTCAGACGCTTTGAAGATAGGAAAGTTACAGAGTGGGAGGAAATTAAATGCAGGGGAGTGTATGGCATAGCATCAGGTCAGGCTGTAACAGCAAATCAAAATAGGTGTTAGGATTCAAACACTGGGGAACAGCACATAGAGGAGGGGGAGGTCAAATCACTTGTTGTAATGCGAGAAAAATCCATAGTCCCTGTTTAACCCCAAGACAACTGAGTCAAATTTGCATATAAGTTCGAGTTCTGCAGTCTCTCTTTGAAGCTGTGATTTGTTATTCATCTGTTTCAACACAGCTATTAACAAGTCGTCAAGGGAGTGAGCAGGGAGATTGAAGTGTTCCCCTATTGGTTTTGTAGTGTTGCAATTTCTGATGTCAGATTTAGTCCATTTATTCTTTGGCGCAGAGACTGTCCTGTCTGTCCAATATATAAGGCAGAGGGGCATTTCCGGCACATGATGGCATAAATCACATTGGTGGATGAGCAGGTGAACGAGCCCTTGATGGAGTAGGTGGCTTGATTAGGCCCTGTGATGGTGTCATCAGTGTAGATATGAGGGCAAAGTTGGCAGCGTGGTCTGTTGCAGGGCTGTGTTCCTGCTTTAGTGTTTCTGTTGTGTGATCTGTAGTTGCTGGTAAGTATCCTTTTAAGGTTAGGGGGCTGTCTGAAAGCAAGGAGAGGTCTGTCTCCTAAGGCTTGAGAGAGTGAGGGATCATCTTGTAAAATAGGCTGTAGATCTTTGATGATGTGATGAAGAGGTCTGGCTTGGGGGTTGTAGGTGGTGACCAGTGGTGTTCTGTTGTTGTTTTTCATGGGCTTCTCCTGCAGTAGTTGACTTCTGGGTACCCGTCTGGCTCTGTCAATTTGTTTCTTCACTTCTGCGGGTGGGTACTGTAGTTTTAAGAATGCCTGGTAGAGATCCTGAAGGTGTCTGTCTCTGTCTAAAGGGTCAGAGCAAATGCGGTTATATCTTAGGGCTTGACTGTACACAATGGATCGTGTGGTGTGTCGAGGATGAAAGCTCGAGGGATGTAGGTAACTATACCGATCAGTAGGTTTGCGGTATAGGGAGGTCTTTATGTGCCCATCGCTAATTTGCACTGTAGTGTCCAGAAAGTGGATCTCTTGTGTGGAGTGTTCCAGGCTAAGTTTGATTGTGTTGTGGAAATTGTTGAAATCTCTATGGAAATCTTCAAGGGCATCTTTACCATGGGTCCAGATGATGAAGATGTCATCAATATAGCATAGGTAAAGTAGAGGTGCTTTGGGATGAGACATGAGGAAATGTTGTTCTAAATCGGCCATAAAGATGTTGGCATATTGTGGGGCCATGCGGGTACCCATAGCAGTGCCACTGACTGGAAGGTATAAATTATCTTCAAATCTGAAATGATTGTGGGTGAGTACAAAGTCACAGAGGTCAGCCACAAGTTTAGCTGTGTCATCATCCTGGATAGTTCTTCTAATAGCTGAAGTGGGATTTTCTCCCACGAAAGCTCATGCGATAAATAAATCTGTTAGTCTTTAAAAGTGCCACAGGACTCTGTTGTCTTTCTACAATAGACTAACACAGCTACCCCTTTGGAATTTCTGAGTAGAAAATCTTGGTTTTGAGCAAAAAGAAAAAAATACCTCATTTTGATTTTTCCCATGGAATTTTTTGACCCAATTTTTAATTAATTAATATGTTTTCCCTCAAAATTTTCCATGGAGGGTGGGGAAACAATTTTCCTTCAGATGCTAGTATAGATTATTTGGAATTGTTACAGTCCTGGATTAAGGAAGAATTTTTGAAATTGGGACTGATTGCTCTTAAGACATTCAGACCCAAACTGCTATGCCCAATTATAAACCTGACACTGACGGACACCACCTTAAAACAGGTGCACTTAAAGTTCTGTTGGTTTGAAAGATTCTGCCTGTGGCAGAGATATTTGCAGTTTTTGAGAACATGGGATTCGATGAGAACCAGTGGAATCACTCAATATGCTGGAATTATCATCAGCTATTGTCTGTAACTTCATTATACTGTCTCTTCAATCAGAAACCCAGATGAGGTTTACATAAGGCAAAACCCAAAAGCAACATATACTGAGCAATTGGGGAGGCCTATTAGACTGAGTCCTGCCTAAGTTATGTCCATTTCTATCTCCTTCTATGAGAAGACCGTGTCTAGAAGTCTCTTCTAATTATGTAGCATTTCTAAAGCCAGTCAGGAAGGTGCTCCACATCAGGAAGTACCCTTATAAGGAGAGTGCCGTTTTCAGAATTTCTTTACAAGTGACTGATAAGTTTAATGTATGTTTTCCAGTTATGAAGATTACTTTTAGCTGTTTATAGCTAAAATCCAAGATGTGTTAGTCCATAATATCTCATGGCTAAGGTACTCAATTATGAAAGAAGGAAAGGAAAAAGTGGCTTATATTAAATTAAGACTACTTACTAATCACAAACACTCAGGAATAAAAAAGTGTCCTTATATTTAAGTTTGCAATATGAGAAAACACACACAAATGAAAGCTTGTTAAAAAATAAATATTTAAGTTCTTCTAGGCTTGTGCATTTACCTCATTTTAGAGGTTAGATATAACAACAAAATCCCTTCCCATGACCCTCAGGGTCACATTACGACATAGTGTAAAATTTTCAGAAGTGCCTAAGTGACTTAGGAACCTAAGCCCATTTTTCAGAAGTGATTTTCACACTTAGACTTCTAAGTCTTATTGACGTTGCTGAGGTCACTTTTGTTTAAGGGCCAGTTTTAGATTCATGTAACTATCTAAAGATGTAGAGAGGAGCTTAGTAGTATTTACAGCAGTGCTCAGAGCCTGTCAGATGTGAAATCAACATGGATTTAGGCAACTAGCCTGCTAATGTGATTAGATTCTGATATAAATCTAAGCTTTTGGTGTTTTTTTTAAAAAGTAATAGATTTCTAACCCTTATGTTGTGGCCACTATTTCAGCTTACAGGTGCTAGCCCTAGAGTTTGTGAGGGTGGTTTCTGAAATTCCCTCTATGAATTTGTGATTCATATACATAAGGAGCCACATTCTGCCTCAGTTACAGCTATGCAACCCCAGGATCACACAGATGCAGCCCAATTAGTCTGGCATTTTGCTAACGGGTGTGACATTCATTCTTTCCCAAAAGGGGTTTATATTAAATAAAAGAAAACAAATAATTGCATCTGAATATTTTTTCTAATAACCAGTAATACAACAATTCATGACGAAGTGTTAAAACATTTCATAAGTATCAAATTCTTGAAAAAATTTGACTTTTAGCTTAATTTACCTTAAAGGTTTTATGAGAGTAGATTTATTACTCTAAACATTAATCCAAAGATAAATTGTACACAGGAGCATAGATATGAAGTAGGAACATTTTTTTCCATCAGTCATCAAGCAAACAGTGTTAGACACTTTTTTTTTAAAGCAGTAAATAACCAAGAGTAACAAAAGGATATCTTTTGGATATCTGCTCTGTTTAAATTAGTAGCTAAGTCTGATCATATTTTCAGATTCTCTGTGTAGCCACAGGAACATGCAATTAACCTGAATGTAAAGACTAGTGACCTAGTCCTACTGAAATCAATTGCAGAAATGTTGCTGGTTTAGTGGGATCAATGTACCTCCAGAATTTTATTTCTTACACCAGATCACTTTGAATCTTGTTTTAATACTTTGTCAGTGATTTTAGTACTCAAGACATTTTAATAGCTGATAAATTTGATTCATTGTTTTATACTTGGTCACTTCACAGACAGTCCTGCCAGGAGCTCTGGAGTGAGATCCATGCATTTGCAGGGAGCTTCCCTTATGTCCATTGTCTATCCATAGCTCATAATGGATAATGAAAAACACGCCTCCCCCAGCCCCCGAGAGAGCATTGTCACAAAGTGACTGAGCCAATAAGTCATATAGGTCCAGTCCCTTGTACCAGCCCACGTGGCCAATTAAGAACGTGGGGCAGTGCCTGGGGGTGATATCATAGAATATTATGGTTAGAAGGGACCTCAGGAGGTCATCTAGTTCAACAGCTCCTGGCTCAAAGCAGAACCATGGTATGCCCACATCTTGAATACTGTGTGCAGATCTGTTTTCCCCATCTCAGAAAAGATATATTGGAATTGGAAAAGGTACAGAAAAGGACAAATGATAAAGCTTCCATCTGAGGAGAGATTAATAAGGCTGCCATTTGACAGACATTATTAAAAATTTGAAGGGATCTTTAAGATGAAGCTCTCAGTTATACTACCATGCAGGGAAGAAAATAACTGATTCCCCAATCTAGCCATAAAACCCCTGACTTTCATAGGAAATGATGACCAGTATTGATGGATTTTGGTAAGAAAGGCCATAAAGTCAAAGTGGGATTATTAATTGTAATTTCTTATTTGTTTGATACTAGTATCCAGTGATCTCAAATATGTCCTAGGTCCCTCTGTCTTAAGTGATGAACAAACACAGATAACCCACACTCTAGGAAGTTTATGATAAGCATAAGGGTATCACAATCTGGCCTCAATATTATACAGTATGCAAAGATTTTTCCATCTAAGACAGTGAAAATATGCTTTTTAAAATAAAAAATACACAGAAGCTTAATACATTTCCACATAAGTGGCCAAATTCATGTCAAGTATAATTCCATTTACTTCAGAAGAGTTATAGCCAAGATGAATTTGGCCATGATGGTTTGCTTGCTTGCATCTTTAAATATTCTCATTTGGAGTACTGGATAGCTGCCAACCAACCAGTAAAACTCCATTTGAGTTATTCACACACATAACCAATCCACATTAGCCACAGATTTTCAAATCCTATTTTAATCTTTTGTCTTATAGCATCAAAAGAATTATGGGGCTCTTGTGATTTCAGAAACAAAATTTTAAAAAATGCTGAATTTGCATTACTCAGAAAAGACTCTTGGTGAAAACGCTGTATGACATCAGAATGCTGAACAATATAGATTCACCAAATTCCTCCCTTAGGCTATGTCTACACTTGTTAATTTAAGTCGACTTAGCTAAGGGACCCTGGCAGGGCATAGGGGCAGGGTGGGCAGGCTCTGCCCTGCCCTGTGGGGGGGCACGCCAGGCTGTGGCTGTGCCAGCCACCCTGGCAGGGAGGGCAGTGGGGAAGCCCTGGAGCCCCCTAAGTCGACTTAAAGTTGACTTAGGGCTACTCCACGTCTACACTGGCTAAGTTGACTTTCTAAAGTCGACTTAGCCAGCAAAGTTGACTTAAAATGAGGTTTAATAAAGTCGACTTAATTTTTCCTTAAGTCAACTTAAGCAGCTGCTTAAGTCAACTTAAGGAAAGGGTAGTGTAGACGCAGAGTAAATTAAGTCGACTTAAGCAAGCTTAAGTCGACTTAATTTACAAGTGTAGACGCACCCTTACTGATTTGAGACTATTGCTCAGCAACATTGTACAACAGAAGTGTTTGTCAGTAGCAGGAGTAATCTTCTGACTATTTCCATAAAGCAGCTTTGATACTGATAAACTACACTTCTACAAGTGGAAACTCAATTAGAAATAGACAACCTCAGGATTCAGATTTAAATGCAAGTTAAGAAACTTCTTTATACACAGCGGTGGTCTCTATGATTAAGTATTGCATACAAGCAGTAAACAGTAACATAATAAATGATCACACCATAAACGCATAATCTAAGAATATATTGTGCCTTTGATTAAGAGCCTCTTGGCTAAAGTTCTAATACTACTATAAGATGTGTCCATTGTTCTTAAATCTTTCAAGACCATTTGAACCAAAGAAATACAAATCTGGCAATTCTGATATTTAGAATTAATTATGGAGGATGTTATTGTCCTGGGTGGGATTGAAAAAAATGTAATAGATTAATTGGAATACGCTTTTGGCCAGATCCTTATCTTAAACTGATGTGACACCACTGTCTTCGACAGAGTCACACCAGATTATACCAATGGACGATCTGACCCTTCTTCAGTTTTAACAGGAAACTGAAGTTTTAGGGGTAAACTGGAGTTCCTTCTAAATAGATGGGGCTTGGATGGAAGGAGCTATTCCCCACTCATTAGCCTTCCCATGTAGTAGATTATTACATTGTATGTGCAAGGGCGCTGAAGCTCAAAAGATAGGACATCTAGCTTGCCCAACTGTGCCTGGTGCTATGTGTGGCTAGGGACCTGTAGCCTATCTCCATGTCTCCATCTAACACTAGCAAGGCAGGACTAGAGGGAATACATGGTACACTTGTTTTCAGCACACTTCCTCTTATAACCCTTTCCCCCATTCCTATTCAACATTTGCGGGTGAACAGCGCTTGATTCTCATCTCACACATGCCTGTGACAATCAAGAGTAGTTCCGCCAAAACCAATGGCAATGAGCTAATCTAAGACTGTTCAGGAGGGAGGATCACATGGTTTATACAAGGCATCATATCTAATATACTATAGTTACCCTACTGAGCAAAGGTAACCTTTATAACCATTCAACATTTACCTCTTGAATGTAGCCCTAACAAATTAGGATATAGCATACTGCTCCTGCTAAATGAACTGTATGGATTCAAGTGGCGTTTCATAGGATTTTTAATAGCATTTAGCAGGGTTGTAGTGGGCTCAAATGAATTTAAAAATATGCTCTAAGCTTTATTGCAGAGACACTTCAACCTCCACGATTTCTAAGATAACATCTCTTAGGGACATTATGTACCTAACTGACACAAATAAAATATTTTAATTACAGCTAATACAAATCAGATTTTGCTTTCGAGTTCCATAATGTCAAATCTGGCATGCTGCACTAAGGAATCTGTACAGAGAACACAATAGATTTTTCTATAACTCATTCAGTCTGTTTTCTTCATGTCAGTTTGACCCTGTGAAGAACTTGTTGTCCTTAGAGATTCTAAAATCACAGTTGGCCTAGAAAGACTTCTTCTGCATCTTTAACTGGTATAATCTGTCACGTTCTGGGATTAAGAGAGGCACTGATATATATTTTTATTCTTCTGTGTCCTGCTAAGTATAAAATACCCTTGACAGAATTTGTAGAGCTCCATATTCACCAGCATTACGTTTATGGTACGACCATCAAAATGTGAGCTAGTAAGACTTCTAAACACTAGAGTTTTATGGTAAAGTGAGATTATAGTGGGGTAAGGATACTAAGGAGCTGATCTTGCACGTAGTCATACATCCAAAGATTGCATTTGTCTTCTTAGCTACAGCACCACATTAGGCTCTCACGTTCAACTGATTATCTACCATAATTGCTAAGTCCTTTTAAAATAATCACTGCTTTCTATCATCTTATAAGTATGATCTGCATTCTTCAGATTTAAAAAGGGGTAGCCTTTAAATGTCTAAAGATGCAGGTAAATGCTTTTAAAAGTCTCACAAGGTAAGTAAGTGCTTAATGCCCAATGAGTTCAACTCAGTCAATTTTGCTGGATGCAAAATATACAGCCCTGCTTACTTTAAAATGTTTAACTTTCATAGTTGCTGTTTAAACAACCTCCTCAGTTATTGATGGAGTAGGAAACATTTCATGATTACTGTAAGATACGAATACCTCATCCTTCTTTCCAAATGAAGAACAGAAATACTTTCTGAATATTTCTGCCTTTTCTACATCATGATTATTCATCTTACGATTCTAGTCTAATGGGACCTATACTGTTTCTAGGATTTATTTATTCCCAATACTGTTAAGAATTCTTTATTGTTCTTAACCCTATTGGCTACAGATTTTTCATTGACACTTAGTTTTCTTATCAACTGATCTGGAAATACTAACTGATGATTTGTACTTAATGCTATCATCTTCTGCATTTCTCTCTCTCTCTCTGTGTGTTATTTTTATTGCTGCCTTCACCTTTATTCCTAATAGGATTTTTTTAAACCAATGAAACTTTTTGTGCATCTCCTATGATGAGCATAGAATATAAGAATAAGTCCACTGATCAGATCCAGATTTGCCAGCAATATGGTATAAAGCAGTCTAGTGCAAAGTCGACGCTCTAGTAACAGAGCACAGGGATGAGGTTGCTATGCCAGTTCTCCTCCCCACTGCTAGTGTAGTGGTCATAGTCAAGAGATCACTATGTGGTGCTGACTTCCAGCTGCAGTTCTGACTCCTTATGACTAAAGCTGGTTGGGAAACTGTTTTCCCTCCCACAAAACATAAAGGGGGGAAAAAAAACCCAAGAGATTTTGTTTTGGTTGAAATGCTTCAAAGTTTCAGATTTTCCTCAAAAAGACATTTTTAGGCTGTCAAAAGTGGAAAAAACTTGGCAAGCTAAACAAATGTAAGCTTTGAGGAAAACCCTGAAATGTTGACAATTAGATATTTTACACCAAAAAGCCTCATTTGGCAAAAAAAAAAGCCATTTTCCACCCAACTACTTATATGGAAAATTTTTTAAGTAGGTCTACTTAGAGCTGTTAACTATTGGTATGAAGGCTGATGAAATGTATCCCAGGGGACCACCCTGCACACAGCAGCTGTAATACAACTCTAGTTTAACTGAGCCAGAGTCTCCCCTTTTCTGCCTAAAGATTGGAGCAGGAGGTAGGGGTGCTCAGGGACTTGCATTAGGAATCAGCTTTCTTTGTTATCTGCACTCTCAAGGGCACCCCACCTTTATTCATAGAATCATAGAACTAGAAGGGACCATGAGCGGGCATTGTGTCCAGTCCCCAGCACTCAGGGCAAGAACAAGTACCATCTAGACCACCCGTGACAGGTGTTTGTCTATCCTGCTCTTAAAAAATTGCCAATGATGGAGATTCCGCAACCTCTCTAGGCAACTTATTCCAGTGGTTAATCACCCTGACAGTTAGGAATTTTTTCCTAATGTCGTACCTAAACTCCCCTTGCTGTAATTTAAGCCCATTGCTTCTTGTCCCATCATCGGCAGTTAAGCAAAATAATTTTGCTCCATCTTTCTTGTAACAACCTTTCAGATACTTGAAAACTTATCATGTCCCTTCTGTCTCCTCTTTTCCAGTCTAAACAAACCGACTTCTTTCAATCTTCCCTTACAAGTCAAGTATTCTAGACCTTTAATTATTTTTGTTGCCCTTCTCTGGACTTTCTCTAATATTACTATATTTTTACTGAAATGAGGTGCCCAGAATGGGACACAATACTCCATTTGAGGCCTAAACAGCATGGAATAGAGTGGAAGACTAATGTCTCGTGTCTTAGTTACAATACTATTGTTAATAACATCCCAGAATGATTTGTTGTTGTTGTTGCATGTGTTACAGTGTTAACTCATATTTAGCTTATGGTCCACTATGATACCCAGGGCGCTTTCTGGAGTACTCCTTCCTAGGCAGTCATTTCCCATTTTTGTATGTGTGCAACTGTTTGTTCTGTCCTAAGTGGAGCACTTAGAATTTGTTCTTACTGACTTTTATCCTCTTTACCTCAGACCATTTCATCAGTTTGTCCAAATCATTTTGAATTTTGATACTATCCTCCAAAGCACTTGCAACCCCTCCCAGCTTAGTATCATCCACAGACTTTAGCAGCATACTCTCCAGGCCATCATCTGAATCATTGATGAAAATATTGAACAGAACCAGACCCAGAACTGATCCCTGCAGTACCCCGCTTGTTATGCCCTTCCAGCATGACTGTGAACCATTGATAACTACTCTCTGGGAGTAGTTATGCAGTGAGTTATGCATCCATTCTGTAGTAGCTCCATCTAGTTTGTTAATGAGAAGGTGGTGAGAGACTGTACCAAAAGCCATACTAAAGTCTAGATATACCATGTCTACTACTTCCCCTCTATCCACAAGCTTGTTAAGCAGTCATAGAAAGCTATGAGGTTGGTTTGATATGATTTGTTCTTGACAAATCCATGCTATCTATGCCTTAAGCCTATGGATGAGGTGTTAAGTGATGACCAGGTTAATTTAGATGACCTCACCCTTTCCCAGTTTCTAGGACTTGAGGTGGAAGGCACCTAATTTTGATCCAGTTCCTAGGGCTCAGGGCCACCGTTATCCAGTTCCTAGGGCTCAGGGAATAATCATGTGCAGGTTTTGGGTACCTTTTCTTAGAGAAAGAGCCTTGCATAGCAACATCTTAACCTCTATTTATTAACCAAAACAGAATACACATGCTAAGCATACAATGTTCACCTTTCCCAACAAGGCAACTGAACTTTTTCTGGTGGCCAATCAGGATGAGGTCATCCAGGGATCCAGCTTCTGCACTATATGGTTGACAGGGTGTTGAGGTCTGGCAGCTCTGGTCTTGGGTTGGGTCCTGGAGTTAAGTTCCAAAAAGCTTCCTTTTGGACCCCAGTTATATAGTTAAAGGCGAGTCCTTCTTAGCTATACCTTAAACTATCATTTTAAATGAAATTACTATAAAAATAGTTTGTTTGTTTTTTACCATACAGAAACCATATAAAGCTATTGAGAAGTAGGGACAGAAAGGCAAAACAATAAAGTATAAGTTTCCTTGGCAGACCGAATGCTATCAAAGTTTTCTTTAAACATCATAAGATCTGTACTATTAGGACAGGTGTGCCTTCTTAACAGCCCAGTATTACATTGTTTTGATGCAATTTACTTGGAATGTGAGGCTGTGACTCTACTTCTTAGCTCATGGTTGCTACTGTCTTACTGTGACTGCTACTGCTTACTGCAGAAAAAGGCCACAGACTTTACATCGGGAGGGGGGTGTCTCAATTATTCTCCCCAGACTATCACTGAAATTATCTCAGGCTGTGACAATTTTCCCTCCCCGCATGCCATGCCATTCTCATTTTTGTACTGCTGCTGCTGCTGGTGGCCTGGCCTTCAGAGCATCCAGCCAGCAGCCACTGCTCTTTGGCCACGCAGCTCTGATGGGCTCTGGCTGTTAGCCATGTATGGGGATGATAGTCCCAACCATGTGCAGGGATTGACAACTCATGATCCCCTCCCCCCAAGATAAGCTGGTGACCCCTTGAGGGGCCCTGACCCCCCCAGTTGGAGAACCCCTGCCTTACATCTTCTCACAGAGCTAATCAGCTGCACTTTCTGCTTCTTCTTCCTGTACCTATTGTGGCAGTTGCTCCTGTGGAACTCAGCTGTTTACACAGATTGCCACGCTTTCATGTGGGTTCTCCAGATGCTCTAGCACATGACAGACACATATTGGTTCCAAACAAGCAAGGCCCTCCATGGTAATTGAGAATGTATCGATACTTGTGTATATCAAACTTAACATACTATAGTGGTTCAACAAAAGATCCATTACTGGAATGACACTGAATTCTCAATTTTTTAAACATATTTCTTGGAGGAGGGGCAGTTAGAAGTGGGAGACAAGACAAGTTGTATGGAACCAGCTGTTTGCAACCTTTTTTAAAAAAAACCAGACAGGATTACTGAGAACCATGGAGGATGGGTCAAGACTAACAAAGCTGTTAAGTACATTTGACGCATGCTTCAGCTATCTTAACTCCTAACACTTATTTAGGCATGTCCTCTTATTGCCTTTTGTACAGCTTTAACACGGTCTCATAATTAAGATTCACAGCCACCCAAGCTGTTTTTGTGTCTGATCTTTCAAGGCTGAGACAATATGGGATCAAGATGTTGGGCAGCTAGGTTCACACAGCAAGGCTCATTAAAATCTGGATGAATTAATTACCATCTTTAACAATTAGAGCTATGCACACTGTGAAGATTATATGTTTAATAAAACCCATGCCTTGGGCTACTGAGATTTGGCCAAGAATTTTTCACATGTGCTCTGCATTGTACAACTAAATGTATCGTGGAGGATTTGGCCTTCTGCTGGAGATCATTGACTGCAAATACAGAACTGTGAAATATATGGAACCAAGTTCAACTCCAGCATCAAACCACCCATTTAGTGACCCTGACAACTACTACATGCTATAGGGCTGAAGGGCCAAATTCATCAGTATGCTTCAATTGCGTTGTGCCATTCTGACACAAATCATCCAGAAACCTGGTTTAGCTGATCAGACAAACCAAACCCATAGCTGGTTTGCATCTCTGGCGTGGCACAAAGCAGCCAGAACCTATTGGTGAGTCTGGCCCTAAATCTTCATAGTGGACATATGAGAACAACTAATGGGCCATACAAAGATGAAGAGTGCAGTGGTAATGACTGAAAGGATAGGTCTGGGGACAATACCATCTACAGGACTCCTTACTGCTACTCCAAAAACAAGCAAAATGCACTGACTTGAGCACCCCCAACCCCTCAGCACTTGCTGCCAATGACAGAATGCAATAGCTTGGGATCTGGCCATGTCAATGGACCATGTATCCTTGGGTCCACTGGACACATTATCTGGACTCCTTATCTATTGCTTAAGAAACCTAGGCCTATGTTGGCCACCGGAGAGGAGATAGCCTTATTAGGGAAGGCAAAATTGTGATTTTTGAGTAGTTTGGTGGAAATTATCTGAAGTCTGCATTCACTTCTGAATTCAGCTGGCTCTAATGATGAGTAGATTCATATGTCCTAGAAGAAAGTATGTAATCCCCTCATTACACACCCAGAAACAGCAGAAAGATGCAGGTTTGAGAAACTTTATAGAGATGGATTTAAACAAAACACCAGTCACTAGCTCTTTTAGAACACCATGTATAAAAAAAATACAATATAAACATAAACAAATATAGGTCTATGCTTGGGTATAATTATGGGTTATATGCTGTGTTTGTCTGAGTTTGTACAGGAAAACTTGTGTATACATGAAAAATATGCGTGCTACCCGGGCATGTCTTAGGAGCTGCATTGATTCTCTGAACAAAGAAGCAACTTAGCAGCCATCTGATATTTTCATGCTTCTTACCTAGTTCAACAGCCACTTCATTACAAATGTGCCATCATTTCAAGGGCAGTTTAGTGGGTATTTGTGTAATCTAAGTACAATTCTCCAAGCTACTTTATGTATAAAACAGGCATGGTGAAAGCCTGTTAGCACTTCAGTGGGGTCAGGAGTTCACCTTCTGTTCTTACACCATCTCAAACAATTGGTATTGGCCAAGCAGATTTCCAGACTGAATAACTCATAGTGTAAATCAGGGGCTGGCAAACTTTGCTGACCCCTGTGCCAGCTCCTCCTCCTCGACCCTCAGCTGGTGCCGGCAGTCCATTCATGGAAAGAAGCCACGTGGAGGGGCTCCTCTCAGCAGCGTGCTTGGGGACCCCTATCCCCAGCTACCTGGAGTTACTTCTTTTGGCGGCAGCACACCACAGAGAGGAGCTGCTCTGGGCGGCGTCTTTACATGGTGTGCCTGGGCATGGACGTGGCAGGGACCTCCGCACTGCAGCCACCCCCAAAGAAGCCATTAGGAGTGTCTTTTGGTGGCAGGAGTGGCAATTTCTGTGGTGCCACAGAGGATGCCGAGTGCTGCTCCAAATGGGCTTGTGTGCCACTGTTGGCACGCGTGCCGGGGGTTGCCTACCCCTGGTGTAAATCAAAGGGATTAGTGGCCTTTGATTTATTGCAGAGAAACAATCCAAATAGTAGTTACTTTCTGACACCTGTTGATGTCTCATAAGAATCAGTCAGATCATCTTGTAAGCATTTGATTATCTACCACCGGCAGTGACTGGTGAGTGGTGGCAACACTGTTCTCCACTAGACCATCCCTCTCATTTGCCTACCAGAAATAAAAAGATATGCTCTATATAAGAGTGCTTTGAAGTCATGATGACCATCATGTTAGCCACAATGAAAGAGAGCACTTGTAAAAAGTACACCATAGGACTGCAGGAAAACACCCTTGCTCCTTTATGTCTCTAGTTCAAATATGCCAAGCATGCCTCTCTCCCATGGGTTAAGAATGACTTAGACCACAACAGAAAGACTGTCACAGCTAAAATTGGCGAAGCATGTGCCAAAGAAGGAACAAAATATAACTTTTAAAAAGGTAGGTAGAACATAGAGTGAAATAAATCAATGCTTTATCAGCATCTCCTTCATCTTTGGCCTTTCATAATATTCAGAAACAGTCAATTAAAGGGGGGGAACCAAAAAAACCCTCCTTTTGTTACTAAATACTACAGCTGGGTTTACTAAAATTATAGCCAGGGCCACTGGAAAATTGCTAGGGTGATGAAACTGTATGTATTGTAACCACTGTTTTCATCTTGCTCTGTGGCTTTAGGAACTCATCTCACTCTGTAGTGTTTGTCTTGTCTGAAAAAATGTTGCTCCATGATTCTCTGTGGTTAAGTCTGTGACTGAATTACTCTGCTCTGCCATGACTGACCATTGCTTTAGAAAGTCAGCTCACACTGCAGCATTTAAAGATAAATTGGACATGCTTTGCCTTTAATAGAGCGGCTGGCCCATGAAAGGAAAATTTCTGTGTCAGCAGCTTGAAAACATGGCAGAAGTCCTTTAAAAATTAGGAACTAGAGGAATCATAGCATCTGGAAGGGAGCACGAGAGGTCATTGAGTCCAGTCCCCTGCACTCATGGCAGAAGAAATGCATGTGGGAGACACTCTTTCCTAGTGTCAATAACACAAGTGCAGTAACACAAGAATAGTGAAGGAAAAGGAGTTCACTGTGTTTTCCACACATCCCATGTCTGACAGCAAGAGATGTGGGACATGCATCCCCATCTTGGAGTTATGGCCTATTAGAGCAATAATTGCCTGCAAGTGCTGTATGTAGTAGAAAACAAATATAAAGACAGCAGGAGGGGAAAAAATGGACTGGGTAGAGAAAGAAAAGTTGTGCAAAAGAGAGGAGAAACGTGGGATTCCTCAAAGAAGTCTCACCGAAATCAAGAGCTCTTTTATTTCTCTTTCTACCTCTGTTGAAAATTGTGCTTCGATCTCCCTCCCTTCCCGCCATGCAAAATTGCAGACCCTGAATTCTCTGAAACTGCAGTGCTTCCTTCACCACATCACTTCTGGTAGATGAAAAGATTCTGAATACCATGGATACTGCTAATACGTCTGAGTGTTTGTCAGATTTCACTGCATCCTACTGCGCACTTAGGCCTTGATCAGCAATTTGTTTTCTCTGTTGCAATATTATGCCCAGCCAAACAACAAAAAAAAAAACCAAACAAACAAAAGAAAAACAACCTTTCAAAACCCTGTCATCGATTAAACTGTGTCTTTCCCCCTCTCTATACAGCATCTGCCTCACTGACTGTTCTGCATCTGTTTGCCACAAGTTGTTTCAGCAGGTGCTGAATAGTTAGCAAGGCATTGTTTGGACACAAGAAATAAGAATAAATGTTTATTAAAATCCCACCTTTTCCTTGATTCTCACATACTGAATAGGAGTAGCCCCCTTTTCAAATGAAGAGTTAGAAGAACACAACAGAAGTCAACAGCCAATACAAAAACCGCAACAGACTGTGCTTTACTTCCATTCAGAAAGCTATAATATCATTCTAACATACTTAATAAGGCCCCCAAGAGTACATTTTAAAATGATGCATTTTGCACTGTACATTCTATATAATATGGGGCCTGATTCTTTTCTCAAGCCAGTTTTCTTTCCATTGATTTAAATTTAGTTACCGCTGATTTATACTAGGGCGTGAGGATAATCAAACCCTGTGCATGTAAAAAGAGAGTGAATCAACCTGTACTGATTACCAGCTTATTATAATTTTGGGTCAGGGCCTACATCGTATTACAGGATCTTTGTGTTGGTCCCCTGCTGAAAAGCTGCCCTAAGGCAGATACATCTAGCCACTGGAGAATACCCCCTTTAAAAGGGAATCCACAAGTGCCACACTCAATGTGGCAAAGGGGCAGCCTGTGTGGTCCCTTGCTGATAGAATGAACACTGAGGGTCAGAAGCCACCACAGCACAATTTAGATCAAATTAGCTGTGGGCCAATATCCCCAGGATCAGAACAGTGCAAAAGTGGCATAAAAGCATTTTGTCTCTATGCTGCCTATTGAGCCATGTGAGGGACAGAAAACACAGACTTGGGGAATCTGGTCCCTAATGCTGACAAAGCTTAAAAATAATTAGCCACTTCTGAATACACAAAAACCCCTCTCTTTATTCTTGGACAACATTGCGGAGCATACTGATAAGACAGTGAATGGAACATACAATAGAAATCAAAGTCAACATCTGTCCACTGTTACCATTCATTTACCACAGGTATTGCCCATTCTAAGTACAGGGGGAAACTGTGTTAATGTTACACATTGATCTACGGCTAATCTTGGCAAGTACCATATATGGCACCAGAAAGTTTTGAAGTGCTTCCGTGGATATATTTCCCTAATTGAAATGTATTCAAACTAAAACTCTTTGTTGAGCAAATAAAAGAAAACCCCAATTAAATGAATCACAAATGGTTAAAATTTTGTATGGCTAAAATTTGGATATGCTTTCTGTTAACTGAATTCCTACAGGAACAAATTTCATATATCTAAAATTCAGTCTAACTTAACATTTTGGTTGTCACCCAAGATGTTTGCAGAATCAGAATTTAGGTATGTATTTTGGACTATAGAAGCATGCTATCTGAGAAGAGACGATAGATTAACAGTAGTAATAAAGTTAGGGTCATATAATTAAAAGATTATATGGTGATGAAAATGCACATTCAAAATGGAGAGGAATCCTTACCTGTCATTTCCTGACTTGTGAGTGCATAATCATGCAGATAATCGTTCTCCTAAGGTAGCAGGTTGTTTTTTTTTTGGGGGGGTTTTTTTTTTAAATGAGCTGAGAGGTCTCTAAACTTTGAAGAGCAATCACATTTCTCATAAGACATACTTGTAGCTGTTAAAGTTGATTGACAAATACGTATTCCTGAGTATTATGCTTATGTAAAACTTTTCAAAGTCAAAATACTTTCTAAAATCTGCATTAAAGTTTAAAAATACAAACACATTTATTTTAGGAAATGAAGTTTCCACAGTAGGAGGAGTACTCATTGGAGTGGTAGGTTAGAGTAGCAAAACTCACAGTAAAAGAAAAGTACACCAAAAGAAAGGTGAATGCATCTATTCTTGTGGAAGTGAAGATGTTTACCTTTGTAAGGATTTGTCAGAGCAGAGCAAACTATTGTTTCTCTGCAGTGGTTTATATTTGAACTTCAGGTGTGTAAGCCACATGACAAACACATATAGAAATCTTATTTTCAAACAAACTACAAAGCAAAAACCTTAACATCATTGTAGATATATTATTTGAGACCTAGAAAAAGATTACTTGAGAGGAAGGAACTTTAGATTCTTTCCCTGACATGATACATCCTACTAATATAAAATTGATAGGTAACTAATCCCTCAAGTGCTGGAATACGTGTATAGTCCAGGACCTATCGGTTCTATAGGTGTATAGTCCAGGATCTATCAGTTCTAAGGCAGGGAAAAGAACCTGTAAAGAACTCAAGCCATACATCAGTGGGCCATACAAGTGCTGCTGTGTTTAAAATGCACTAGACTTCTGTAGGGCATTGGAGGATTTTATATGCATTCTTCTGAACTTGACGATCAGATCAAATCTGACCCAATATTTTGGCTTCATATAAATGAGCTTACTAAACACTAAGGTCAACAGAAATAATCCAATTTATTATTTAAAAATAAATAGAAACAATGGTCCTGGTCTTCAGGTCAGGCTGAGCTATGTTAGACAAGACTCAGGGGGAACTGGGAGGTGGGGTGGGGAGAAAAGGTAGTTATAAGCCATCTTTACTCCCCCAAATGCTTGGGTCAACCAGGGATTAGTTCAGTTTCTAAATGAAGAGACAGCGGCCTCAGGGCTGTTATAATAATTATGCTATCTGGTGGCAACTTCTTAGGCAGCATTCCAGCAGCTAGAGATTGCCAGAGTGCAGCAGAGCACTGGCCTCACTCTCTCATCCTCTTCCAAACTAGATGCAGGGACACCTACAACACAATCTCTCATGCTAGGCAACCCTCAGCTGCTCTGTCAGAGCAGTTTTATGATTGCTTTGCACAGTGCAGGAGGGTCCATGTTAGGGCTGAGGATTTGGATTGGTATATTTAACTAATAAGTATTCACCCCCCGTGTTTGCAATCCCAGACATTGCAGTAGTGTCCTACTGTATGAAAACTTGAAAGTGAAAGTGATCAGAAAGAAGAGACAGAACTACACTGTTTTCATTAACTCATGCCAACATGCGAGAAGCTATCAAACAGCATACATCATAAAGGACAGGTTGTTGAGCATCATTCACTTTTAATAATCCCAACTGGTGTTTTTAATAAAGATAAGGAAATTTGTATAATATGTTGGGCCTGAGCCTGATCTCAGTTACATTGATGTGACTCCACTGATATTCCTGGCTACACTTTTGAAATGGAGTTACTTCTGCGGTGTCTGAAATCAATGGATTTTGATGAAGCTCAGCATCTCTCCGGTTTGCTCAGCAGCTTTATAGACTCATACCCTAGGTGAGATCAAAACTGAGCTTAGGATGTTTAACTTTACGCTCTACCTACTGCAGGTAACAGTATGGTCTCATTTATAGGATTATTTAATTGTCTCTTTCATAGTTAGAAGTAAACCACCACCACAATTATTTTTAGCAAGGTCCCAATATTACACAGTATCTCAGGAACAGTTACTTAATTGCAAATCAAGGGCATCAGTGCCAAATATTAGCATTGATCTCAAAGATACGTGGCTCTGAAGGATGAATCCTTGCATTATCGGAACAGAGTAGAGAAAAAAATCATCACTGAGTTAAGTCTTTTTCACCTAGTTTACGTAATTTACAGTGTGTTTGCTGAAGGTTAAGGACCATTTCTTTTTGACATTTCCACTGTGTCTTCAGTCCAGAAATGGGCACTATTAATATGTTAATTATTGTGCATTTATTTAAAGGGTAACTGAATGTTGTTTTGTGAACATTGGTTGTACAAGCAAAAGAAAGGCCCTTTTTACAGCACATTTATTGGGCTAGCAATGGAGAAGC
Organism: Pelusios castaneus; assembly: GCA_007922175.1. Taxonomy (NCBI): domain Eukaryota; kingdom Metazoa; phylum Chordata; order Testudines; family Pelomedusidae; genus Pelusios; species Pelusios castaneus. The sequence continues at coordinate 9,366,747 of ML685789.1, forward strand.
ATTTTGAGTGCATATTTTTGGTGTATAGCATAAGTCTAATATCACATTAGCCTTGAGAAGAGTTAGAAAAACAATGGCTTTCAATAAAAGCTTTATAATTCAATTACATGAGCAGGATGAACACTGTCATATTTCAGAATACCACTTATAAAAGTTTCCCTGCTAGATATAAAGTGACAGCACACTCAACAAGTGAAATACAAAAGACAGAAACATAAGGTCATCAGAACAATTTCTCAGTGGATTGGCATTGTCTGGGGTGGAGCGTTACCAGAAACTTTCAGAAGATGATAGCTGTCCAAAAAAATAGTAATTGAATCAATCTCAAACCTGTAGTAGTTAAACAACCTGCTGGAGCAATGACTCTTAAGAGGCCATTACATTATTTTTGTAATAAAAACATGTGAGTTCAATGGAACTGCTGAGTCATTACTGTATTTCTGCTCCATGCTGCATCCAAGATGTACAGCAATAATCTAAGATATAAGAATGGTCACACTAGTTTGGACCAAGTATCCATCCAGCCCAGTATCTTGTCTTCCAACAGTCGCCAGTACTTGATGTTTCAGAGGGAATGAACAGAACAGGGCAATTTAGCAAGTGATCCATTCCCAGTTATCCAGTCCTATAGCTTCTGGATGTCAGAACTTTAGCGATAGCCAAAACATGGAGCTATGTACCTGGCCATCTTGATTAATAGCCTATTCACTACTTATGTCTTGTTGACTGGTGTCAGTCTTCTACAAATCAGCATAGTTTGTTGTTGCTTATATTTGGACAATAGATCTAACGTTCTCATCCCTAAGTTTCCTGCCTGTTAAACTGGAATCTACCATAGGTACACACAAGTTTTTGGCTCCAATAATCCCAGGGATGTTAGTTGTTCTTGCTTAATCATTCCCTAGATGCTATATAGTTGGTACAGAATTATGAGCTATATTGTCCTTGGCTGCATTTGCACCTAAAAAGTACAAGTCTATCTGAGATAGACTACGTATACGCACTAGTCTGTGTCTATTTCAGTGATAGTTTTGCACAACTACTGGTTGCCCAATTCTTAATGGATGAGCAGTTCATTCATCGTGAGTCATTGGCCTATTAACCACATCTTCTTGGATGTTGGATTTCTACAAATACAGCAAAAAAACCACCACTTACATTTCAGTAGCAACACAGTCAGAATTTCCGAAATGTAAGCAAATAGGAACGTAAAGTTCCAGAAAGTTCCTGATTCTCTCCTCAAGGCTTTCATGTCCTATTTAAAGTTTCACAAACCTTTTTCTAAGCCTCTTTTTGGCAAGATGTTTGGGGCAGATTGGGATATGCTGATAGCATCCATTTCAGAAAAAGCTGAGGCTCATTGGTACCGACTAAAAGCTGCTGAGGTAAACTGTACCTTGCTTAAGTATCTCAAAAATCCATCAGCAATTTGTATAAGTGTGGATATGGGAATGCCAATCATATCTGATCACTGAGTGTGCAATCAATGAGTACATAAACAAGGTACTGTTCCCAGGATCATTTGGGGGGCATATTCTAGGTGTGCATGCAAACATAATTCCTGTTAAAAGAAAGGCAAGTTTAACAATGTTAGCGAAGTTGCCAAAACTTGTTGAAAACCAATTAAAATTGACAAGAGGCTTGATGATAAATCTGCAGTCTTGAGTCACACTACCCTGCAGATGTGCTTGGAACAGCATGGTCTATAGCACCCAAACCTCCAATATAGCCCTTATTGAGCTCCAGGTAAATCCCTCACTGCTGTCTCAGTCAGCTCCTCCATTATCAGAGTGCCCTACAAAACAGAGATGTCTGTATTTAGTTCAGATATTTAATATCAATAAGGGTAGAAGAGTCCCTCCTCAAATGGAAAGTCTTCTTTATAGGTAAGCAAATAAAAAAAAATTGCTCCCTAATAATTTATTGAAAAAAAAATACCATGAAATTCTCTCAAATACACTGCAATTTAGACTAAATGCAGAAGTCAGCAAATAAGGAAAATATGGTGAAAATGTATTAAAATATTATTAAAAGGATGTAATAAATATTACAATTAATATTATTCAACCAGTGTTAATAACTGCAATTCCCGGAGTACATTCAAGCAATCTGGGCTTTCATTCTACTTTAATAAAAGTGGAGTTTCACTACATCCATGTCTGCCACAATCAGGTTTGACTGTATTTGATTTCCCCTGCCATTTAGCAAAAAGTGTTCCTTTCTAACTGATATAAACTAATTGGTGAAGAAGCCATTTCCACTTTGAATAGTTCCCAGTATTAGCTACCACTATTACCCTCATATGTTGCTCCTGCACAGTTTGTCTTTTTTATGATTCTCCATTTAATAATAATTTTAATCTTTCAACCTGTAACCATTTACAGTGCTGATATAAAACACATTTGGTATCAAAATATTGTTCTGATTTACAGCCTTGGGCTAGTTCCACATAATTCAATAACTTCAGGGAGAAAAGGAATCCATACATTATATTTAACTTCAATATGTTTTTAAACAGAGTGAATTTAACATTTTTCCTCTGATTATATACATATTTCAGTGCAGCCAGACTGTTTTAGCTTAAGCTCATAGAAATCTTGGCATTTGTTCTATTGTGTGAGAACCCAGCAAATGTATTTGTATTGATTAAAGTCTGTAGAGGAAACATTTATTTTGATTAATTCTTGAACTTAGTCATAGTAATGGAATACAGTATTGCTTATTTCTGTATTACATCATGAAAATCCATTAGAGGACACTGAAAGAGCTATTATTCACTGGTTAATGAGGTTTCCACACCTCATTCTTAAATAGTAGGAGCCATAACAAAGAGGGAGAAAATATTACATGGCCAAGATGAGCCACACCTTCATTTGAAACTGATTGTTACTTGATTTATAGCATGTGAATTTAGCATCTCAAGAAGTCAGTTCTATTCATTTAGTGAATGTGATTTTACTGTAGGTTCAGTATGATGTCTGCATTTTACATTAACATAGACTGGGTAAGCTTAAATAAACTTAAATCATATGGGGGAGAGGAACTCCCTATTTTTCCAACAGCTCCAAGTCAATCCAGCTGAGACAGGATGTTTATCAAATACTAGAACTATGGCAACATAGCATACTCTAGGCATCTGTGATCTCTGAAAAATATTTTAGGTTCTATCCTCCATTGGCAAGTGGAAGTCATGTATGGAGGAGAGACAGGATGAGAATTAATGAGTCCAAGATTAGGACAGGAAAGAAATATTCCCATGTGCTGAGCTCAGTGGGCAAAAAAGGAAAAGTTTCTCATTGTGGTCATGGTCATGCCTCACTGTAGAGAAATGGGCACAGGGCCACTGTGACTGAGGACTGAATGAGAGATGAATGGAAGGAAGGTATGGCTGAAGAGGAAAAAGTTACATTGAACAGGAGCAGAGAAGAGGCTGAGAGAAAATAAATCTGTCAACAGGTATTCAAAATTACTCCTACTGTTGAGGGGTAGAAAAGAGTCAGAACAAAAGCTGATCCAGGCTGACCAGCTCCATAGAAAGCCATAGGAATTGAACAGTAAGGCTATATCTACATTCCAGGCTCTATTAAGTTGACTTAACAAAGTTGACTTTAAGTCAACTTAAAGTCGACCTTGTTAGATCGACTTAATGGAACATCTACACTTACAGTTGACTTAAGTTGACCTTGTTAAGTTGACTTAACAGAGCCTGTAGTGTAGACATACACGTGCACACTGGCTTTAAGTCGACTTAATAAGGTTGACTTAAGCCTTAAGTTGACCTTCAGAGTTGGTGTTAAGTCAACTTAAGGAAGCGCTCAAGTTGACTTAATAAGTGCCCAGTGTGGATGCAGCATTCTGTAGGTCGACTTAAGCATCGTTAAGTCCACCTAAGGTGCAAGTGTAGACATACCCTAAATGCTTGAATATTTAAGGGCATATTGTTTCTTAGTAGAGCTGGTTGGGAAATGAAATTTCCATCCCACAGGAAATTCCAACACTTCAATATTTATTTTATTCTGTGTCAGAATGAAGAGTCAAAATCTCAAACTGTTTCTGGGAACAAAAATTCCAAAAATATTTTGTTTCAGAAAAAGAGATGACCTCATGAAAGCCTTTTGTAATAATAGTACTGAAACAATGTACAAATTAATTAAAAGTTAAAAAATTTGAAAAAATTGTCAAGTCAAAACAAAGTCAGAGGGTTATGGAACAAGGAAATCTAAAAAAACAAAATACTTAGTTTTGATTTAGAATTGTTTTAAAATGTCAGTTATGAGGAAAATTTTGAGAGAAACGCGTTTCCCCAAATTCTTTCAATTGCAGTAAACTGTAAAACTGTACCATTGGAAATTTGTTGACCTGCTTTATACCTTGTCCTTGTTTATTCCTCCATAGGTGCCAGAACGTTCTGAGTGTGTGGATTCAGCAATTCCTCAGCATTCCCTCTTTGGATGGTGAGTGAGGAGAAAGAAGACAATTTGCCAAATTGACAATTAAGTTAGTTATAGTTCAGTCTGGGTAAAAAGTAAGGCTTCCAGGCCTGGGTCTAATCAGAGCTTTTGCCTGAGTAAGGAGTGAACATGAACTTCAGATCTGATTATGTATTTTTTATTTAAGTTTCTGTCTTGAAAAGATATTTCTAGGCAAAAGGGGTTATAATAGTGCCATTTTCAGCAGTCCACATATTGCTACAGACATGGGCTGAACTTCTCTTGACCTCAGTGGAAGATGCATATGCAGATCAAAGAAAGTATACAATAATATTCTAGAATAGCGGTTCCCGGCCTTTTCCCTTATGCAGACCACTACATCGTCATCGAAAGCTTTTGCAGACTACCATGAAAGCAAGCTGTTTTAAACATTTTTAACATAGCCTATGGCTGATGGGAGTCAAACTTATATACCAAGGGGTATTAAAAATGCAGCTATTTCTAATAATTTATTATGCTCAATCACAGAGGCTATGTCTACATTTGTAATTTTAAGGACACAATGGTTGTAGAGGCTCCCAGGTACAATGGGCCCAGGGAGAAACCTGATGAGCCATTAAGGAGACAATGGTTGTAGACAGCCTCCTGTCTGGGTTGTTTCCACAGAATCACACAAGTTAAAGTATAGATATAACAACCATGTTCCTAACTTCTAATACAAATACAATTCCTAGAAATAAACTATATAATCATTCCCAGCAAACTACTACCTTTCTATTGATACCAAACATGACATAGTTCCTATGGATTATAGCATTTATGAGATATTAATAGAAAATAATATCATAAATGGTTCCCTAAATCCAAACAGTGTCACATAGGGCTCTGCCCTGCCCTTTGGGGGGCATGCCAGGCTCCCCCTGTGCCCCCCCGGCAGGGAGGGCATTGGTGTAATCCTGGGGTAGCCCTAAGTCGACTTAGGGCTACCCCACATCTGCACTGGCTTAATTCGACTTTAAAATGTCGAATTAAGCCTTAAATCTAATTAAATCTAGGTTTAATAAAGTCGACTTAATTTTCCTTAAGTCGACTTTATGTTCCTTAAGTCGATTTGAGAAAACTGTAATGTAGACGCAGGGTAAATTAAGTCGACTTAAGCAAGCTTAAGTCGACTTAATTTACAAGTGTAGACGCAGCCAGACATATTGCATTCACACTATATTTACCTGCAGTAGGCCTACCAGTGGGAAAAAGATAACACTTATCTAATGAGAAGACTGATGTTGTTTCGCAGACATCAAGAGAATATTAGATTACACAAGGAGGTTTGTGAAGCAAATTATATTGTGAATAATAAGGTGACATTGAATAGCACATAAGAGGTACACAAGATTATATTTTTAAATTATCTCCTCTCCTCCCTCCCCCCCGCCCACTGACCATCTGCAGTTACCTCACAGACCACCACTGGTCCACAGATCACAGGTTGGGAACCATTGTTCTAGAATATAGCAGCTGTCATCCTGCTGGATTCCAAAGTACTTTACAAACTATGGTCCTGACACTATAGTATGTGCAGACCCCTGAAACTGCCTGGAGCCCTCTGAGTAAAAAGGTTCTGGGTGGGTACAAATCTCTGGCTGTGTGGAGCTCTTTGGAAAATGCATATATGTGCTTTCTTAGTTTGTACTTGGGCAAACTTCCAAAGAAGTCAATAGAAGTTTGCCTGAGGTAAGAATGGAGTAAAAACAGTCAGGATTTGTTCTTACATACATTGTATGCCACCTGTGATATTTGCAACCAATTAATCTTTGGATTCCAAGATGGTAGGCATCTTATAACTGTTAGATGATTAGACACTCACTGCACAGCAAGGACTTGGGAAGAAGATAGGGGACAAATATCTAATCTTATGAAAAGTTCTGTGGGATCTTTTGTCCTTATGAAGAGGAGACAGAACTTTGTTTTTTATAATATAATATGAAAGACACATACAGGAAACTGCATGATACTTTGCTGATGTACCTTATTGTAAAGGATGAAAAGTTGAAGGATAGCCCTGCAAAGAATTGTACTTCAAGTCCCAGAGAATGTGGTATTTTAAAACAAGAGGTTTAGATCATTATCATACCCTCTACTTTCTAATACCCATACTATGCTATATGAAATTATGGCTTTATAAAGTCAACATTGATTCTAATGCGTAATGTACAGGGGTCACAATTAACACATGAGCAACTAGCAGTGGTTACCACATTGATATCAGAGATACTATAGATGTTCACTGGGGTGTTTGGAGTAAGAATTGACTTCATGGGTTGTAATGGCTTTATGAAGAATTCATTCTTGTCCAATATGCTGTGTTTTGACTGACCTACAACTAAGCTGGGAAAGCTAGTCAAGCTGTAACATAGGGAAGACTGCATTTAGTTAGCCAATCAGCAATCAAAATGTTGAAATATAAATGATGTGCATTACACTGGAGACCAACATGAAGTCAGTCATTCTAATGAGCAAATCTAAAATGAAAACGAGTCAGCTGTAGGGTTTGAGCTTGAACTTTCCCAGCATTTGAGAGTGTTTGGATTAGGAGCTTAGGCTCTGACCTATCTCTAATTAGAACTGAAGCTCTGCAGATAATTTTTCCATTCTCATTGAAAAAACCCTCAAGACTGGGAAAAATATAAACCCTCTATCATTATAATTTTTAGATGCCAACTTAGAAATTCATTTCAGATTTCATAAGTAGGGCTGCTGTACATTTACAAGACTTGACAGGACCACTATACCCCTGAGGAATAGTGACTCTGCCATCTCATGTTTTTTTGATAAATGACTGCAGGGAAAGTGTCTGGGGCAGTTCATGCCAGTTGGTAGCCTACACAGCTCTTAGAAAGAGCTTCTATGTGTACACACAGTCAGAAAGGTCAGTGCTCTGGAGAGATAACAACTGCTTTAATAAGGATATCCTTATCCGTAACTTTCTGGTGTAAGGAAGAGGTACAGAACTAAAATCAGTGTTGAATTTCTTGGGAAAGTAATGAAGGGGTTTGAGCATCTGCCAGACTATTTGCTGTGGTGGGATCTATAGAGGCGAGACCTAATTTATAAATAAGTCCTTGTGCCTTTAGAACCTCTTGACTTACAAAACTTCACTCCCCAAAAGGCTAACTTCTATGCTTCAGACTGACCCCCTGAATGTCACATAGCTGGTTTGCTACAGTAAATAAAACTATGCTTGTTGTGGTTTTATAGTACATTTCTGATGTCAAAGACAAAAAAAATTACAAAACCAAAAACATGAGATGCCACAAGATTTTGTGAAATGGAGACAAATTTGATTTCAAAGTGTTAACCCCCAGGGAAACCTAAACACTTTGAAACACAGGTGTGCCAGCTGGTACACATGTGTTTATTTACTGTGTCACTTGGCAGGTATTACACCTTTTCCCCAGAAATATTGCTGCCATACAAATAAGTAATGAAAATCTCTCCCATTAAATATAACAATAATTTATGTAAACATGCTCTTGGGAGAATTTACTATCTTCATAAAAAAGATGTCACCATTTTCACCTTGAAAACAGTTCGGAGTAATGAAGCCAAAAACTCAACAACCCACAAATTAAAAAATAAAAAGACTTATTTGCATGTAAAGCCCTGTGTACTTACCAAATAATTGTATATGGGGTAAATTCCAATATCCTTACTCATGACCATCAATAGTCCTTTACTCCAATGGAACTATTCATGTGACTAATGATCACTGATTATTAGAGCTACCTCTCTGGTCCTTGGTCTAAGAAGATGTGATGGAGGAAAAGAATAGATTTTATCAGACCATGCTTTCTATTAAATCAATGAGAGCAGGATTGGGTCCACATGTATTCTGCAGAACCTGTTTTTTCTCCTCAGTTTTGTGTGGTAGTAACGCATCTACAGACATTTCAATAGAAGCTATTTTGAGGGTATCCACTACCTGTATATATTTGAGGTGATGACCTGGATGATGATATCCAGAGCTGAGTTTGGTATGTGCCTGCATTAAATACTTTTTCAGAAAGACTTTTAAAAAATTCTTCTGAAGCGTGGATGAAGAATAGTGTCTTATCTCTGTGACTAATGGAATAATACAACATGTACTTCTAAATATTGCATTATGTTTTGACAGCAAGTATTAAGGCAGTAGCACTGTTTTATATTTTATACAATAGTGAACCAAAATTTAAATGCCCTATGACAATTTTTGGGTGTATTCAAAATCTGAACTAGGATCCTGTTCCAAATTAAGCAAATGGTCTAATTCTAGAGAACAGGCCAACACCACAATACAATCCTGCAGTTAAAAGCCCCTTAAGTTTGAGGCATTCAAAAGCCAGATCTAAATTTTGTAGCTGTAGCTAATCTCAAAACAAACTTGACTTTAGCTAAGTAGGCCTCCACCAAGCAAGACACTTTAAGCTCATGAGTACTCCCATTGAAGTTAACAGGATTACTAGCATGATTAAAGTTAATCATGTGTTTAAGGAGTAGATTTCCCATAAGCATATACCCAATGTGCTGAGCTCTTAAAAATCAGATCACTTATGGAGCTCAAATGGGAGCTGAACTCTTTTGAAAATCTGGCTTTTAGTGCTTTTGCAGAACAGGGACAGGTAAAATAATGTCACAGTAGCAAGTAATTATTGGTGTAATACCCAAAACTAGTACCATGTACTTTTAATCTAATCTAAAGGAAACGGTATTTTAGCAGTGCCATGGCACCACTTATTAGCATTAGTATCTAGAGTATTGCTTTGCAGATGTGGCGTGCCCTTAAGTGATGCTACGGCTGATGCCTGGTATATTTATAAATCCCTCTCCATGTCAACTTTGTTTTATGGTTCCACTATTGCACTGGTGCTTTATATAGTGAAATTGTGGATTCAGTTCTAGCCAGTCTTTAGGGGAAAAGATTATTTAGATAAGTTGCATTTTATTTAATATAGTTTTCTCTAAAAAATGAGCACATTCCTTTTGTTGATCTGCTCAGGTATTTTCCATTTAATCCTATCCAGTAGCCGCCCATGTCAAATGGAATATGTAAGAGTACAGTAAATACAAATCCCAAACTTCTCTGGGAAATAGAAGTTGAAACTGGATTTAGTATTTGTTTGAAGATTTCTAGGTCATTTTCAGCACATCATGGGTTAGAGGGAAAAGCAACCTAAAATATAGCATTTGAGATATCTAACGTAGAAAAAAAGATTATTTGTCAACATTACAGTAGTGCATTGTATACAGACTGATTAGAGCATAGCATATAAATTTTTCTAATGGCACAATTTTCTTGTGGGATTATAGGATTTTCCATGGGAATTTGCTGTTTTAATTTAAGCAAAGTGTTTCATGCGAGCACAGACTAATTTTTTTTATGGGAAATAAATGTTTAATTTACACTTGTTATAATAGTTCACATATTTTGACTTTATTATACATTATAATATAAAAGTTAACCTAGAACATTTTCACTTTATTTGACCTTCTTTCTCCTATTTTTGGAATGTTTTATGTTATAAAAATGAGATTTCATCTTTGAAATCAAGATTAAATTAAAGTTCTAATTCTAATTGAAGGGGTCTGGTAGAAAGACTATGAAAAAGCAACACCTTGCTTGTGAGGTAAACAAGTAAGTCGAGGGTTTTTTGGAAAGTGGGGGGAATAGAAAGTCAGATGATGTTACTTCTCAAGTGCCCTCTATTACTGAGTCAAAATATGATGCCACTTACAAAACACTGTGATGATTTTCATACTGGGCTTGATCCAAACACTATGAAAATCAATGGGAATCTTTACACTGATGTCCAAGGCAGCTAGAAACATCCCCTTCCTGAGAGAGTTTAATATCAGTGAAATAGTTAATAGCAACATTGAGGTAATCACTGGGCACTGAGTTAGGTAATAAAGAAGGGCAATTCGTACTCCTCAGAGCTATTATTTCGGGCTCTGTGCTCAGGCAGACACCACTGAAGAATTTACAACTTGGTTCACAATTTGAAGGTTTTCTTCACATCCAAGGCTAGAGACTTGGCTATATCCTCAGATGAAGTCAATGGAGCCATACTGATTTACACCAGGTGAGACTGTCTTAGAATATGTGTACACTGGAGGCTCTGTTAAGTCAATCTTGATAAGTCGATCTAGAGAGTCCACATGGAACACTCCTGTTGACTGCCTGCTTCCACACTGGCAGATGCTAGGTCAATAGAGGAGTGGTGCATTGTGGGTAGCCCTGAGAGGGGGCCTGGAGGCCAATTAGGTCAATTTAAGGGCCTCTCCATCTAAACTGGATTAATAAGGTTGACTTAAGCATTAAGTCGACCGTAAGAGGTGGTATTAAGTTGAGTTAAGGAAGTGCTTAAGTCAACTTAATAAAAGCCCAATGTGGATGCAGCAGTCTGTAGGTCGACTTACCCTTCCTTCAGTCGACCTAAGGCTCCAGTGTAGACATACCCTTAGTGTTCGAGTTGTATAAACCTGCAGCCTTAACGTAAGAAGCACCTGCTCATTCAGCCATGATCCTTTCTGAGGCAAAGTGCATCTCAGAGCCTCTCCATATAATTCTAGTCCGTAACTCACAGAACAGAGTGCTAGTCAACATGAGTAAGGAGGGACAGAGTTGGGCTCCTAAACATATACAAGGACGACAAAGATGACAATCCAATACGACAGACAGCTCCTTTGCTATGAATACCTTACCAAATCCAATGACTGATGATAGTATCCACTGTCTTAACAGTTGTTATTCTAATCCTCTCTGGCATTGGCATTAGAGCCAGTGGCATTTCATTTTTTTTTAATTGTACCAGGAGACTCCTGACATCATTGCGACTCTTTTCTTGTGGCCGACTACCCTTATCTATAAAGAGGGTTAATTTTAGGGAGAGAAAAGGCACTTAAGTGATACAGCCTTCTTGCTTAGCCTTTCCACAAAAGAAAATTTGGGGAAGAAAAATGCCTAAAGTTTGATCAGCAAGGTGGTATAGAGCAAACAGAAAAAGCTGGAGCTGGCGAAAATAAAGGAGAACTTTACTATAGAGCTTTTAAAACTCAACAATAGTATATTTCATAGTTGCATTGCTCACCATGGGCATGTTTCTGCAACCTTTAGTCATGCTGAAGAGTCCTTACTCACACAGATAGTTCTAATGCGGCTACATCTGAATCAATACCAAATGCCTCTCATTAGTCTTCACCCATTGCATGGGTATGTCAAGTACAACAGGAGATAATACTTTTTTTTTTTTTTTAAATGACTGGAAACAGGAGAATATCAGCTCTCCCTTTCCTAGTTGAGGGCTTCATATCATTCAATTTTTAAAAGTCAAGTGTTCCCATTTCTCCTTGCATAACTCATATGCTCTAAACTTTAAAAAAAAGTTTCCAAGGATGACTTTTCAAAACTTGGACTCCCCTACCTTTAATCTGGTTTCATTACAAGACTGTACTCAAGATTCTATGGCCTTATTGCTCTCTTTCATTGAAGAATGCCAGACATCTCAACTTCAGACAGGGAAATGTTTTGAGCATCTTAATATGATATGGGTGATTAAAATTCCCATTGAAATTCCTGGGAAAGGGTTGATTTATTAGCTAGGTGATTATAGCTATCAAGCACGCTAAATCCTAAAAGTCTCTAGACTCACAGGTATACTGCAAGACCTAAGGAGGATGAAATTTCTAAAGATTTCTACACATCAGAAATTCACAAGGTCCAAGCAGCATAACCATATAGGCTCAGTGTGTTTCTTCCACATCACTGTAGAATTAAGTTCAAGGTCCTTTTAACTTTAAAAATCTCTGTGTTCTTACTCCATATTATCAAGTTGATCTTTTAATCTCCATGTGCCAAGCTGAATTCTTCCTTTTCAAGTATTGAATCTATTTGTAAAGCCTGCCTGGGACGTCTGGGACCTCTTACTTTCTTTGTTGTGATTACTATTGTACTTAATACAATTTACCCAGTTCACTCATGAACTGTCCAATCTTAATCATTTTAAATTAGTGCTTGACACAAACTTAGTATAATTGTATTATGCTAGTATTACTTTAATATCTTAATTTTAATTCTGATTCATTTAAGAACATTTAATTGCTGCTATTTTTACATTATATACTTTGTACTATATCTTAAGATCACATTCAAGAGAACAAAGATCTTCAAATTCATGAAGACTTAACTAATATACAGAAATTCTGACTCAAATCCATAGAACATTTCTGGCTTTCAGTATAAGAGATCTAAGATTCAGGGTTCCTCTCTCCCACCCACCATCCTAAATAAACATTTCATTGAGGATCCAACCAAAGAACTCATTCTCTTTTCACTCCCATGAAATATACGGTCTACTCTGAATCAAATCCATATATATCATATGGCAGATGTGACTAACTCCTCCATAAATGGGGACTGAAATTCAAACCTTTTTGTGACTGCAGAAACAGACTTCCAACTATGGAACACCTTTTCAATCAATACCACAATCATATCCGAGCTGTATTTTTGCTATCCCTTCTATGTTACTGAAGCAATCAATTGGACTGCCAACCTAGACTTGTATATTTAATATTTGTATGTAAAGATAGCAAACACTAGGAAGCAGCTCCTGACACTAGTTTCCTTTCTAATTCTAGCTAATAGCCATCAGACAAGTGGTGGTGAACTGTAACCTGAAGCTGTTGCAAGTTTTCTTTAATTGACTTAAGCCAGGGATAAAAGTGCAATGGAAAACTACTCTGTTCTCCTAGGCTATGTCTACACTAGAAAATTTAAGTCGACTTTATTAAATCGACTTAATAAGGTTGACTCTAAGTCGACAAAGTCAACCTTATTAAGTTGACTGAACAAAAGTCAACTTAACTTTTCTAGGGTAGACATAGCCCCTTTTCAACCTTATTAAGTCAACTCAACACTTTAAGTCGACTTAATAAGGTTGATTTAGGCACTAATCTCTGTCCACACTGGCTTAAGTTGCCCTAATTAGGTGAATTTAAATGTTAAATCGACCGAAATCGAAGTGTTATTAAGTCAACTTAAGGAAATGCTTAAGTCGACTTAAGGAAAGCCAGTGCAGACGTGAAGTAGTTTAGGTCAACTTAAGCCTCATTAAGTTGACCTACCTTGTAAGTGTAGATCCACCCCTATATTCTGTAGTAGATCTAGTGGGCCTTGTAAGTAGACTGCCCGCTGTCCTCACTCCAGAACAGTTAGCACAGCTTGTGCAAGTTCAAAACTCTTTCTTGGAGTTGAGCTTTATTAGCAAGTTAACAGAAAATATCTATCATCCCCTGTTGCCCAAACTCACTCAGAAGGAGACTACATTAGCTCTAGCTTTGATTTCTTCATTTAAGTCTACTTAGCATCAGACCCCAGAATTGTGTGTCCAGGCAGCTGACTCCCACTTTCCTTATACCCAGTGTGAGTTAGTAAATTGCACGTGTCAAAGTGAGTCATCAGGTTTCAAATGTATCTCATTGCAAGGTTCCAACACTTGTTAGAGTTGCCACCACTGAGGTACCAGATGTCTTAGTGGGTTTTTTTGTATGAGTCTGAGCCCAGAAAATGGGAGAGCTAACACTGTGTACTGACCACCGGTACAAGTTTCCTGGGACAGCTACCTCAAAAGAGGGACTCCAGGGAAAAATCAGAACAGGTGGCAACCCTAGATCAACTGAAGAACTTAGCTATGCCTATTATGTTATGCTACCCTCTCTATATAACAATCCAGATAATTGGATCTTGAAACTATTGCTGATTATTCAAACGAGATAAGAGATAAGTTATCTATCAGGATAGAAAGAAAATAGTTTTTACAGACATTTTTCCCAATACATCCCTCCTGCCCCATGCCATTTGTCTTCCCGAAAAGGAGATTTCTACCTTCTCAATATTCATAGCTTCATCCCTTCTGGATCCAGCCAAAGGTGCCTATTGTCCTTGCATTCATGTCCCTCCTTGTACATCACCTCTGATGGTTAAAATAGTCTATTCTATTTAAGCAAAGCTGAAGCCTTCATCATATCTTTGCATAGTTTCCACATGTGGTAGAGTCCAATTCTTATATAATATGAATGGAAAGTGATTAGAGTCAATCTTTTGTTAACAAAGGAAGAAACTTTATCAAACTACTACATTTAAAATCTTCTAAAAGATGCTCCTTAGGAATGGATGTTCTTGGCATAGGAGTACCCAAATGAGACTATCTATCTATTAGGAAGTGCAATAAGGCCACAGAATCATTCCAAATAGTTTAGTCAACATTCATCAGAAAGTGTCGGTAGCATTACTTTGGAATAATTCTGCAAGCACCTGAGCCATACAGTTCCCTCAAAAACGGTCTTGAATAAAAGAAAGTCATATGGATTTGCTCACCTTGGCTATGTATACACTTGCACTTTTAAGTCGACTTTAACTAAGTCGACTTAGTTGACTTAGTGTGTCTACACTTAAAATTAAAGTCAACTTAAAGGGGAACTTACAAAGTTGACCTAGAGCGTCCACACTGGATGCTCTAGGTCGACTTTGTGGGGCTAGGGGGACCTTGGGCAGGTCCACGGTGGCGGGGGGAGGGCACCCCCTGTGTACAATGGGGCAAAGGGGGACAGGGACCCTGGCAGGGCAGAGCCCTGTGTGTGATGCTGTCTGGATTTAGGGAAGCATTTATGATATTATTTTC
>ML685789.1:9382291-9501310 GCA_007922175.1 Pelusios castaneus
TCGACTTAAGCAAGCTGCTTAAGTGTAGACGCAGGGCACATTAAGTCGACTTAAGCCAAGCTCGTGGTTTAATAAAGTCGACTTAATTTTATTTTCCTTTATTTTCCTTAAGTCGACTTAAGCAAGCTGCTTAAGTGTAGACGCAGGGCACATTAAGTCGACTTAAGCCAAGCTCAAGTCGACTTAATTTACCAGTGTAGACGCAGCCCTTTAGAATAACCATGCAGGTGTTCTCTAATTTATGCAATTGTTTCCACAGCAGTGGGTTTTTACTTGTCATCCACCACACTCCATCTGCCTGCCACTTCCTCTTAGCATCTTTCATGTACAATTAAGTGGGTCCTCAAGAATCCATTGGGAAAGAATTCTTGCCAGTTGACTAAGTTTGACATTATTTCATTGTTGATTTTTGAGCTTTTGTTGAATAGTTAAAGCCAAGCATTTACAACATGCATTTTCCCTGCTAGCTCCCATAAGCTGGTACTGTTGTGCATACATAGAAATTATGATCAGTACTTTTGGATGTTTACATTGCATCTCAAATCTGCAAGTTGTTCAAGTGTTGGTGATGGGTGTAATTTATTATTATCCCTCTCCTGAGCAATAGCAGATTTCAGGGCCTTGCACGGCGGTTTCCTGCTAAAGGAGAAATAAGTGATATAATGGATATCTATCTTAGTGTTTCTTTGAATTACACTGTGTGCGCACATACTTACATGGGAATCTCAGCCAACACAAATGCACATTCTTCACTCTCACTACCATACAATCTGAGTATCTTCTGGCAGTGCATTAAGTGACAGAACTATTTTCTCCTCAGCGGGGGAGAAATGGGTGTTTCAAGGGTATGTTTTGTTTTGGCAGGGGGTTAAACCCAGAGCAGAGGGCACACTTAAGTTAAAGAAGACAAGTTCAAAGAAGTACACCCTGCACTTAAAATGAAAAGTGGTGAGATCTGAAATGATGGAACAACCCCAATAAAGCTATCTCTTGCACTTATGAACCTTTGCACCTCAGATTTGTCTATTACACTTCTCTTCCATGGGCTTTAGGCTCTTTGGGCCCAAGTCATGGAGCACCATGAATGTAAGGGCTGAATCCTGGAACTTAATTTGGTATTTTATCCAAAGCCAACAAAGAGCAGAGGATAAGTATGATGTGTTTGTGGTGGCCAATGTTGTGGGGAGGAGACTATTTGGAGGTGTTTAAGAATTGAGGTCTTTGTGCCCATATATATGGCTGGCTTTAAGGACCACCTCTGCCTCATGAATTCACTTGAGTTAGAGATACTAGAGCAGAAAGCAGTCTTTCCTGCTGCCAGCCACACAACCACTAAAAAGAAATGACAAACAGAAAAGTAACAGTTCAGCATTTCTTCAGAAAGCTCTGATTGCATGCTAAAAATGCAGACTGGTAGACTATGGCAATGTTTTCATTCAGAGCGATGGCGATGATTACCATCTACAGTGGCACAGGTTAGCTGCCCTAAATACAAACCCATCTGGATCCTGTGAGTATGTAGCTGGTGCAGCTAGCGTTCTGCTGCTGATTGTGCTACTGTGGGTACACTAATGGTTTTAGAATGCTAGCTTAGATGAGGGCTTGCCGTGAGTGCATCCAGACACGCTGGGAATCATACCCCTAGCTCCAAGTGTAGACTTAGCCTAAGGTTATAGTTACATTTTGTGCTGTAGGTGCCATTTCCAGCTTGAGAGCTAGCATTGTAGAAAATGTGTAGCTAGTGCAGTGGGATGGACTAGTCATTCCAAGAATATATTTAGGGCAGCTAGCCTATCTCACAACCCATGCAGCCACAGCTAAATTCTATATTTAGCATACTAGTAGAATTACGTCTTTTTGAGGTGGGAGTCTCATCCACAGCTCAAAGTGTAGACAGACCCTCTGGGCAATAGAGCCATCTAGTAACTCACATTTTAGCAATAGTATAAAAACATGTAGGATACCAGTACTACTGTCCTTTAAGCCAATTATCGTTCCCATAGCTAAGTACTGCAAGCACAATCTAATTCATGTTAATTTCATTTTGCATAGTTAAGTAATTCCCAAATAAGGTATGTTGCCTATATGGAAGAGTGGGTAACTACCATTTTCTTATGCTCCACCCTAAAGACTTGATTGTCTAAAGTTAGCCACCTACATACTGTCTTAGACACTCACTTAAAATATTCAGTATCGAATTTGTCAAATTATCGGTAAACATGGTCCACAGAATAGCCAGAGTACCTGCTGTTTTCTGTGTATTACACAACCACATCGTTCAAAGAATGGAAATGTATGTGGGTTGGAAAAATTGTGATATTTAGGAATCAGGAAAAGGAAAATATTCAGAAAAACAAGGCATTAGAAAACAGACAAATGCCACTGTCTGTACACATACACAAATCAGGAAAATTACAAAGAATGGGAGCCATTATATTGAAAACTTATGAGGTATTCAAATTTTAAAGTACAACTTCCCAGATCATGTTCCAAAATACTGCCAAGAAACATATCCAAACCATATATATTGAAAACAAGTTTTCAGCCTCTCTCTTTGTGACAAAACAGAAAAACAGAGAGATTAAAATTAATCAAATTAGAGCCAGTATAAACAAAAGAGGGATGAAATTATGAGGCTTAAATAGTTTTTAATGTAACAGATAAATTCTTTATATTTAGAAGATAGACTTAATACTCTTGGAGAACACAGCAAAAGGTATTACTGGTGCCAGACACTCAAGAGATTGTTTATTTCAATCAAATAAAGATTGAATCTATACTCCATTAACTCACAATCTATACATCATAGCAAAACACCCAGAGGCATGTATAAGAGGTAATTTCCTAAATGTTATTAATCAATCCAAATGAAGTAGTTCATATCTTGGTCCAAGAAGATATAAAATGAAACTATAAATATAACAGTCATTCAGAGTATTTTACATCTACATAAAAACAGGGTTAAAAAGAGGAGTACTTGTGCACGAGAGTAACATATGCAAAGGTTCTTAGGGGAATAGCTCATGTGCCCAAACCCACTACTGATTAATACATTATGAAGTTATGAAGACACCTTCCTCACAAAGCTTGGAGGTCATAGCAGCAAATTAAAATAGTAATGTGGGTTACAGTGTTGTTATAAACATACAGGGCCAGATTAATGAAGGGACTTTTGGGGGCCCCCACAAAAATCCAGCCCCTGCTGGCTGGCCCCGGCTCCCAGGGAGGCATCATTTGGAGGGAATGTAGGAGAGACCTTTCTACCCCCCCTGCTGCAGGTAGCATTGCCACCTGCTCACTCCCTCAGCTGTAGGGGGAGAGTTCAGCTCCAGACTGCTCCCAGCTCAGCTGACTGCAATTCCTCCCTGGCCTAGGAAGGCAAAGGAAGCTGCCTGCTCTGGGATGAGACTGGGATCTTGAGCAGTGGGAGCACTGCCATCCTTGGGGGGCGGGGTGTGAGCAGGGCAACTACCCCCACTGCGGTGCTGACCCCCTCTGCCATTGGCAGCATCTCAAAGGCAAGAGGAGGGGTGGGAGCACCGAGCCCTGACCCCGACCTCTGGGCCGGTCCACCCTGCCCCCAGGGTGGAGCAGCCAGCCCAGGGGCACAAGAGTGGAGCCCAGCTTCTGGGCCGACCCACCCCATCTCTCCCAGTGTGACTGGGGCTCTTCAGGCGGATTGGCCCTGCCCCTCCTCCCCAGGGACATCCCTGTCTGGGAGCCAGAGCTGCCAGAGGGAGGAACGGGGATCTGAGGGGTGGGGGAGATGAGGAAGGCACAATGGGAGGGGGGCAGAGGGTGTCTAGAAGGGGGATGAGGCTATGCAGGAGAATCAGAGGGCAGGAGTGTTATGGGGCTGGGGAAGGATACTGGAGTAGAGGGGGATGTGAAGATGGGAGGCTATCAGGAGAATGTGAGAGATGGTGCCCCCTGCCCAGGCTGTCAAAGCTCATCAGCAGCCAGAGCATGCTCCAACGCCCTCCCCCCCTCCCTGACCTGGGTGCAAGGACGGATCCATGGAAACCCTGCCACCCCCTCAGCAGAGGGAAAGCAGGACACAGATTCCCCCAACCTCACAGGGTGTTGCTTCTGTGACTGATGGTGGACAGTGGGAGAGAGTAGGGTATGGCCCTGCAGATCTCACCCCTGTAATGTGCTGCTACCGATGGGGGGGAAGGCACCGATATAAATATGGCCCTCCCAGGTGCTAGAGACCCCATTGTCCTACCCCGATGCTGGCCCATAGGGACCATGCTCCAGCCCTATTAACATGTACTAAACATACAGCCGATCCATATCAGGAAACATCTTATTCCTAGCACCCTGGTAAGCCAGTGCCTGCTGTAACCACCTCCCGCCACCTGCTGTGATTGTAACTTAATTTGCAGCAAGACTGCATCAGTTCTGCTGTAGACAGAATTGGCAGTGGTTGAAGAGAAAGGAACAGGGTTTACTCTTCATGCAGAGGGTTATGCAAGGAGTTTTTGTTCTTGTGTTTTCTAGAAGCAGGAATCGGTGGAGGCAAGTGTGGCATAGTAGGAGACGCAGAAGATCTCTGTAACAAGTGCACTCACCTCCTTAATCTCACCTACAGGGTGGGCATGGTACTGCTGTCCTTTTCCCACCCACAAGGCCCCCTCCAGGCTGCCAGCCAATATTGGTGGTCTTCAGTAGCTCAGCCCTCTGGCCAAGTCACAAAATCCAAATGAATCCCTTGTGGGGTAATAAGGACCCCAATAACTAAACAGTCTATTTCTCCTCATTATGGCCACAGCAATGGACCATTTAAATTTACCCTTTAATTAAGGATCCCACATAAGGCTCATCCCTACCTGACTCCTTTGCCCTCAATCTTAGCTCCTCTCTCTCCTGGCAAATTCAGCTTTAACAAATGCAGCTAAGCATCCCAAAAGCTCCTTTAGCTGGAGTAGCACACCCTTCCTTTCCTCGCTAGCCCCAGCCAGGAACTGAACTGCTAGCCTCCTGCAGCTTCTTTTATCTTAACCTGTTGGATTATGATTGGCTGCTTCCATGAGGCCTCTCTAGGCAGGTCTGGAGGACCCACCTTCGCTGCTCATTTAGTCACTTCGCTGTTGTTTCCCAGGGTGAGGTGTGGTAGGACCACAGGGCTTTCTGTAAGAAGCCACAAAGGTCAGGTGCATCTGTCACAACTTCCAGCTGAAATAATTGGTTTTGATTGCCTAGGCACCATCACTGATAGTCAAGATTTGCTGTCTAAGAGATACGGACTACTGAGGTCTTCAGCCTCATTAGAGCAAACAGGATTTTGTGCTATCTAGTTAACAAGTGAGAAATTACAAGGAACTAATGAGCAAAATGAAACCAGGTTAAGTTGGCAGGTGTCCAAAGATGAATGGAAAGTCTGGAATGTGGTCTCATGGCAGTAAGCTTTCTGTTGTCCTGTAAGGGCATCTGTGCTACTCTTATGTTGTAACAAATCAGACTGCTGATGAGAAAAAATGGAAAGGATTTTTTAAAAAAGTAACCTTGGGACTCTCTTGTGGCATTGTTTGCCACTGTTGAGTAGGTGAGGAGGAAGATAGACACTGTCCCAAGTGTAGTGCGGTAGAGAACAAATGTAGTTAAATCTTCCAGGGAGCATGAGGAAATGCACACAGGCATACCAGCGACTACACCATTTAAAAAGGATGCAGCACACACTCTTCCAGCATCCGCTCCGGAGTACCAGAGCCTGTGAAAATAGAACATAGCAATGGAGAACCTTACACTTTATCCAGCTGTCTCTCCTTTGGGAAATCTATAGAAAGACTGGAACAAGGACTCCCCTAAAATATTTCAATGGCCTTCATTACCAGCATAGATGAGCCTCTTATAACACCACTGTGGAGCAGGCCAATGCTATACTCCCCAATTCACACATGGGGAACCAAGGCACAGAAGAGACTAAGTGTCAAAGCAGGGAACTGAACCCACAACTGCAAAGGGCCAGGCTTGGAAGCCATCCTTCTTACTGAACCTTGTGTGCAGGAAGCAAAGGAACCAGGACTCTAGCTATTTCCTCTGTAGGTATCTGAAGTATCAACCCTTGATGCTTTTTTAAAAATACCTGGAAAGACACCTTGCACCAAATCCCCCAGCCCAATTTTGCACTGCACGGTTGGCAGATTATGGCCATCAATTTGGCATAACCAGCCCTAGGATGCTCACCCTAGTATACTGGGGAGGTGCATAAAATGTGCAGGCTTGTAAGCGACTTTCCCCATGCGATTCATCAGAAGCAAAAGAGCATGACTAGCAAGTGTGTACGCTGTACCCATTGCTAGTTGTAGTTTCAGCCCTTGAAGCCACAAGCTAGAGCAGGGATCGGCAACTCAAAAGATAAGAAGAGCCATTTTAAAAAATTCCTTCAATAACCAAGTGTTTTGAGAGCTGCAATGATGCAGCTTTCTGGTGGGGGAAAGCTGGGAGCTGTGCCAAGGTGCCTGCCGCATGTCCCCTGGGGGTGTAGGAAGCCAAGAGCCTGGCACAGGCCACCTGTTGGGTCCCCCAGGGGCAGGAGGGGAGGGGGCCTGGAGCCTGAAGCTACAATGGGGCAGCCACAGCGTCACATTCAGTTCCGAAGCTGCAGGTTGCAGACCCCTGATCTAGAGTATACTAAAGATGGCTGTTTACATGGCTGAGCTAACTCTGCACACAGCCCATGAGCTAGTAAATTAAAAGGCAAGCTTTCTTCCCCTTGGACTGAGATACACCCTCAATGGTGTATCTTACATTTGGTTACTTGCTATTGCTGGAGAATGGACAGCTGGGTTCCCTCCCCCCAAAAATGTCCTACATATTTTCCAGTTGAGACTGTCTCTTTTATTCCCACGTACTTAGGGACTGAACACCTGGATCCCTCCAGCGGGTGCTATGACTCACTCTAAACTGTTTACATCTCTAGTATCTACTCCAATTAAATTGAACAAAATGTGCACCACTCTTCTGAACCGGATCTGAACTCCAGATGCAGTTTGAGTGTACACTGGGCTTGCTGAACACCAGGCAAGTGAAGCATGCTATCAAGAGCTCAGATATCACAAGTCTGGCTCAGCACCCACCTGGGATTCATTCAGGATGACAACATTGCCTGGGACCATTTGGAGTGTCACACTCATTATGGTCTCATGATCCAAGAGATTCTGGAGTTACTTAGCAAGCTGCACTTACAGACCTCTTTATGAGATGGTGATATGAGAGGAAGAGAGCTGAATGAGAATAAAGTCTCTTAAAATGAGATTAATAGTTTCTTTCAATGGGACAGATTCTTGATTCTATTTAATGACCTCTTAATTTCTCCTTGTATCACTCTGTAGATGCCATATGAATACTCTGCTGAGTATATTTTTACATTTTGATATGGGCTTTAGTTCATGTGCGCGCTTGCTGAAGGTGAGGCAGACCATAATGCTTGATTAGTAAGATATTTTGCAGATTTATGATGCTGTCAGTATCACAGGTCATTAGTAGTTTAAAATCCCACCAGAGGGCAGCATATGAGCAGATCAGAACAACTAGAATGTATAACTGAAAAAATATTATGAATGCCAAAAAAAAAAAAAAAAAAGAAGACTGTCTTGTCTTGAAACAAGCATTGACGAGATCGTTGTTGAGCTGGGGTTCTGAAGAACTATTGAAACGTAGGCTGGCAACCTGGAAATTGTACACCTTGGAATCATTTTCAGGGTATTTAATGTGCTTTTACTAGTAATGCTTTTAAATATTAGGATCATTCCAACCAGTGATTGAGCCAGGAATTTTGAACAGCTTTTGCATGATACATTTGTTGAAGCCTAATTCTAAAGGGGTAGCTGTGTTAAACTAGTTCAGCAAAAGAAACAAGGAGTCTGGTGACACTTTTAAAGACTAACAAATGTATTTATCGCATGAGCTTTCTTGGGAGAAAATCCCTCTTCATCAGATGCTTGAAGTGGGATTTTCTCCCACAAAAGCTCATGTGATAAATAAATTTATTAGTCTTTAAAGGTGCCACCAGACGCCTTGTTTGTTTTGTTGAAGACTAACGTGTGCCTTACCAAGAAGCTTCATTCTAAAGTGGAGAGCATGGTATTGCCGATAGTATTGTTTTAATATTTTGCTTTCAAAGGCATTTTTGTATCATACTGAAATAATCAGAAGTAACCCATAATAATCCCATGAAGGAAAAGGTAGGTTCCCACTGATCATTTATTTAAGTGGAAAGTCATGAGACATTGTTATGGGGCACATCTTGTCCTCGTGAAGCTCTACGGACAGAGAGCTGCGGGTGCAGCGCAGTGTGGGAGCAAGGTTTGGGGGAGTCCGTGGAGGAAAACAATAAGCATAATGTAGACCCGATGGTCTTTACAGAACCCCATGTGGCACAACACATCAAATGAGGGCATTAGCTTGTGGGTTTATCCACGGGTCACTGAGTACATGGCTCTGCAGTGTTCTGCTTATCCTGATGCCCTGGATGAGTTTATGACCACAGCTTTCCAAAACCATGCATGCTTAAGGGAAAAAAAATCACTTGTTATATGTAACAATGGGTTTAAATATTTTGCTTTATTGTAAAGTGAGAGCATTTTTAAAGTTTTACTTGTTTTAATAATGTTATTTTTCATGTCGTAGAGAATATCACGTATCTTCAGTTTTAATTACACCTTCAATAGACCTATTAACCTCAGACTGTTACAGATTGCAGTTGAAGGATTAATGTAAATTTAGTGTCAGTAAACTCAGAATCAGCTAGTAAATTTTTTACTATGTTACTTTCCTAATCATCTAGCATCCAGATTATTTGACTCTTGCTCAAAATTTTAGCAATTTAGGCCACCATGAACTTAGTTTACAACTTGCTGCCACAGTGATATTTAAGTATTCGAAAAGCAGGTGCAACAGTTCTCTGTAAACATGCGAGTGCTCTATAAATTGTTCTTAATAGAAACAAGCCAGACCCCAAAATTGCTTTGTATGTCAGTAATTACTGTGGTGGAGTTTACAATTATTAACTAACAAGAAATAGAATTAACCAGTTCTGATGCTTCTGTAATCTATGCTAACAGTATTCTTTCTCTCAATCCTCGTCTTGTCTTCATAGTCTTGTTTCCACTAAGGGCCTTTTTTACTCCTGTCCTGAAGTTCCAGTCTTAAGTTCCTTGTCTATGGCGGTTAATTTCAGCTCTGATTCAATTCCCACTCTGAACGTGTCTAAGAAGCATGGCTAAGCATTTAACCCCTTCCTGACTAGGCTGGAGGTTTGGCCAATGTCACACCCTACTGCTCCAGACAGAGCTCTGGAACCCACTGTCTGATACCTACTCCCCCTTTTCCCACTAAAATACGTCTGTTTTTTATTGTGGCCATATGTTGTCCCCATAAATTATACATCTGGACACCTACATATCACAACATGTTGTGCGGGTTTGTCTCTTTCATTGGCTATTTCTACACTTAGGGATTTAGGTCGACTTAAATAAGTCGACTTAAATAAGTGGACTTTAAATTGACCTTATTAAGTCGACTCGGAGAGTCCACACAGGACTCCTAACTCGATTTAAAGTGGGCCTTACTAACTTGACTTAGAGAATCTACACTAGACTCTCTAAATCAACTAGTTATGTCTAGGGAGAGCCAGCCCCGCACGGCAGCAAGGCAGCAAGCCCCGAAGTGGTCCAGGGGAGAAGGGAGCATGGAGCTCCCTTCTGCCCCGGACTGCTTGGCTCCCTTCTGGTCAGGACTGCTCAGATGATGGGTAGAAGGGAGCCCTTCTAGCTGGGACTGAGTGGTCCTGGGGAGAAGGAAGCTGGCTGCTCCCTCTGCCTGGAACCCCCTGCGGGTCCCAGCAGCTGTGTAGGCTTGGAAGGTAGTGTTTCGGCTGACAGAGGCTGTTGGTTTAAGGGAGCTGAGTTACAGAAGGCACAGACGACTCTGCTTCATGCTAAGGGCAAGTGGTGGGGAGGGACCTCACAAACAGGGAGTGTTACAGAGGCTGACATCGGCCTCCTACTATGTCATAACCGAGGAAAAATTCTTAATTGGCCGGCTGGTGTTTGGCGGAGTTGGCATGTCTACAATAATCTAGCTAGCACGCTAACAGTAAAGCTAGCACAGTCATGTGCCACAACCACACCGTCACTCGCAGGATAGCCACACCCTATGAATCAACAGGAAGTGTAGCCTGGCATTATCTCCTACAGGATGTCTGGCAACTTCAGACTTCCTGCTCAGATGTAACTCTTTGCAATACAGTAATTACCTCATTTGGCTTCTGTAACTGTGGCTCTGATCTCTGGTTTATCAATATGATTGCAGCATAATGATGGTCTGAATCTATCTTACCTATCTATATCTGTAATGGTGCCCTATAATTGGCAAGTGAATGTGTAGCTAGGTAATCCAAGATGGCTCTGCAACAAATTAGCAATCTTTTGATTTTGATGACCTTCAAAAAGACAAAACAAACACCTCTGCAGCAGCTATAGAGAGACATTTTCACCACGATAGGCTTCCTGCTCTCATTAATGGTACATCTACACTGCCAGAGCTTTGTTGGCAGTGAAGGATCGATAACGCAGGATGGATTGAGCAGCAGTGGAGACCCGCTTAATCGATCCCAGAAGTACCCTGCAATCGACACCGTTAATCCACCCCTGCAAAAAGCATAATGCTGCATTGAGAAGGCATTTCCCATCAGCACAGCACAGCACAGTGGAGATGCTGAGCTAAGTAGAAGTTAGTGAGTCGATGGGAGATATACAAACTACTTTATGTAGTTTGCGTTTCTCCTGTCAACTGCTGCTGAAATTTTGCCAGCAATGTAGAACAGGCCAAACAAGTCTGAAAATTTAGAATCTGTGCCTGAAAGTTGCTCAATATACTGAGCATCTTCAACTGCCTGGCAGGACTGAGGCCTTCATTTTCTGACCTCAGTGAACGTCTCCTCTTATGGGCCAACTTTTCCAAATTATGCATTCAGTTTTGGATGCAAATATATCTGCCTCCATACACACCATCTAGGAATGAAAAGGAAGCTTGCATGTGCAACTCCCTTTGGTATGTTCAAATTCTGCTTTGGTCATACATTTTGGTTGGAATGAAATCAATTTGGGTCACCATGTTCAGTGTAAACTTCAGGTCAGATTTGCACAAGTGATGAGCACCCACAGCTTCAACAAAGGGAACTGCAGCTGCATAGTATTTCTGAAGAGACCTTTCCCACTTTGTCAATCTAACACACCCGGGATTTGTTACTAACCAAGCCGTGTTTCCTTCCAGAGGCCTTAAAATTTAAGTGTGTCCAGCTGTTTCCCTAACATTAGGTTATTATGACACTGCTAAAGAATTCAAGTGTTTTCCCCCCAATTTAATATTGTGTCCATCAGATTCTTTAATATTTCATATTTTTGGATCCAAGTTCAAAGTAACCCTGCACTGTCTTCTCGGCTAATCTCTCTTTTTCTAATCCCATACCATTACCTTGCTTCTAGATGATTTTACCCCTTTTTGCCTTCAATTTTTGAAAGATAAGCAAAAATATAAAAATTCAGTGAGTTAAGTTAGTTTGTCTAAATGTATGCTGGGCTATTTTTTCTCCTACCAGTCTCTCTTCCCATCACTCCTTATTAACCTTTTCCAGCAAAAAACAAAACCAATCCCCCCCCCACACACACACACACATACACACAGAAAGCGTGGTAGTAAGATCAGCAAGTGCTATTGTCAGAGCTGGTTTGAGGCCATGCTATTCAGAGTAAAAAAGACAAATTGGTTCAGATGGTGACATGTGTTTAAGGGGTGGGAGGGGTGAACAAATATGTAGAGAGGACATCAGGATTTATGGGACTTCTCCATAAGGACAGGTGTTTTCATTTTCTGCTCCGTGCTCTTCGCATTGTTATGAGGATCCCTCTTTGATGCCTTGTGTCACTGGACTAGTCCCTACACAAGAGCCCTGGTAAGCACCAGAACTAATTGTTGTAGGAACCCCAGGAAGTGAAATCTTATAGGCATCACTAATTAAATTAGCCTCTATCATTTTAGTATATAATAATAATAAATCCTTTTTGTTCCTGTCTTTATAATCTAGACAGGGATTATTAAATCAAAGGGAAGTCTGGGAGAAAATAAAATAAGCACTTCATTATGGAAGGGTTGGTTCTCTTTCAGCTGAGGGTCTCTTTGCTGGGTTTATTTTGTTTTTGCCATACTTACTGAAGCAAAGAATTTTTTTTAAAATACGTCTGTTTTTAATGACAGAAGCATCATACTTGCTTCGAAAAGACACATATTTCCTGGAAGGGGAGGTGGCATGGATAACTATGTTCCAAAGTGACTTTAAAACTTGGCGGATACTGCTGGTGGCAGCGTAAAGAAGGAGCCTCAACTTTTATACCCTGACTGCAGACCTGCAATGTTAGAAGTAACATACTGGGTTACTAGTTTATTATTGTTTATTATTACTAATAATTATAATGTTATATTTATATTTAATAACACAATACATTGTTATAATTTGTATTACCATAGCACTGAAGATCCACAGAAGAGAGCAAGTGATAAATGTGACACAGCAAACTAATTGCTTTTAAACTAATGCAATTGTATTTTTTGAAATGCATGTATAGGCTAGCTGGCAAACCCTGCACACACATCTATTTAGATGTCCCCATGAAGTTCATGGGGTACTCTCACAAGTAAAGTCATTCAGAATGAGCCAGCTGTTCAGTATAGGTAAAGATGCCTTTACCTCCCACAGGCTGCATCTACACTGGTAAATTAAGTCAACTTAAGCTTGCTTAAGTCGAATTAATTTATCCTGCGTCTACACTACAGTTTTCTTAAGTCGACTTAAGCAGCTGGCTTAAGTCAACTTAATGAAAATAAAGCCGACAATGGAAATTAAATCGACTTTATAGAACCTCCTTTCCACTAGACCTAAAGCTTAAGTTGACTCCCTAGAGTCGACTTAAGCCAGTGTAGCCGTGGGGTAGCCCTAAGTCGACTTAGGGCTACCCCAGGGCTACACCAATGCCCTCCCTGCCGGGGGGGCGGGGCACAGGGGGAGCCTGGCATGCCCCCCCACAGGGCAGGGCAGAGCCCTGCTCACCCTGCCCCTATGCCCTGCCAGGGTCCCTGACCCCCTTTGCCCCATTGTACCTAGGTACAATGGGGCAAAGGCTGAGCCCCCTGGCATTGGGCAAGGGGTGCCCCCCCTGCCCCCGTGGACCTGCCCTAGGTCCCCCTAGTCCCACAAAGTCGACCTAGAGAGTCCAGTGTGGATGCTCTAGGTCGACTTTGTAAGTTCCTCTTTAAGTCGACTTTAATTTTCAGTGTGGACACACTAAGTCGACTTAGTTAAAGTCGACTTAAATACACAAGTGTAGACATAGCCAATGAGAGTTAGGCACATAGTGGGATTTTCCAAAATGCCTGCCTACACCTTTAGGCACATAAATAAAATTTACACACTGGCCCTAAGTCCCTCCATACTAGCTCAGTTCTGGGTCTGCATGGAGAAACTCCATATTTTTCTATATGATGGACTCAACTGTGCAAGCCTTATCTTGGCAAGCACTTACTCATGTGAACAGTCAATAGTACATCTCATGTCAGTAAGGATTGCACATCAGCCCAATTTGTAAGGCAAATACCAACTACCTTTCTGGTCTTTTCCTAAAAGAGCTTAAAATCCAAATAACGATTATATTTGGACTCACTGAGGCAGATATATAATCACCATTTTCATTTTACCTATGGTTCCCTAGCTTGATCCAGGAAACTATAGCCACGAAGAGACACATTCTCCCTAAATAAATATGTATATATGTATTGTTTCCTTTCTTTTAAAACCACAGCTTCTTCCTTTGTTTTGTAGGTGTGAAGCCAAGTTACAAGCTAATAACCCATTTCACATGAACCACTTCAATACTGACCAAAGTAACTGAATAACAATTATCCATAATGTAGTTAAAGGAGCTAGTACGTGGAAAGTCAAGATAAGGAAATATTGGAGGTTGAGACCTCTGACATTTCACAATTGTTCTGTAAAATATGGCACACACAGAATGCTACTGCACCCTCATTAATACCTTGATTTACGTCTGACAATTTGAGTCAGTCAAAGCACACCCATCCAGAGCTAAATCAATCCTGTATAAAATAGTCTCTGTCCAGGGTAAATCCAAAAGGGGGTGCTTCAAAGCTAGCATAGAAGTAAATGCACCATTAATTATTCTTCCCTGTTGTATTATCTAGTGCTCTTAATTTGAAGTATTTGATGAACAGCGGACACCTTGTTAAAAGCAAAAATTCAAAGTCAGCAGTCCATCTGATTTATTTTTAACATATCACAGAAACACTATGAATTTTTTCTAAGACCTATCTTGAACAAATAAAATATATACATTAGCTCTTGTAATAGAGTCCATGATACCATAAAAATAATCTCTCCTTAAAAGACAATAATATATGCTTATAGTAAAGAAAGTAAGCATACAATGTGTACATGTTACTTCTTTCTTTTTCTCTCTGATAGATAGACAGATAGCTAGATACAGATCACAGTTTTCACAGCCAATTACCAGCCTCTTTGAAAAGGAATATGAAAGAACTCACTAGTGAGAAATGACATTATCACAGCAAGAGCCTGGAGCTGGATTGTCATTTTCCTGAAGCCGAGATCATGTGCAAAATAGGATTGGGTTTTGAGATATCAGCAATCTAACTCTTCTGCAGAAATACTTCAATACGTCACAGGGCCATAGATGGTCTCAACTATGGGACTCATTCCCATTTTCTTAGACAATCACAGAATGAATTCAGATACATTACCTGACCTCTGTGCACCGCTCTGCATCCAGTGTCATCTCCATGAATACTGCGTCAGAGATGAGTTCCCAGAATAAGTAAATTGCTACATAAATTAAATAAATAAATAAATAACTTATCTCAGGCCTTGCCTACATGACCACCTACACTGCTAAAACTTTTGTCACTCATGGATGTGAAAAACCACCCCGCCCCCAAGCAACAAAAGTTTTGCTGGCATGAGCATATGTGTGTGTGGACAGTGCTATATTGGTGGGCAATGCCCTTTTACTGACATAGCTCCCGCCGCTCATTTAGGTGGTTTTATTTTCAGCTGTAGAACTTTCTCGCATCAATATAACGTGGCTACACAAGTGCTCTTAGAGTGGCAACAGCTGTACCAATACAGCTATGCCACAAAGTGTAGACTAGCCCTCAGTAGGTTCATGACCCAGACTGTACTGAAGGTCCAGTTTATTACCCAGGTCAGTAACTGTGGTCAACTTACAATATACAGTAATTATCACAATGCAATGGTTGTTCCCTCAATTGCTATGTCAGCTGTAACTTAATGTTTCCTAACAACACACTGAAAATGCAGAGGAAGGGCACTGCAATCCTGCTAACTAGGAAAAACAGACAACTCGTCCATGAGGTGTAGCAAACCAGGGAAGAGTGCAATCTACCTCCTTCATCTGCCAGCTTCAGTGAATCTGGACCTTCAACTGAAATGTATGCGACAATGTGTTCTCTCAACGCACTTGGCAAAGAGCTACCCTCTCAAACTAGTCAGAAATGTATGCTGTTCTGAGGTCTCCTGATCTTAATGCCCACCTAGAATAGCATCTGCACCTTTCTCTTATTTTCCTCTAATAATTCAACATTTATCAGATGGAGTTACAATCTTGTGCAGGACTAACATTACAGCTCATTCATTAGTTACTTGGGACAAAGGTCTGAATGGACATATGATAATGACAGCCTTTTCCTAATATATCATCTTTGTTAGTGGCTGCATGCTTCCATTTGTTCCAGGTCACTGGATCAATGTCTGGATGGAGACAGTGGTAAATGAGAGCTGCTGGCCTTACTAATGATGAGTGCTGTATCATTGAGCAAGCTGATAGTGTTTAGCCAGTCACAGAGATTCAGCAGAGAATAACTCATCCAATAAACCTCTTATCCTGAATGTATAGGATGTTACAGCATCATTAAGCGTCTGATGAGTTTGAAAAGAGAGACAAAGAGAAAGCATTAACCTCTTTATGTAAATGATTGCTCCTCATACTGGCAGGAAGTGCTATGTTTTTTTAATAGAAATTGGGTGATAGAATCCAGCAAATTGTGAGGGGGGTTGTCTAGAAAATGTTTTAGGCCACAGAGCTCTGGATAAATTGAAAAATAAATACCATAGGAAAAAAGAGTTGCATTTGAAATAATGGTACTAAGAACATGGGTGAGTTAAAAGAAAAGAGTACTTTTTGCTTTTTGAGAAGAACTATATTCCACTGAGTTTAATCGAAACTACAGAAACTAGCAGGAGAAGACGACATCAGGGCTGGTACTCCACTGTCCTGTACTCTGTATGATCATTTGCACTCAAGTGAATGTAAATTCTACCAAATCATAATAGCAGCAGTTAATACTCACCCTGCAGAGACAGTAATGGCTAAACAAGGTGTAGGGCAGGAGAGAATTTGGACCAGAGAAATCCAGCTAAGAATAGTTCTGTTAGTTGGATACTGATTTACAAAAAATTAAATGAATGAAACACCAGGCACACTATTGGTCAGTTATTTATGTTAATGATTGGTCTGGGTTACTGATACTTAGCAATTTTTCAGAATAAATTAACCCTTTGATGTCACACATATGTGAAAGCTATGCCTCCACAGAGGCTTTGCTGCTCTCTACCAACTCATAACTCAGTTGTGTGGTGCCTTAGAAGTGATAGCCTGGGGGAATGTGTGATCCACTAAATTCAGCACCTGGATAATCAATCTTGCACTAATTGAAAGTTTGTCTATCAGCTCCCCCCTCCCCCTTTTTATAAAGGCTGCTTCAATCATTCATAATAAAGTCTGTGCTCAACACAAGTTATTTTTTTTAGAACCATTTCTGACCAAATGGAAATTTAATCTTCAGCTATTTAAATCTGGGTGATGTTTCTCTCTCCCCCAATACCTTGTTACAAGACCAAGACCACATTATTATGAATTAGGAAAAGATTGTTCTTCCAAACCTCCAAGACAAAATCAGTCAGGGAACCCTACCTTTGTAGTCCTCTTATTGGCCAAACTAGGGAACCAAGCTATTATTGTGGAGAGTTGGTAAATAAAAGAACTTTATAGCTAAATTTGAGCTGTAGGAGAATTGTGAATCAGGAGTCCAAGTGAGACACAGGTAACATATCTAGGAAGCTAAACCAATGTGTAACAGTTTCAAACTATTCACAGCATGTCATTGGGTGAAGAGGAATGCCTCTTGGGATTTAAAAGTTGGTTTAAAAACACAGCAACCACTAGCATTTACTGCTTAATAAAGATTTACATTAGTGCTTCAATGGCTTCCTTTTATTAATCCATAAAACTAACCATTTACCTTCTCAATCACCTGATTCAGCAGGTGAAACTTAAAAATTACTTTTAATTTTTATCCCTTCACCAATAATCCTCCCACCAAAAAAAAGAGCCCTTCACTTATCCCATTAACACTGCTGAAATAAAGGAAAGGCTCAGCATACAGCAGTAACCGGTGGAGTGCGTGGATACTGAGCTGTGTCACCATGACAGGAGTTACATTACCTGAGGCAGGTCAGTGGTTTAGGCCGGGTAAAGAAAGAGAGTTCAGTCCCTCTGTGACTCTCCTGCATGTCATGTCTCTATCACAAGGTGTGGACCTTGTTCCTCCCTCTCCCCTTTCCTGACAGTTTTTTGCTGTAAAACAGTCACCTTATCTGAGGTGCTCCCAGAAATACAGACAAACTAACTCTAGTCCACACAGATACATGGCTACCTGTTTAATTTCTCTCTTCCCTTTGAATGAATTGATCCATTTGTCCCAGGGTTTAAAAGCATATTTCAGGAGAAAATTAAAACACAAAACTTAACTAAATCAAAAGGCTGCGCCAGCTCCAACATAAAGAAAAATAAGGCGGCTTCTCATTACCCAATTCTTACATTGTTATCAACATTGTTTTTATTATACAGCCTACGCTTATAGCTAGAGGTGTGAGGTTTGGAACTCAGGGAGATATGTCTAAGCTATCTCTGAATGAGCTTGTGCACTAAATAAGACTTTGTAGCTGTGTGGCCCAAGGGCAAGCCACCCTGCCTATGTAACCATCCGAGGCTCTATGTACATGGTCAGATCAGCTAACCCCATCCTCCATTTGTGCGGCCATAGCGACGCTCTGTATCTTTTAGGAAACACGGTATAATCATTATTATTAATATATGTATCACATCTAGATAAATATTATTGCAGGATTTCGGTCACTTTATCAAAGACCAACCAAGCTAACCCTAATTCAACCCAAGTCTGAATCCCCATATTGTTGATTCTCAATCTAGGGCCAAAAGTGTGGGGAAAGTTTTCTTACCTTGATTTTGCGGCGTATAGGCTGCCCTCTGCCACCTTCCCTAAAGATGTATTGTGAAATCAGAGCAGAGTACAGTTCACTCTTGATGTGTCATCTCCATGTACTTTCACACAGTGCAATGATAGTGGCAGACTGTGTGCAAAGCAAGGAAATGCAGAGCCATGACTGAAGCTAGGGGAATGTTTTAGAAAAAATACGAGCCAATCTGAATCTTCATCCAAACAAAATTTCTCAGAATTTTTATTTTAAAAACCCAGGCATTTCCAAAACATTTTATCATGATTATATGTCTCAGAACCATCTCATTTAGGCTACAACTGGAAACAAACAAATCCATATCCCAGGAGGAAGAATGAATTGCTGGACGTCTTGAGAGAAGGAGGATAACTGAATGTGATTACTAGACCAGTTTTGAGATTCCAGATTTAGGGCAATTGGATTGGGAGTCAAGAAATGCCGGCACTGCTCTGAGCTCTGCCACTGATTTACTGTGGCCTGGGGCAAGTCAATTAAACTCTCTGCACCTGAATTTCCCCATTGATAAAAGGAGATAATTATAGTTAATTTACACAGTAAAGTATTCAGAATCGTTGCAAGAAACCTACTGTATAAATGCTAAGTACAGTGTTACTAAATATTATCAGCCAAAACAAACCTGTTAATGGTCCCGTTAGTCCTGATTTCTGGGCTCATCTTCAGATGGGATGAGGAAGAAGACAGCCTAGATGCAGGGAAGGGTAAAAAAGGAAAAATAAATGGAAATGAAAGGTTTAGGGCAGAGGGAATGTGATGGGGGAATAACAGTGGTAACATATTAAATGGAGAGAGCAAATTTGATCCCAAAGCGCATCAAGGGGAAAAAAAGGAATCAGTCAGAAAGGAGAGAAAGGAACAGAGGAGATGGAAAAAAAATGCTCCACAGATGAAGAGAAGAATAAAACAATCAGCTGTCACAGACAGAACTTCTCAATTCAGCTGTGTAATTTTGTTTTAAAGGGAAAGCTAGCCCATAAAAGATATATTTTTAGGTTGAAAAAGTAATTGCCAAATGTTTTCAGCGTTGCCTTTGAGCAGTGTTTCTTTCCAGTTCCCTTTGGTTTTTGTAATTTTTATTTAGCTTCATGCTGTTTCATTACCAACACTCTGCCAGCTATCATTGTAGCTCTGAGTAATGTTGGCCTGTCACTACTCTGTTGGCTATTCAGTTTTCTGCCTTGCTAGGGGCAGGTTACTTATTACTAAGCAAGACAGAACACAATATTCTTTAATTGCTATGTAGCCACTTTGGCGACAGCCTAAGCTCACCCAGACTGATTTGCAACAGAGAGGTGGCCAGCATGCTTCCAAAGATGATAGAGATTCTTTTTCAAATGCAGAAGGAATATATCCCCACAGGCAGCACCAAAGAGTACATTTTGTAGCGTTTAAACAAATGTAGAGTTCAATGAAGAATTCCAGCCACTGTTTTTAATGGTCTAGTTTCCAGTTATTTTATTTTAAATCTCATTATGTAAAAACAGTGGCATATGAAAAAGAGCATGTCTGTGAACTAGGAAAGGGGACAAATATAAGAATATTCTACTGAGCTAAAAAAGAGAGAGAGAGAGAGAGAGAGAGAGAGAGAGAGAGAGAGAGAGAGAGAGAGAATTAATGAAATGAGAAAGAATAATTTACCTGCTGCATTTGGGGTTAAATTTTGCTCTAACACCAGCTCTGTCCGCAACACAAATGCCATGGTCTCTAAATCAAATAGAACAGGTACACTTGTGATGTGAAGGTTGGAGCATGCTATGAGAATTCCCTCTGCTTTATGGCAAAGTCCTATAGCACTGAGTAGCAGATTAATATTTTGAACCATCCAATGGAAAGGAACAGAGAATGATTTCCTCTCTGTAGGATGATGCTAAAAACCTTTTATTATTTTTTAAATTCTAAAGGTTTGTATTGTAATCGCTGTAGAAACCTTTAATCTGGGTTCAGTTCTGGAGGGTTTTGCAGATAGGGCCTGTACAAGTTCTGTGCACCTTCAGCTCTGCCCTGTGGAACTTAATTCTACTGAAGTTCACTGTACAGAGGGCACAGGGGTTACACCTTGATAAGCACCACTCTATGGGTGCATCTACACTTAAAATGAAGTCGACTTAAGGAGGCTTAAGTTGACTTAATTTACTACATGTCTACACTGGGCTTTCCTTAATTTGAATTAAGCTGCTCCTTAAGTCGAATTAAGGAAAAGTTAGTTTGAATTAA
Organism: Pelusios castaneus; assembly: GCA_007922175.1. Taxonomy (NCBI): domain Eukaryota; kingdom Metazoa; phylum Chordata; order Testudines; family Pelomedusidae; genus Pelusios; species Pelusios castaneus. The sequence goes on from ML685789.1 coordinate 9,402,954, forward strand.
TAACACCTCATTTTAATTCAAACTAGCACTTAAGTCGACTTTATTAAATCGATTTAAGCCACTGGAGATGCGGAGTAATGCCTAGTTGGACCTTTTTAAGTCGACTTAAAATGTTAAGTCGACTTAATAAGGTCAAAAAGGGGCTATGTCTACACTTGAAAAGTTAAGTCGACTTTTGTTAAGTCGACTTAATAAGGTCCACTTTAAGTTGACAAAGTCGACCTTATTAAGTCGACTTCATAAAGTCGACCTAACTTTTCAAGTGTAGACAGCCTATGGACCCCAGTCACTGAGTTGACCCCCAAGAGATGGGGTAGAGGAAGCTAACGCAATTTCAGTACTGCAGTTATGGCCACTTAGCAATGTTGCCAGACTGCAAACCTGAAGCATCCTGGGGTCCTGCAGAAATCAAAGGAAACACACTCACTGGATCAGGCCCCTTGTATAAAGCAATGCTGAAATGATGCACATGGGTATATTCCTCCGGCATACTAAATGTATTGCTCACTATTACCATAAAGATCTAGAATCTTGATTACATTGAATTTTTTTTTTTTTTTTACCATGGACCACTACTTTACCAAGGACATCGCTATCTCCTTTAGCCAGTTTAAAATCTGGAGGGAGAGGAGGACCAATAAAAAAGTTCTAACTCATGTTCCTTGTGATACACAGCTTATGTCTTTGACAGCAAATAGGTTAGAATCACACCATATCCTTACAGTAGTTACACCAGATCTCTTGCTGCAGGTGGGAACAGAGAGGATAGGGCTCACCCCTTTGTGGAATGAGGAGTTCCCAAATCCTGCACAATCACTGAGATCCTCGTTATTGCCAAACCCAAACATGCAAAAATCATGAGTCAGGCTCCCTAGGTATCAGGAGATTGGCTTAAAAATTAAAAAGATTTTTAAAAATAAGAAATGTTGGGGTCTTTTTATTTGCTTTCTGGTTTGGGAACTCCAGTGATCTTTCATGCTGAGAATGAAATTAATGGCATTATATGCAACCAGGCCTGACCAGGGAATGTTTCAATGATGATTTCATTGTTCTCTAATAAAAAAACATTCAATACAAATTGATTTAGAATAAATATAAAAGGCCATAATTTCCCTTCTCCTGAACAGAATGTTTAACACAACTCCTTAATAAACAAACAGTTTTAAATCACACACCAACAAACAGAAATAAAAAGCAGGATATTTTAAACTATTGCTTTTATTATAATTACACTGGAGCACAAATAATAAGCACTAAATTATTGTAAAATATTGTCAATGCACTAAAGAAAGCAGAACTGATCTCCAAACAACATCTTATTACTTCAGAAGTATCAAATACATTTAATTACATCTTACCTAAAAATATCAAGTACAAAAATGAAAAGAAAATTAATATGTAATTATACTGTGTATATAGAAATGACTAATATATATGATTACAGTTATCCTCTAGCTACTCCTTACTCCTACACAATTTCAGGCACATACCTGACATTTCTAATGAAATATGAAGAAAAAAAAAGCAATATGACATTCAGTTTTAAGATATTGGTAAACATATTACATTGGAATGAACACAGAATGATTTCTTCTTATTTAAAAACCCTGTAAGTTAAAAACATAATGCCATAGTCCACCGAAAGAAAAAAATAGCATTTTATACCATTTGCTTTAATTTGTTAAAAAGAGCAATGAAAGTAAGCATACATTTGCTAATATACGTAAACACATTTTTAGTGCAAGAATAACAAGACCTGTGACTTTACTGTGCTTTCTTGAAATCACAGTGCACTTTACACAAATTGCTACGCTATAATGTTTAACTTTAGGAATTTAAAGCAAAATAAGTGCATACTAAACAACTTCATATATACAGTCTTCATAAGTGTGTGTATATATGTGGTCTGTATGTATAGACAGATTGCATAATTATATACCTGCAACTTTAATGAGCGCACATTGATAAACACAATCATTCACCCTGTGATACAGAAACTGCTGAGACAAGAGGTGATGTAGAAAATGTTTAGACAACATTTTGATGGCTTGTCCTCTCTCATGATGATGCATCCTTTACTCTGAGACTCTACCAAATGACATAATTGCCAAAGGGCCAGAGCACAGGTCAGGGACGTACTCATAGCTCTGGCTTTGACTGAGTTTTGGCAAGTCACTCAACATCCCTGCCTCAGTTTCTTCTTTTAGAAAATAAACTGTGTCCTTCTTCATAAAGATGAGAGGTTTAATTCATGTTTCTAAAGTGCTTTGAAGATAAGTGCTAAGTTATATTTTAATTTTTCACATAGCTTCAAGAATAATAAATTTAAGCTATTGTTTCCATGGGATACAGTTGTAGTCTGGAAGCATTTGGGCTAATTAAGGGATGATGATTATGGAGCTGAACTATAGAAGCAAAAGCAGTAAGTGGTTTTTGTGGTAGTTTAAAAGGCTAAGCAAAATCTGTTTACAACCAGAAGGCTTCAGTAACACACTAATAATAATAATTATTATAATTATATATCAATATGAAAGGATACAGTACAAACCCTGAACAGTTGGATATAAAATTGTCTGTACTCCCCCAAAGGTTTTCAACTTTGTCTCTCTTTTGAAGATTTTCCAAGATCTTCCTATTGGAGGCATAAATGTGTATGATTAATACCTGCTCTTGGAGAATGTTTCTAAAGTCAGTATTTAGGAAAAGTTTTTAAAATGGCTAATTGCTTGAGGAAGAGGGTGATGTCTACAAGAAATATCATGACTGAACGTATTATATATATATACGTTATATATATATATAGTCAATAGAATTATTATGATAGTTTGTGAAAGAGACCAGGTTAAAATATTTCGCAGATTGACTATATGAAAGTCTTTTCTTGACATATAATTACCAGTAACAAGGAAAATCATGCATTTTACCAGTATAAACATTTTCTGAGTAATGAACCAGTTATTGCAACATATTCTACAGCAAGTTTTCTCCATCCAGCAGATTCTGAAACTTTGCAGGATCTCTTGAGTTTTTCTTCTACCATTTTCTTTCTTTCTTTTATTACTTTAAAGAGTAAGCAGAATATGCACTTGGTGCCTTTTGGATACAAGATTTATTTAAAGATTCATTCACAATTTGTGTTTATGTTCTTTATCTTTTGGGTTCTGGGGGCTTCTTTAAAACTTCAACTAAACTTTGTACCCATTTCAGCCACTGTATATCCACAACACATGCACACATTCATTTCATATATATATAGTACATGTATATATATATAAAATGAGCATGTATATGTGTACATATATGCACCTATACATACACACACGTATATCATAATGCTAACATACATACACACATATAAACACACACACTTCTTTGTTTATCTTGTACAGAAACCCTCAATTTGGACATCAAAATATACATTAGTTATAAAATATTTTAAAACTTTATTATTATTTCAGAGGCTGAAAGAAACTACTACTGATAAAACATTACTCAAACTTTAGCAATATAGATTACAAAAAGCTTACTAAAATTGGTTATTTTTGGTTTTTTTGATCAGCAGTGATGCCCATGGCATTGCTGCTATAATTTCAAAGAAAAGCCAATATGACATTAAGTTCAAACAACACATCTTTTCTTCTTAGAGAATATAATTTTTAAGGGACTACTAAAGAGGAATTTTCATGCTGCCAATTTCAGAAGCATAGATAGAACTTTAAATATACAAAATATATGTGATAGCATCATTTTATCACTCCATGGCAATATGAATATTCTTCACCCTAAACAATTTCTGTGGAAGATATTTTAATGCACTGCTTTCACCCACATATGCAGTATAAGCCATCTCTTTCTCCTGTTAAAACCAAGAGGTCGTAATTCTTTGGTCATGACATAATATTCTGTTTGGATGGGTGTGATGTCACATAGGTCTATGACCCAATTATCTGATCAACCAGGAAGAGGAAATGGGTTACTTGAGAGAAATGTGCTCTGTAAGCCTGATCCAAAGCCACGTTAAGTCGACAGGAATCTTTTCCTTGGTGTCAATGGAGTTTGGGTCAGACCTTTTTAAATAATGCATTCCAATTTGATACAAACCCAACAAGGGACGTTTGGTGGTACTTAAAAAAAAAAGAATAATGTAAACAGATTTTGTTATCTTTACTTTCTGGACCAAAGACAAATGTGGACAGGAATCATGGGTGAATTGCCACTGATTTAACCTGCTAGCTAAAGAATGGGTTAACTCATTATCATGTGATGTACAATTCTTAGTCACAGTGAACCATGGTCTCCTCTAGTCAGCTGAATAAAAGAAGGAAGAGCATCTATTTTAGATCTTTCTGCAGTAAATTTTGTTTACTTGGTTAGCCAAATGTAGCCTCAGAACTATCACTCGAGACTTTAACAACTGATTGACATAAAAAGGAGGGCAATTTATAATAGTAAATTTACCAAAAATCTGATGCAGAACAACTTTTTTTAATGCAATTTGGACATCCAAATTCAGCATTTTTATGTGCATTGTTTACAGTTTTTACTACTTCCTGCCAAAACCTTTCCCAGCAAAACAAAAGCAACGGATATCTCTAATAAATATGACTCTAGTTAACTTCTATAGCCCTAGCACCAGATTGATTTGTACATTGTACTTGTTAAACAACAGTACAGCCACATGCTTTAGTACAGAGGCCAAATTTAGGCAGGTAAGATAATTAAAAATAACAACAACAAAAAAGGATATTAGGATATCACATATAAAATAGTTAATAAAACAATATAACAGTAATTATATAATATAGTAAAATCTTCATAAATTTTTGAATTATATATTTTAGACAGTGTATTAGATCAGGTGTTTTCAATACATTGGTAAAATATTTACATTTCAATATCGTCTGGATCCAAAAAAATCCTTAATAAATACACATGCCTAAATCACCTGGAAATGTAGTTTTTTCTTTAGATTGACAGGTGAGCACCACATTGGTATGTTTTTCACTAGGGTAATTCGTCACCTGTAGGTAAGTTTTATGTCACAGGCATTGCCTTATTGGGAAAGAAGGCTACTTGTGCATGTCGCAACATCGTGGAGATGGAATCAGCTGCAGTCCTGTCATATCGCTGTATCCCAGAAAACAGTTTGCTGTTTGGAATAAGGAGGGGGGCTATATTTCTTGGTCCCAGTATTCTTCTTCCAACTTGGCAAAATAGGCATGCTGTCCTGCTTGCAAAGTCCTTTCTCTGATTTCTGTCGAGCCTTTATTTCTTTGCACAAGCAACGCTTTTTCTCAATCATTTCCAGCATTGTATGGTCCCCATGCAACCACTGCATACATGTCACCTAGCAAAAAAATAATGCATACAAATAACTGCTTAGTCAGAGATTATATTTAGTGTGTTGGCTCCTTGTGGTTACCATGATATTTGTGAAGCATTATTAGCAATTTCATGAACACAAAATCCTTATGCACTAAAAGGAAAAAACACAAAAATCCACTTATATATACTAGACAAAGACATAAAAGGGAAATAAAAATAATCCTTGTTAACCTGGCAAGTCTAATGCAAGCTAATAAGATAAATGTGTTTGCTTAACTACTGTTATTTATTTCTAGATGGATTAATAATATACTAGATCTTTAAAAGGCACATAGATCTTAACAATGTCTTGAGATGCTGAAGGTAAAAATTCCATCTACTCAGAACAATGTTTTATAGTGCCTGCCAAATCCAATTTGTCACATTAGAATTGTGTTACCATTTCCAAATAGAAAGCTAAATATGTTTGGGTTTTTGGTATGATTTATTGAATCCCATTCCACTCAAATGATTTAACGTATCCTGTTCTTTGGAGTGTTTCACTAATATGAAAACAGAAAGTTGTTTTAGAACGGAGTATCTTCATTCATGTACTCTATTGCAAACTATGATCCTGATGTAGCAAAGCAAATAATGTGCTTAGTTTAAGGCATGTGAGTAATCCTGCTGAAGTCAGGAAACAGCCGCTTTTGGGTTCAGTGGGACTGCTCATGTGACTAAATTTAAATATCATGTGAAATGCATTACTGTATTGGGGCCTAAACAGCTAAATTTCAAATGTGTCTGTAAATGGATCAATGGATTTTGACCACGTGTTTGCTATGTATCCGCTTGTGTGCACAAATCAATAACTGTGCTTTTAGCAAACTTGATTTCCATGTAAAAGTGCTGGTCTGTGTGTCAAGATATTTATTTTCCTTGTGCCTTATGCCTTTGCAATAACTGCAGGGTAAAATTTGTAGGCTCAGGTTTTGTGGCTCTGATGAACTATTAGGGAAAGTGTATGTATTAAACAGGAATACAAAGAATATATATTTAAGTTTCACAAAAAAATGTTTGTTTCAAATTAACCTTGTACAGGTAAATTTAAAATGCTCTTATTTATGGCCAGTCATGCGCCTCCTGGTGTTACAGACGACAGTTTAGATAAGGGCCTGGTGATCACTGAAGTTAATGGGATATTGTCAACTTGAAATCTACTCAGAGAGAGAGAGAGTAAAACAAAAACAGGTATTGCCCCAGCCCCTGAGTTTACAAAACAGGGGAAAATGAGTAACCAATCAGGCAGGCCCATCAGAAATATTAACTATGTATTAAATACTTTTAGTTACACAAAGTAAACAAATTGAAAAACTAGAGACCCATATATTTTGCTTACAAATGCTTTTCCATCAGAGTATATTTATATGTTACTTGCAACACTGGTTAAAAAAATTCAGACAAAAGCATGTTCCTTTAAATTGACCCAACAAATTCTTCTCCCTGACTTTTGTCTAGGGCAGAATTTTGTGCAGTACTGTTTTAGGAAGAGCTGATGATAATGTAATCCTAAACCACATTAGAGATTTGATATTAGAGATTTGGTATTGAACATTCTTGCTAATCTAGAATAATGCAGCTAATATGTGGACAGCATACATTTCCTGAACTGACTGAAGGTAAAAGTCTGCTCTGAGCCTCATCTGCTTTGCAATTTCTATTTGAGTGTTTGGCTATTACTTTAGGCAAGAGGGATCCTTTACAGCAGACTATGTACGGCAGATGACATGGTGCGTCAACAAAGTTATTAGACTTTTTATTAGCTCCTCGGGACTGATCCAAAGCTTGTTGAAGTCAGTGGAGAGATTTCCATTGGTTTAAATAGACTTTGGATCAGAAATTGTGTGATTAAGAGATTTCCTTGCCGTTACGTCCAAGGGCAATATTACTTACACTGCAGTGTCTTTGTTTGTGCTGGATCCCTCTATGTGGCAGGATAGGCGCATAGTTTGCACACAATTCATCAAACAGACTATCCAAAATACATTGACTCCTGCCAGCATCTGGGCAGAATTTGACTAAACAGACATGTGAGCATGGATTTCTCTTACAGGCTTGTGAAAGTTCCAGAAGGGGAGCTTTGTTAGTGTATTGTAGAAAAACAAACAGAGTCCTGTGGCACTTTAAAAAACTAACAGATTTATTTATTGCATGGGATTTTCTCCCACGAAAGCTCATGCGATAAAAAAAATCTGTTAGTCTTTAAAAGTGCCACAGGACTCTGTTTGTTTTTCAGGCCTGAAAAACAATCCTTTTTTATTTTTTTAACCCATCCAGTAGGGGAACAGTGCAAGTTCTAATATGAAATGTATACCTTACACTATATGCCTCAGCTATCATGCACTGGAAAGCCACCGTTAGAATGTACTGTCACTATCAAGAATACTTGCATTCATGTTCCATCCAAATACTTTCCCCATTGTACTGTATTAGAATTTGCCTGGTTCTGTGTCTTTTAATGGATAAAGACCATCACATGCTTTGGAGAGACTGATGCTGAATCTTTATATCCTAAAAAGTATAACGCCACTTGTAAATCCCTAACGATAGAAGTGGTATGCCAGAATTTGCATATTAGCAACTATACAACAGCTCAGGTATTCCCTATAGCACTAACGCTAAAATAAACTCAAGTATGCAGAGTGCAATATTTTTTGTATTGATTAGAGCTGGTTGAATGGTTCATAAAGAGCACTTTGCTTGGGGTCTAACCCATGAGACGTCTCAACGCCCTTAACCCCTTGAGAGGAGATGTTCAGCCTTTCTGATGTTCAGGATGCAAAGGTTTCTCCAGGATAAATGATAAATGTGCGTGAAAGCCAAGAAAGAAGAGTTGCTATCCTCTGTAATCAGCCATAAATTAGAATTTTACAAATTAAACATAATTCTGCCTTTTCCAAAACAAATATAAATCTTATCAGTATTCTTGTATTTAAACCAGATCATTTGTCACAAGGTCTGTCATCCCGGAACCAACACAAATTTATATTCACAGCTTTGTAAAGGAATACATTGCACAACTTGCATTACACAACCAGAAATAGATTGTCAATAATGAATAATTAATTTTGTTTATATATGTGTGTAAATGTGCACACCCTGGAACATATATATATACACTATAGTTCACAATATTGTTTAAATTAGTGGTGACAAACATGCGGCCCACGGGCTGGATGTGGCCAGTGAACCTCTTCCATCCAGCCTGTGATTGCGCTCCGTGGGACCACACTCTCTCCCTAACAGAGAGAGAGCGTGGTTTCGCATACACAGCAATCCGCAATGCCATGAGAGTGTCAGGTCTTGCGACATGGTGGAGTGCTGGGTGTGTGAGCTTGCACTCCATGAGACCACACTTCCTCCCTAACAAAGAGAGAGCGTGGCCTCATGGAGCACAGTCTTGCATACCTAGCGCTCCATAATACCGTGAGAGTGCCCTAGTATTTTGATTTATGGTGTGTGGCCCACTTGAAGTACATTTAAGTCAAATCTGGCCAGCCTTAGCAAATGAGTTTGACACTCCTGGTTTAAATTAAAAAAAAAGAGCCTCAGAGTTCTGAAACAACAGGGAGGGAAAGAAAAACTGTGAGGTATGGCATGCCAGTTTAGCTTGATTTAGAGCCAAGTTTTCAAAGTGAGGCCTCTGATTTTATGTACATAATCATTTCTATGGGGGCCTCCATTCATGGTAATTTACAGGCACACAACATTTAAGCATGCAAATGGTATGGAAATGATGCCTGAGTATGTGAATAGTAAAACATATGGGAAGAATCGAGTGCACAAATGATTGTCCGAACAAACTTGAAAGTCCTGTGGCACCTTAAAGACCAACACATTTCTTTGAGTCAGGCTTTCATGGACCGCAACCCACTTCATCAGATGCAACTGACAAAGCGGGTTGCAGTCCATGAAAATTTATGCCCAAAGAAATGTGTTGGTCTTTAAGGTGCCACAGGACTTTCATTGTTTTTGCTACATACAAACTAACATGGCTACCCCTCTGGAACTTATCACCGAACAAACTTGCCAGATCAACATTAGAAACTCAGTTGAGTTTGCTTAGAAAATGTGACCTTAGATGTCAACATTACATTTAAAATATGCCAATCAATTTTTTTAGGGGCCGATCCTTCACTCGTGGAAGTTAGTGACATTGTTGCCATTAATGTATGCAGGACATTCAGCCTCTTATTATGACCATATGCCCTTTAAAATGCCCTGAAATAGTGAACCAAGTGCAAGAAATTTTGCATGTTGCTTCGGCCTCTGCAAAGCAAAATGGGTAATGGAATATTTATATAAAGATCTTTTATATTACGAACTCAGGATGCATAAAAGAAGATACTCTTCATTTAAAAAAAAAATGTGAGGCTTTCTGAAAATGGAAGAATGAAGATTGCACTCTGGGCCCTTCCACTTTAAGTACTTTTCCTGAAGGTGGTAAATGTTAATGAAAATTCTGGGGAAAAAAAATTACTTTCCTCATATGTAGCCATTTAAAGGACGAGGCTATTTGAATATGTAGCTGTATAATTCTAGTGAAATCCCCTTTTCCTCATTACAAGACATGTCACTTGCAGGTTTAAACTAGTGTAAATGGTGCATTCTCTGGAACTCGAAGTCTTTAAACCATGATTTGAGGCCTTCAGGAACTCAGTCAGAAATTAGGGATCTAGTACAGGAGTGGGTGGGGGATGTTATGTGGCCTGCAATTGTGCAGGTGATCACAATGGTCCCTTCTGACTTTGGAGTCTGTAAGTCTATGAATTTTGACAAGAATGGTAATAGTGCACCTCATCTGATAAAAAATGTTAACAACATCTGACAAGTGCAAAGCTCTGGGTGGTGCTACAATATGAATGCAAAGGCTGGAAGTATTCTTTGATTAAACACGGCCAGAGCAAAATCATTTTTGCCTCCAAAAATGAGTAGTGTGGGCCAATGGATAAAGGTTTGGGACTGTGAGAACAGAAGCCTTGGGTACATCTCCAGAACTAGTCACTCTGTGACTTAGTTTTCTTTGTTAGTAAATATTGACTTTCAATGACACTTACCTGCCTTTGAAAAGTTCCAGAGGGGTAACCGAGTTGGTCTAGTTCAGCAAAACAAACCAGGAGTCCTGTGGCACTGCGATAAACAAATTGTTAGTCTTTAAAAGTGCCACAGGACTCCTTGTTTGTTCTTCCTTTGAAAAGTGCTGTGAGACGTATATGCATAAAGCATTATATAAGTACTCATTATTATTGTTCTTTTTTGGATATCCTATTTCATCTGTGATCACCTTGCTTTCACAGTAACATTTCACTTCCTTATAATGAGTGGCATGAAACAGATGTGTGCAAAATGTATCATTTCTGAAGGAAGGGCATTGCAATCCTGTAGTTAAAAGGAAAGGTTTTGGAATCAAGAGACTGGGGTCTGTTTTAGCTGTGTTATCAAGTTTCTGGATGATCTTGAGAAAATCAAGTAATCCTAGTGCCTCACTTTTCCATCTGTAAAAATATATTAACCTCAGTAGCTTTGGGAGTTAAATATTATCTTCATTAATTGTAGCAAAATGCTATAAAAACAAAATAATTAATAATATTTCTTTCAGCTGACAAAATGTATTTCCCAATTGTAAACTCTAATTATATTGTTTCAAGGAATTAAATTATGAAATTACTGATGATGAAGAATGGATATATTTAAATATCTTCTCTTCTGTCTTTTCCTTCATCTTCTTTCTTTTCCTGACAGAAACTAGCAATGTGGCAAGATTCTGTCTCACTGATATGGAATGCAGTGGAGACCATAATTCATTAATCTTCATACAGAACTGCAGCAAACTGTCATAAAGTTTGGTTAATAAGCCCTGCAAAGTTTTGGGTGAAATCCAGGCTCCATTTAGGTCAATGGCAAAACTCCCACTTCAATAGCCTTAATAAATACATTCAGATTCAGAAAGAAGAAGGTGCTCAGAGACAAAGGGAGATATTCTGGCTTCACTGCAGTCAATGTGAGTTTTGGCACTGTCTTAAATGGAGCCTGTATAGTATTCAGCAGCTGCTGAACCAGCTAAAGGACAGACATAGCAGCCATAGCTCCTTCTTCTGGCACATGGGAATTCCGGCCTTTGCACCTAACTTCCTAGGTCCTGCCAATCTAGACTTCAGGCTGGGTTATCGAACAGAAACAATAGAGATAGGATATCTTACTTCCATGGATACAGGGCAGATATTCATGCTCTTGGACCTCTCTGCAGAGAATACTGCTATCCTACTTGTGAAAGGCAGCAATGTTCTAGGGGAACACTGGGAAATGGTTTGAATCTTTCCGCAATGCTGCATCCAAAGAACAGTGATGGCAACTCTACCTTTGCCACCAAAGCCTCTTCATCCATGGAGCACCATCCTCTTCTGTACCCTGCCTTATTCAGTATTCACATGCAGCTGTTAGAAGAAATTATGAGGCTTCCTGTGCCCATATGTCAATGACGAAACTCTGCTGTTAACACCACTGTCATCCAGCCACTTCAGTGTCTACTGAGAATAGCACACGGAGGAGGAGGAGAAGCTGGCTGAAATTAAATCCTCATGAGATGGAAGTAATGCTGACAGGTAGAAGAAACATTTGAAATAGCTTGTCAACACAGTGCTGCTTCAACCAAAGATGTGTGCTCACAAATCATCAACACAGACCAAAATTTGGGTTTTTAAAAAGCTAATATTGGGCATGTCTGCTTCTGTGAGAAATGACACTGCCCCCTTCAAGTGGTTAGAAGACTGCATCTCAGCATTTCAACTGATACCTAGCTTTGATCATACGTGCTTGTGTTACCTCCTTGGATTACTGCAATACCATTTTTTATTCATGAAAGCATCAGCCCTGAAAACTATCAATGGCACAGAATGCACCTCCTCAGAAACATGGTGTACTTCAAGCACAGTTCTTCTCAACTCCACTGCTTCCTTTTAGATAGAATATCACATCATACACTCTCATTCCTTATTTCAAAGGTTTTAAATGGCCAGGGGCTCAAGATGCATGAAGTATTGCCTCATTATCTTCAACGTAGACTACACTTGGCTGATCCACTCCTCACAACAAAGCTGTTTCTATCAAAACAAATTCTAATGAGCAGGAGACAGGCCATTCTAGAAGGGGGCTGAAAACTGTGGAATTCACTCCCCCAGGAACTAAGAATGACACAAACATGAACACTTTTCAGTACAAATGCAAAATTCATTGTTTAATCTTGCTATTGGAAGAAAGAGGAAGCAAAGGAAGCAAATGGTAGCCATATAACTATCCTGGGGACAAGAAAGTAGAGGGAACCTCGCCTGACAGTCTCCTGTCTGTTTATTTTTAATTCAAGATTGAGCTCAAAGATCTAAGTGATGGGCATGGTATAAGAACCTAAACAGAATAAAATTCTAAAGGAAAACATGGGGAACGTTCACATTTAGAAGCTGCTAGAATAGCCGATATAAACATTTGGATGCTTACAATCATGAGTCAGAAGAAAAAGCTACACGGTCAGGAAAGAACTGTGAAAATATTATCATGGCACTACAGATGCATTTAGAAACCCTGAAGTTTTTGACAGGGTGATGACTGAACTTAAGTACTTGAGATAGAACTACAGCTAGCATAAATGAGTGTAGCTCTATTGAGTCCTAAGGAGTTGTTTACTCCTTCCTCAACTAAAGATCTGGCCCCTGCATTCCAGAGTGATAGGTATGCAATATAGACAAATAAGACAGACAGATAAGAAAGGCAGGTCAGAGCTTATATAGCATTAATTACTACAAAAAAAGATCTTTAAAGCAAGAAAAATAAGTGCAATTAATGCAACAATTCTTTCCCTTTATTAAACCAAGCAGGTTAATTTTGTTTTGGGAGAGGGAGTAATAATTAAAATGGAACAAGGTCAGAAGGAATTATTTTTGACATCTCTGCCAGTAATATTAAGAAGTTACTTGTAGATACAGCCCTCATCACCCATTAGTTATAGCCACTACGAGAAGTTATTCCTCCATATCTTTTGTTGGTAAATGATACAAAGTCTTTTATTTTAAATTTTAAATAAGATATGCTTTTACGGTGGCCAGATATCAAGTGTGAAAAATCAGGATAGGGTGGAAGGTAATAGGTGCCTATCTAAGAAAAAGCCCCAAATATCAGGACTGTCTCTATAAAATTGGGACATCTGATCACTTTAGATGCTTTTCTACTGACTTTCAAGAGCTTGGACACTCAACATACAGCACAAGACATACATTGCATTAACATATTATACCAACACTTCTTTAACCGTTAGCAAATACATCTACGTAACTGAAAAAATATGGAAACACCTTCAAGTTACGTACATACCAAACTATATCAAACAAAAGCAGAAGCATGAGAGAGAGAGAGAGAGAGAGAGAGAGAGAGAGAGAGAGAAGGAAGGTGGGACTGAACATATAAAATGAAAAACTCTCAGTGCTAGGTCTGTGATTCTGTTTCACTACTAGGTCAGTGATTTGTCTGATCATGTAAGCTTGTGAAATAACATTATCATTTGGAGAATTTCATCCTTGCAGAGAAGGTCTATGTGCCTCCTATGTCCCACCTGAGTTCTATTTTGGTGAATTAAGTGGTGCATAAAATAGGCTCATGCTGGTTTTCTGCACAAGGGTGAGCTTCACTATAGGTCTCATATTTCCAGAGCTGGTTGAAAAATGGGATTTAATTTGCACAAAAAAATGTTCACGAAAATATGTTTTAATTTTTGTTGAACTTTCCATGAAAAACTTATTGAAATCTTTACAGTGGATTTCAAAACAGGCCAAAAACATTGACTTCTTTTCATTGAAATTGAAAAATTTCAAACATGATTAACTAACTTATGATATTTCATATTTTGGACCCCTTTTTTCTCCATGATTCAAGAAATGGATCAGTCACTAATTGTCATATCAGCGCATTGTGCAGAACAGATTAGATTACATAAGAATCCATTTTTATTCTTTTCTTAACATGAAAGTCTTTGCTGGTAGTTGGCTTGCTTACTTGTTTTTAATATGGTTGGATTATTAGGTGGTATTTGAAGCTCTAGCCAATAAGGCATGCCCATACTTCAGCGGGTGTTTCCATGATTTTTTCCCCAGTACTGTATAATCACACTTACTTTGCTGTAACTGTACAGGTTATTAGGCTGAGGAAGAGGCTGTTCTCTTCTGGTCCTTGAGGTTTTCTTCCCTCTCTTATTGGATGGGCAGTGGGGCTGATTCTTCATTTACAGAAGTATGGGGAAAACCAAATAATGCTAATGTGATCATGAATGTCATGTACAAAGATGCCCTTTTCTTCAAGATTACCTTATACCATACTAAAAACAACAGTCCAACATTTAATGTAAGGATATACAATGTGATCTTAGAATGAATTAAATTAAAAACAAACCGCAACATTGTTTTGAAGTGATTAGAAAACAAAACAACATATCTATGTAATATGGTTTGTGAACAGTGCAACAGATGATTTCAATGCACCCAAACATGCTACTTGTTTCCATCAGGCTAATGATAAGTGACAAAGAAAGGCACTTACCATCCCCTACGAGGAAGTGAGAATGGACTCACTGCTCCCACCCTACTTTTCTGTTCTGATATGGCAGCCTCCACACTTCCTTTCCCACTGAGAATGTAGGCGGCACTGTCTCTTGTTTTCCAGCCGTCTTGTCAACTGGAGTATTTCCACTTGGGAGGATGTGGAATCACATTACCTCTGATGCATATGGGATATGGCTATGCTATGGAGCAGGGGTTATTTCACATTCTGTGAAACTCTTGGCCTGACGTAACATTGATCCCCCTCACTTATATTCACACGCAGGATTGACTCACTGCAGTAACTCATCATGTTTCAGAAAGACATAGGGTGACATCCTGCCCCTTCTGGAATCAGTGAGAGTTTGGCCGTTGACTTCAGCTAGGAGAGGATGCCATCCCTGGTTTGCTAAAATAAGTATCAATAAAAACCAAATGCTTCAGCAAAGTCTCTTCAAGATATTTCTGAACATTTATGTTATGTTAAAGGTTTGTTTTGTTTTGACTTCTCTACCAGAACCTCTGCACTGCACCTGTTTTTGTTATTTCCATTGGTTGTAAAGCCAGGGGAGGGAAGATCAGATGCTCTTGACAGTTCTGCAGGAATAAAGCTGTAGTAGCACCCCTGATGGAGTCACTTTGAATTTACACCAAAATAAATTAGAGCAGAATTTGGGCCGGTATATTCAGTCTGGTTAATTCTCTATTTGCTGGTCAGATGTAGTCCCCCTGTTGTTACATTAAAAAATTAATTGGTTGCTCAATAGAAACAATAGACGCAGGAATACACAAATACACTGTGTGAACAGGGAAAGCAGATACTCCACACAATGGCTAGTGCATATGATATGTTTCTCCCAGGAACACTTCAAGATGTAACTGAAGGCATCTGACTTGATCATCTCTATAAAAGCATTCTGAGTGAGCCCTTGGTTACATCGGTATTCGTGTTACAGTGCTACCTATGCATTCACGTGCTTATATAGCATTCACAAATATAAAGGATGCATTATGCATCACCAGGGAAAAGTCTTTGGCTTCAGTATTCACAAATGCTTCCTTCAAATAAGCACAGTGGAGTAACCTCTCCATTCACGCTTGACTTGGGTAGTCCAAACATGGAGGGATGTGAGGCCATAACAGCTGAAAGAGAGATGGCTCCTGCTAAAAAGAACCAAATAAAGCTCTATGAAGAGACTATATTAAGCACTTTTTATATAAATTTTGACAGCAGCATATGTCTGATTATCATATGTGAATAATTACACATTGGAAGTTTAAAAACATTGATTTTCCTTTTCTTAATGCTTTTGTCCTTTGCTGTTTTTCCCATGGAGTACAAGCCAAGAGACTCTCGTGTTTTTGTTTATGCATTAAAATCTTTAATGTGGCTAATGTAGATCCCCAATAAAAGTTTTCTAATTAACCTGTGCTCTTTCTGCTATGGCAATGAAGCAGAAATCAAATAGACCTTATGACAACCGTATCTATTTGTTTCTAGTACCTCGGTGATAGAGGGTATATATTTGTAAGCAGGTTTGTACACTCTGGAGGTGATTCCCCCCTCTCCCCCGCCCGAGCCAACTGACCATAACATAACAATGAAAAAAAGATTATGAAGTTTTGGGTTTTTTGTCCCCCTTCCCTCCAGCAAAGAAAGGGTATATATATGTTAAAGTTTATGCAACAGAGATATTTTCCAGTAAAAGTATATGAATCATTCTTCAGTGCTTGCTCAGATCATGACATAGGCAGCAGGCCCTAAGTCAGCAAGGTACTTAAACACATATATAACATTAAGCATGTGGTCAAATTCCAAAGGGGTAGCCGTGTTAGTCTATTGTAGAAAGACAACAGAGTCTTGTGGCACTTTTAAAGACTAAAAGTGCTACAAGACTCTGTTGTCTAAGCATGTGAGTAATCTTATTGACTTGAGTGGGAATAATCATGTGATTAAAGTTACAAATACGCTTAAATATCTTGCTTGAATTAGGGCCATTGTGCTTAAAGGCATTTTAACCTATATACACCTTTGCACAATTGATGGTGTACTTTGTTGTTTGCCTTCCTCTGAAGTATCAGGTTTTGTTCATTGATACAGGCAGGTGGTAAATAGATGTACAGTCTTTTCTGTTTCTGTAAATCCTGTAAAGCTCTGACATATAATTTATATTAAAAACCAGTTAACAGAAAAGATATGCAACATTCCTATAACAACTGCTACAACATTTGCTGTAAACCCTGGCATATAATTTGACAAACTTGCTTTTTATAAGATAAAAAGAAACCTCTTGATGCACTATATCAAACCAAAAATAGGGGTCTGACCAAAACAGAGAAGGAGTAAATTACGTAGTTTTGCTTTTAAATGCCAGTTTAACAACAAGCACAGACAAAAGTCATTGGAATTTCAGGAATTCCAGTAGATTGTGTCATATACAAATAATCTTGATGCTCAAATTGAATTAATCAGTAGTTATACCATTTAGCATATCTGATCTCAGTCTTCCAGTTTCACGATTCAGATTTCCAACTACTAACCATCACAGTTACTTCAAACTGAGCAAACATGACATGTACATCTGAGCTAGCTTTAAATTAGTCTTTATAGCAGGGACGGGCAAAATACGGCCCGTGGGCCGGATCTGGCCTGCCCGAGGTCGCAGTCTGGCCTGCCGCCACGACCCGCTCCCCCAACCCCCCCGCCGAGCACTGTGCCGCTCCAGGGGTGGGCCTGGGCTGCGCTTTTCCCTTCTGCCCCCCTGACTGGTGCTGCGCTGCTCTGGGGCTTGGCCAGTGCTGCCCCCTTGTCCTCCTGGCCAGCTACCATCTTTATTTTTGGCAGGTAACAAAATCTGCCCACACATGGTTTTTGCCACTACACCTGATCTCCACCCCACCTCCCACCCGCTCCCTGCCATCAATGGCTCTCCTCCCTCCTCTGCCAGCCCCGACCCTAGGCCGGCTCTCCGTCACCTCCACTGGCCTACCAGCGAATTTTATTGCCCACTCCTGTTTGATAGTCTAATTAACTAGATACCCTCAGTCTATCACTGTGTTTTTCAATAAAACAGACTTCTAAAAATGATAAATTAACATTCGTTCATTCCATTTTTATGGTGATAAATACGTTCAATGCATTCTTGTGCCACAGATCTTCTCGACCTGCTATTAACTTATTAAGAAGCATTTCTTGTGCTTATCAAAGCTAATCTTGCTACTAAACAAATAGATTGAAATGTATTATCTGACAACTGTTATTTAACATATTATGGACTATAAACATTACATATGTGCAAAGCAAGACTCTGTAAAGCAGCAAATGTTAAGAATATTGTATAAAGTAGTCTCACAACATCTCATTTATATGACACAGAAACATATAGTGCAGTTCCATTGAGGCCACTTATGAAAACCAAAGCTTAGTCTATGCCTTTATCATAGACCTAAGAAATAAACACTGGACTCAAGCAAACTGCTATGATACATCTTCTTGTTAATCCTGAAAATAAAAAGGAAAAGGAAACATTTGTAAGGTGCACCAAAGGGAAGTTAAAGGGCAGACTACTCAGACTTTACTGAATTTGAATGACAGAGGCTTTTTCATGATCCCACAGCATTTTGCACTGCAGTGCCTAGAAATAAAATGATCTCAGGATTTCAGATCTTGGAAGAAAAGCACACATTTTAAACATTTCTGAATCTGATGAATATTTTCTGGCAATTAAGAATAGTTAGCTCCTGATCCTTTTAGTACTTACTTACTTACTAGTACTTAGTTACTTACATGGGAAATCCGTATTCATGCATCTAGTCCCATTTGAATTAGTGGATTATGTGCATCAGTAAGGGTTGCCTAAATCAGGATCCATGTATTCATAGGAGCCATCTTGTGCTGAGGGAAGGCTCTGATATTGTAATGAGTTACTAAGCAAAAGGCAGCCTGACACACACACGAGCTGATTGTCACCTGTCTCCCACTGGCCATCAGTGAGGGACCCAGAGTCCAATCTGCAACACTGTAGTCAGTGAGCGTTTTGTCATTGACTTTGAAAGGAACAAGGTCAAACACCTCACATCATGATACAAAGTGACCCAAGAGAAGGGAGAGAGGCTGGCAGTAGCTGGAAGTTACAGAACTCTGATGCAGGTGGCATAAATTCTCCAAAGAAGCGTCACATTTTTAAACAGGGCGGCTCTAGGTCCACTTTAATCTCCATTCATCCTTGAAAACAGATTCAAGCCAATCCTGCTCCTATTGATGTCAGTGGCAAAATTAAGATGGATTTATGTGAGAGAAGGTTCAGTCCAATGAGCAATATGTTTCCTTCTCATGAACTGGAATTAGAAGAGTGGTATACCACTATCAGGCATAATAGTAATAAATAGTATGGGGATGAATTAATAGTTATAATGCTCTTTCTTTATCACCAGCCTTTATAAACGATCCATAATAACCTATGTGTGACTTATGACTTCAAATATAGACGTGGCTTTTTTAGTTAATCTTGATTATTGTTTCAGCTCTGGAAGGTACTCCATGTGTTCTTAGTTACTAAGCTATGTTTAATCATAAAATAGCTGAATGGAAAATATTGCTATCCAACATTTGAATAGTATTTCTCATTTTGAAGGATCCCAAAGAACATTTCTAATGACAGCGTACGGGAGTAAGTTCACCTGCCATCTTTAGTGTGGAATGTGGCATCTCTTCCAAGCTTAAGGACAATTAGATAACCATTTACTGGCATAACTGTTAAATAATGTAGTAGTCAAATATAATGCAGGAGTGATTTATCTCAATCCATAAACATCAAGCGCTGTTATGGAATGCAGCCTTTTAAAATGATTGGATTTTGTGGTGGTGTTGAGAAAAATCATTTCTTGATAATCTCCTGGGACCCTTCAATTATAGCCGCTGGGTGAAATGGGACTTTTGCCTTGACTTCAGTGGGGTCAGGATTTCGCCCTCTGACTTTAAAAAATGAAAGATTTTCTTGCATGTGACTTCATTTGGAATAAGGGCCTCTCACAGCAGAGCCTATGTCACTGCCAGTAAAACATTCTAAAAATTCCTCAGTATTTCCTCTGTAAAGATTTGTCTTCTTTCTAACAGCTTTCTAAGTAGCTGCTGACACTATGCTGCAATAACTTATTATTCACTGAAGCCAATCCAGCTGGACAAAATCCCTGAAGAGAAATAATAAAACCAACATTAAATGGAAACAAAGTTACCACACTTAAAAATAAATATGGCTTATGTAAGCATACATAGTTCTTTATAGAAGACTCCATCCAGGAAAGAACTTAAACACGTGCACCACTTTAAATATGTTAGTACGTTGTTTCTGACCCACCCATGGGTTGAGGGTAGGCTCCCGAATGGTTGCAGGCCCTAGGTAAACATACGTTTCTCATGGCCTGGTATGGCGGGGATGACCTGGTAGTGGTAGGGGAAGTGGTGGAGAGTAAGCTTACCACATACTCTCCCCACAGCAGTAACTCCCAGGGCTCTCCCCCTGCTCTGGGTGTTGTGACTCGGTGCATGGTTTGGAGACAGGTCACAACAATTTGAGTGACACTGTGACCCAAGCACCAGATCACAATGCCTGGAACAAGGAGCCTACAACAGTTCTACAGGGCAAGAGCCATCACTAGAGGGTATGTGTGGGGTGGTCTCCACCCTATCACTGGGATCACCCCGTCACACTGGACTGGGGTTAGAGTAGCGGGGCTGCAGTGGGAGGCACACATATATAATGGTGCATCACAAAAAAAGGCTGAATACAGTTTGTGGGTTGCCTTCGTAAAAAGTTTAGGGAACCACTGGCTTATAACCGTCTATAACACACTTTTGTCTGCAACATCCTTTAACCTCTTGTCAGCATTCACTGGCCCTTTATAAACTATTGATAAATGTATCCTCGGTGTAAACTACAACTGACATTTTAGCCTGATCCTAGAACTCCACTATATTGGAGATGACTCTTTTTCAAATGAAGAATACAAAATATTAATTAAAGCAGTAACTGATCACTTTAAAAAGCAGCCTAATTAATTACCCAAGGCTATGATCCTACAAATATTTGTGCACGTGAAGTGACTTGAGTCGTCCTTACATGAGAAGAGAGAGGATTTGCAGGATTGGGACCCAACTTTCTGACAGCTTTAGTTGAAACTGGAAACAGTTGACAAATGTAAGATGAAAAGAACCAAAAAGACAAAATGCAGAATGTTTCCAACCACAAATGACCATTGAAAGATCAATCTAGGAGAAACGGAGTTAGCATTGCTAACTTAGTTTCAATAAAATACATTTTAAAGTCTAGTAACATGTAAAGGAATAGAAAAAATAAACATTTTTAAAGCTCTCGTTTAAAATACATGACATTTTTATTTTCATAGTTCAACAAGACAAAATGAGGGTAAAAGTAAGTTATCAAAAGTGGGTGCTGGCATTCATACTTCTTTGCAATCAGCATACACTTAATGTATATGAATAGCCACATATTTCTAATGAAAGACTATGAACAAACACACATACATATACATAGCTATATAAACATACTATACATACATACATGGGTGAATATACATGTTTATGTGCATACAGTATACAGACAAGATACTATGCAGCTACAGTAAGTGCAATATACTGTATAAGGCTATACAAACATTGAGGGACTGATAAAATCATGACAACCATGAGAGTAAATTTGAGTGATTTATGATGTAACTCAGAGATAGTGGGGAAACTCTTCCTGTCCTGTGCCATGTTTTATGCATCACACACTTTGAACAGAAAAACATGGTACAGTACATTTGGTTCATATACAAAAAGACAAGACAAAAGGGTGCATGGGGACAGCTGAAATGGGTATGATCAGACAAATAAAGTTCTGTATCGAATACAGGATTTTCATGTTCATTTACCTATCTATACACCCATGCTTTCATGAATTCTTTCTTCATGCCATTGCTTGTAATTTTTGTTAGTTTTCTGTATGAATGCTATAAAATTCTTGCCCTGAGTTGAACATAAATACACATAGAAAGGAAAAAAGGAAATTGCATGCTTTTGTTTTTGTTTAAAACCAAGGCACCGTGTCTTCAATTACGATCATAGCACTATTCAAAATAAACTCAGCAAAGGTTATTATCCTGATACTATTTTTTTTTGTTAACATGATTAAACTAATTGTTTACATTCAAAAGTCTCAGAACAAGTTTTGAAATTAATTTACAGATTTTTAAAGAGAGTAAGTAAATTATAAGACAGTGCCTTAAAAAGTTATTCCCTAAAGGAGCACGATAAAATTCAATTACAGCTAACAAATAGCAAAACATATTACTCTCTCGTTAGCAGAAATTACATTCAAAACTTCAGTATACTGTAGATAACCTTCATTTTAACACACTGTGTACAAAGCTCCAAGAACAGTTAAATAGTAGATGAAGCACCTCTACTTAATTTTTTGTTTCTCTGTGTAGGCAGGATAGGAAGGATAGAAAAGTGATCTCATAAATATGTTTCACAAGCAGGGCCGGATTAAGACATGCTGAGGCCCTAAGCCATGTCAAGATTTAGAGGCCCCATACCATAACAAAAAAATAAATAAAGAGAAAAAAGTGCATTACGTTATAACAGAAAGGGCAATGAAAAAATAAATGATTAACCTTTATATTTGCATATATACATAGGTAAAGATGCAACAAACAGCTAATCTAAATAAAACTTGCAACTTGCAAAAAACCTTATTTATATTATTAAATACCTCATTTCTTAATTAGCATATATTTAATACTTCACATAACTCAAGAATTAGGTGTCCCCCAATGAAATTAATAGGCAGTAGGTTTAAAACAACCAAAAGGAAGCATTTCTTCCCATAAGACACAGTTAACCTATTTAACTCTTTGCCAGAGGATGTTCTGAAAGCCAAGACCAAGGCCAACTGTTCAAAAAAGAATTAGATAAGTTTATGGAGAATAGGTCCATCAATGCTATTAACTGGGATAGGTAGGATGGATTGTATGCAATACTATGCCCTGAAATGTTTCTAGTCTCTTTCTGCCAGAAGGTGGGACCAGATGACAAGGGATGATGGATAGCTCCATGACTGCCTGTCCTGTTCATTCCCTGAAGCATCAGGCACTGGCCACTGACAGAAGATAGGTTACTGGGCTAGATAAACATTGGTCTGATCCAGTATGGCCATTCTCATGCTCTTATGTAAAAATTAATTAAAACATAAAAAATGTTTAGTACAGAAACTATCCAAGATAATGACCTTTCAAAATAGTGATATGTAAGAAAACGACCTTGGCAAATAAAGCATTTTAAAAGTCTTGGCTTACTAGGAAAAATTTATATAAGTTTCCCAGTCACAAATCTAGCATTCTGGAACAAAGTTCAACAGATAAATGTTCCTTTAATGTGCCTTTCCTGTCTCCCGCCATTGTACGCCACTCACTGTGTTGCCCTTCTTGGTCAGTGCTGGAGACCCACAGTTCAAGTGATTTTGCATGAGTTCACCTTCCAGGGAAAAGGGGGAAAGAAGGCACTGCCTGCTGCTACTTCAACGCTGTGACCTGACTTTTGTGATTTTAGGTCTCAGTGGGGAACTTACAATGATGCAGGCTGGCAGTCTCTCCGCAGAAACACGGTGACTGTCCCATAGCAGGTCTAAGCACTAGCATTTATCAGTGATTTCAGCTATAATGGTCACTTAAAATAACAAAAGACTATATGGAGTCTTACAGCTACAAGCACTATTTGACCAGCCCAATCCTTATTAAAAGATAGCGTTGATTACTAATCAGATAGTGCTTGTAACTCATCCCCCATCCTCTCCCCACCCCCACCTCCTCCTCTCAATTGAGAATCAATCTGGCATGGCATCTGAACCCCCTTACTCCTCAGTGAGCTCAGTTCAGTCATTTCCAAGTTCCAACCAATGACTAAATTGGTATAACACTATGCTACTAGTGGCTGACAACTGGTTGGGGGTGTTTGTTGGGAGGCCCCTCATAATCTGAGGCCCTAAACTGTAGTTTACTTAGCTTGTGCCTAAATCCAGCACTGTTCACAAGCCTCAAAAGGTTTAGCCAAACAGCACTAGCCCAATCAAACAGTAGAATTTGAGGCTGCTTACCATCCACGATTGCATTTCACCCCATCTCAGCAATCTGGATGTCTTCTATTAGGTTCTTTATTCTCATGTTGGCTTTTACGTCCATTATGTTAAATTAACAAGGTGACTAAATTATCCTAAACACAGTTATGTGAATGAATAGAAGTGAGTCACAGATCTTTATATCGCCAACAGTAGGTTGTGCATCTGAAAGCTCAGGGGCAGATCATGAGCCAGGATTGTGCTCAGTGCAGATGGGGATGAGTTGCAGGGTGTGCAATGGTAGATTAAAACCATCCATGTGCTTCCCTGATTCCAGGTACTTGCCCTAGGTTGGTCCCTCAAGCTATTCTGATCTGTGTTGGCTTCCACCGGCTCCATGGGTCTTTGGTGGCAGCCTGAGAAGAATACCGTAGCCTTGCCCTCTTTCTTCTTGTTGCGCTGCTTACTTACCCATGACAGCTTGACAAGTCAGGTGTTAGGGACATATTATACTACATAGGGGATTCCCTGTGCAGGAGGATCCTCCTTTGGCTGTGACGAACAATTCGGAGGCTGCTTTGCACAGTTGGAGCAACACGAAATAGCTCCAGGAGGATTGGGACCGCACTATGCTGAAGAGCTCCAGGAGCAGGCTGACCCCAAAAGGAGGAGCAAGCTGCACTATTCTCAAAGGCTTCCTGGCAGTGGGCTGCTCAGAGAAGGATCGTTTCTCAGTGAAGCATAATCTCTACCAGAGCAATCCTGGGCTGAAATTCACCCCTTTTCAAATGACTATGTACTTTGGTGCTTGTGGTCCACATTTCTGCACTGTCTGAGCACCTCGCTATCTTCCAGGTGGCTAGCCTCACAACAGCTGGTGAGGGAGGGCCATACTATTATCCCCAGTCTACAGACTGGGCATGGGGAGGCTAAGTGACTTGCCCATGGCTGCACATGCAACCTGTGGTAGAGGCAGGATTTTAACTCAGACTTCCCTTACCCTAGGTTTGCACTCTGACTACTGGACCAGCCTTCCAGTTTATTTTGGGGATTAAATGGGACTTCTCTGATATTGAGCCTTTGTCCTGGCCCTCTGCCCAGGGGCCTTTTCCTCTGCACCTCTTCCTACTCAGGCCAGTGGCTATATGTTTCAGTGGCTTTACACATAGCACAGGTGAGATTTTCCAACAATCAACTGAAAATCTGGCCGCTTGTATGCAGAATGCACCAACCCCCCTCCCCAAACCTCTATATAGAAAGCACAGCTGGAGAGCCCCCCGGCGAGCCCTTTCTACAGATCACTACTGCCAACATCAGCAGGACACCTTCTGCTTGTCTCCTGCCCATCCCCCAGGCTTCTGCTGTTATTTTAGCTCCCCCCCTGCTCTTTCCTAATGGACGGTAAGGGCATCGCATGTGGTACAATCAACAGAAGAGGCTGATCTGCTTATTATAAATTTCTGGTGAGGTCCTTGCCCTTCTCAGGACACTTTGGTACTTGCAATGATGCTGTAATGTTGGCTGTGTGGTCACATCTGGATTTGCCTGCCCTTTTGGTTTAGCAGCAAACCTCAATGGTAGAATTTGGTTTGTCTTCCGATTTTTTATCACTTCAAATTGGCTGGAGTGCCTGTGCTGCTTCAGCGCCCACTGTACCTCTCCAAGGACTGATGCAGTCACCCAGCTATAAACTATTTTGTGAAACACATCCCTGTCCCCATCCAAGGAAGATACATTAACTGGATTAAACAAGCTGCCTAAACCCTTCTAGTGTGCGGTGGCTAATTAAGTTCCACAGTTGGACAATGATATCTTCCTGCCCCCTTAACTGATTCCTTGTCCTAGAGAGGAATCCTCCTAAAGCATGATTGAATGGTCTGTTCTCCCTTTCCTAGTCCAAAACCAATCCCAGAGACTTTGGGCCAGATTTTCAAAGGAGTCTCAACATGACTCAGTCATTTGCATGCACAAATAATAAAATATGCACAGGGAACTCAGAGTTGCATGTGCAAGCACTCTCTTTGTGCATGGAAGGGTAAGGCCAGCTTTGAAAACATGTTCCATTGTCTCTATACACTGTAAACTGCTCACTCAAAATCCAAATTCTTCAAAGCGTCTGATGAAGTGGGATTTTCTCCCATGAAAGCTGATGAGATAAACAAATTTGTTAGTCTTTAAAAGTGCCACAGGACTCCTTGTTTGTTTTGCTCAAAATCGAAGGTTATCACCGAATATAGAGCTACTTCCCCCCCTCTGTTACACCAAGCTTATGTCATTGAGATGGCATAAAGAGACCTATAATCTATATGCTTTGCATTAATGGCCTTGGAACCTACTTAGACCATGTGGTACACCCAGAGCTTCCACAGGCCTGTGGTCTGATTTTGCTTTTGTTGAAAACAGTGGCATGACTCTCACCCACTTTAGTAATAGTAAAACAAACAAGGAGTCCTGTGGCACTTTTAAAGACTAACACATTTATTTATTGCATGAGCTTTTGTGGGCGAAAAATCGCACTTTGTCAGATGCTTTCAATAACAGTGAGGGACTCAGAGTACTTCTGCTAATGACTTCAGCCCATGCCAGTGACTAAGGCAGACATTGGACGTGGAGCATGCTGGACTATGGAGAGACTGGGTGATTGCACCATTTCAATTTTTCAATAAATCCACTGTATTTACAGTTTTTTGTTTGTTGTGTGATGTTTGTATAATTTTGGACTAATTCTCTGATTATGGAAGAGCATGTTTCAAGCTGAAATTCGTCATAATGCAATACTACTAAGGTAGTCAAATTCTTCACATTGTGTGCTTCCAAAATGTTGGTAGCATAATGAGTTAGACTGCCCACAGTAGAATTTTTCGATTAGCGTAGGCAAAATCGCTATCCTTGGGGGAAAAAGATTTTAAAATAATCCAATTGCTCCCTCTTGTGGTCTCAGTAAAGAAGGACAGCCTAGATATATAACTACATTGCACCCATCTAAGGGCTATGCAAAACTCAGGCTATGAATCCCAAGGTTTCATTAGAAATTCAAAGCTCATCCCAGGTTTGTGAACCTTTGGTTAGGGCTGAGCCCAAGCCATCCCTCCACATTTTCAGTAATGACAGCTGATGTGCTGATTTGGGTCTGAATGCTGTTATTAGGATCTGTCTACACTACAGTAGGCTCAAATTCTCACACTCTTGAACTTCAGGGAGTGCCTTAAAATCTGAATCCTGTGGCCCTGATTGATCTCTGCTTTTGAGCATATACAGGATCACCACCTTCTCCCATGAGCCACCAGCAACCCCTCATGCCCCCAGCCTTCTCCCATGCAGCATCAGTAGCTTCTGCTATGACCCCATCCCTGACTCATGTAGCACTCCCCAGGCACCCTGTTCTCCCAAGCTAGGCCCATGACTTTTTTGCTGGAGCTCCACAGAGCTCCAGGAGCTCTATCAGGCCCATCCCTTACAGATAACCAATCCAGAAACCAGCTGCAGCTGCCCAGCAAATACAGAATGAATGAGTCTCCTTAGAACCAGTGTAAATATGGGCATCTCCACTTCATTGGGGTGAAGAGACGGAAGGAACCAGTAGGGAGACGGATAGATGGAAGGATGCCTGTGAGACACAGGCATGGGGAGAACAAGTGTGCAGAAGGGGTCTCAAACAGAGAGCACATTTGGAAGCCGGGTTCTTTTGATGTGACTGGTGCTTGGAGCATCACATGGCAGCCTAGAAGCCTGCGTCTGGAATTCCCAGCAGCTCAGACAACATTGCTATGAATGCTCTAAGGTCTGTGGGGCTTCCCTCGACCCTCTCATTGATTAGACACAAACTAGTCTACTGTTCAAAGGGATGAGGGCAAAACCCTTCCCAACCTCTTGCCTCCAGGGATATTGCACTTGCTACTGCACAAAGCTACTCAATATAAGGCACGGACACAGTTGCATGCTCTTTTCTCTGTTATCCAGCCTTGTCCTTCCACACCCTCTAATTTCCTATCCAGTTCAATCAGAGAAAAACAGCCATTTAAAATGTGTAGTTGTTCTAGCTCCATCTGGTGGCAACCCTGCTGCATTTGAGAACATAACCTCTACAAGCCTGATTAATGAATTCACCAGCTTAGGTCAAAACTGGTTTGGATGGGATCCCAGTCCTGGCCATGCAAGAGTCAGCTCCGAACAAACTCCGTTTTCCAGCAGTCAGATCTTATAGGCCAGAGGTCCTGTACACACTGACCTGGATTCACACTGGGTCGACTGCTTCAGTGGAACACTGAGCCACAGTCTGTCCTCACAGACAGGAGTCCATAAACTGGCCCCAGTGGGGTTATTTCTGACTCACTTCGGTGAGAGTAAGATGAGGCTCAGACTCACTACCCTGAATACAGCACAAACTGCAGCCTCCCAAAAGCATTGCCAGGCATAACCAGTTCTGAAGACCCACTGCCGGTTGGTAAATGCAGCTCAAATTACAAAGCTGCTTGCATCTGCGTCTTGTCCAGGAGAAATTGGCAAGGACTCAGTCAGAACGACCTGACTTTCAAATGCAGTTCGAAGCTTTTGGGGCAAGGACTCCTTTTGGTTCTGTTTGTACCCCTCCTGGGACAATGGGGTCCTGGGCCATGCCTGGAGTTACTATATACTACTGCAAACAAGCTAATAATAATAATTAATAATAAATGGTTTCTCCTCCCAATGTTTAGTTGAAATGGCTTCTGCCCCTTTTTATCTCTGTTTGAGCTGAGCTGGAAGTTAAAGTACAAGAGGTTAAAGTACCACACACTGCTTGCCGTACAGAGCCAAAAGTTCTTTCAACACTGAACTGAGCAAATCCTTTGAAGGTGCAGCTCTCTGCTAATTAATCCACCCACACTGAATATTTCACATGAATTGTGAGGCTAAACAAATTCATTGAGAAATCCCTGGTCACTAAGGACCAAACCCTAGTCAGTGGGAGTTTTGACACAGACTTAAATTCACAGCTGCTGTAGGCATATCTGAAAGAGATTAATTAAAATCTCACCTTACCTCCAGGTCATTTTAGGGTACATTGTGACTTGCGCTGCTTCGGAGTATGAGAGGGAATAAGAAACCCCTTTTGTAATCTTTTCATCCAAGGAATATGTGGGTGCTGTGTGTCATTTATCTATCCTATGTACTTGCATGCCCCCCCCCCCTTATAGTAGTATCTGGGAGTCTCAAATGAAACCCACATGAGATGGGGCAATGCTATTAATCCCATTCCAAAAATGGGGAACTGAGAGGCCCAAGGGCACACAGAAAATATAAGGCAGAGGTGAGACTTGAACCTAGATTTCAAGTACAGTACTAGGCTACTGCCCTAACTACTGATTTTTTCTTTCTCCTTCTACTCTCTCCAATCTCTGCCTGTGGAATAGGTGGGTTAAGGAGGGGTCAGAAGAGGAAAATGGGCAGAGCCTAGACCCCCCCAATGCAGGAGCCAGCACAGGCAAGCCAGCATGAGGGTATAGACCGGCACTAAATTATTAACAACCCTGTAGCAAAGGGGAAGCAAGAAAAGGATCTAGCGTTTCAATTCTTCCTTAAACCACACCATACATGGCTTGTGCCAAAGCCACAGACTACTCCATAGTAAACACCCTGAAGCATTTCTTTGTGATTGCACAACCAGCATTTCTTTGTGATTGCTTATTAGTCTCAATCACATACCAAAAAGATACATCCCCCGAACTAATGGAACTCACAATTAATGCTACATCATTTGTTCTCTTCTGCATAAATACTGAAGAGGTGTCCAACAAGGACACTTAAGGAATGAGCCATAATATATAACGACGTGCTTACAATACGGTGTATGTGGGTTTGCATTTTCAGATATTTAAATCTTATAAAAACTACAAAATATTTGCCTGTGATTGTGTTAGGGGAGTATACAACATAATTAAAAGATGGCGGTCAGCCTGCACTCTGAATTTCTTTGCTTTTATTGTTTTGGGTCAGGATGTACAGCACTTCAAAGCTTTTACAGTGCCTGGGGGCCACATCTTCCACTCCTTACCCATCAAATCCCCTCTGTATTCACCTGCTGTCTCTTGTCTGGTACAGCACTTAGATTGTGAGGTCTTTGAGGGCCTTTTGATTCTGTGTTTGTACAGCACCCAGCGCAAAGGGGATCTTGGCCTATGAGTGAGGCTCCCAGGCACTAAGGTAATTCAAATAATAAATCACGTTATGCTGGAAGGTGTTAATAGTTGCCATGAAGCGGTCTCTGATGGTTGTGCTAAGCGTGCTTCTTTTAGGATAAACCCTTTATGTAGTACCATAGCGGAGAAACAATAGAAACCACTTCTAGAGGTTGTGGGTGCATGACAATACCTGATCAGAAGCTAAGCTATGTGGGTTGAGGGTAGGGTTGACCAGATGTCCAGATTTTATAAGGACAGTCTTATATTCAGGGCTTTGTCTTCTATGGGTGCTATAACTCTCACCCCCACACTTGCTATCTGGTCATCCCAGTTGCGGGATTCCCTGATTGCAAAAACAGGGACTAGGGACTTGTCTGGCAGCTCTAAGCATATGTGAAAGAAAGAAAGAAAGAAAGAAAGAAAGAAAGAAAGAAAGAAAGTCATGAGCACAGCTCTGAGAGGGAGAAGAGACAGGGAGCTCCTTCGGGCACAGGACTGATTGGCAGGGCAGACCTGAAACTTGTGAGGAGAGAAACTGGCTGGTGTGGTTTGTCCCTGCTGTGTTCATGGAAATAGAACTTTGTGCACAGGATTACACCAAAGAATACATCTGATTTGTATCATCTTTTTTTCCTCCTGACAGAAACAGGCCTAGAAGGCCCCAATGTTGCCTGATAACCTGGGCCACAGGGGCGACAATAAAAAATTATAACGATAATACCCCACTCCTCTGAACTTTATGGACAAGCTTGACTTCAGTGGGACAACTCGTGTAGCCAATCAAAAGCATGAGGAAAGGGAGAGGTCACAGTCCATCCCAAAGTTGCTACTTGAGGAGTTAGATACAACTCAGCGTGAATAGGGATGGAAGAACCAGACCCTTTTCTTGTAGTCCCGTCTCCCTGATAGCACCCTGAGAGCAACATGCTGCTGTCAAAACAAACAAGTAGTTTTGTAAAACAAACAAGGAGTCCTGTGGGACTTTTAAAGACTAACAAATTTATTTATCACATGAGCTTTCATGGGAGAAAATCCCACTTTGTCAGATGCTTTGAAGCGTCTTGAAAGCATCTGACAAAGTGGGATTTTTCTCCCTCGAAAACTCATGCGATAAATAAATTTGTTAGTCTTTAAAAGCCCCACAGGACTCCTTGTTTGTTTTGCTGAAATAGACTAACACGGCTACCCCTTTGGAAGGAATATTGTGGCACTTTTAAAAACTAACTGATTTATTTATTGCATGAGCTTTCATGGGAGCGATCCCACTTCGTCAGACACTTGTTTTTCAAGAGTCTGACGAAGTGGGATCTCTCCCACAAAAGCTCATGCAATAAATAAATTTGATAGTTTTTAAAGTGCCACCAGACTCCTTGCTTGTTTTCCTGAACTAGACTAACACGGCTCTCCTTTTGGAACTTGTCAACATTCTGGTGTCAGTTTCTTTCTGATATTCTTCAGGACCCATCCCCAGCTTGGATTTAGGACGATGAAAATCAAATGGTTTCTACTATGAAGTCTATTCATTTCCATTATGGGCATCAGTTTTTTACAGTCACCATTTCCCTAGTATTCAAGCATAGATGACAAAATACCTCAGTTCAGAAAGTTCTCCATCCACCTCTAACTACTCTATTTCTTTTGTATCAAAGAAGTTGAATAGGACTGCTGTGATCTATTATGGATCCTTGTGGTTCTTGATTGATTTTTGCTCATTTTACAACAACAAAATTCATTAAATGTGGAAGTCAGGAATCCAGTCCCTCTTAAGACTGACAGCTGTGGGTTATTTACTGACTTCTTTGGCACTTTTGTACAGTATTGCTGTGGGAAAATAGAAGCATTGGCCTGACAGCAAAAAGAACAGCTGCACAGTTTATGTTCTGGGGGAGGGATATGGTGCATATACGAAGCACAGATCCTAAATAGAGCATAGCAATTTCAATTAATCAAGGAAATATTTAGCTTGGTGGTTTAAAAAAATTAATGATAATAGTTTGCTTTTCTGAAGGAAATTAAAGTAGCTTGCAGAAATTCATTAACTGTAGCATAAGCACAACACTCCTCTGATGTACATAAGTCTTACTGTACCCATTCTACTCATCACTAAACTGAGGCACAAGAGCTAGACTTGTGATACTTGGCTGAACCAATATGAAATTGCTCAGGTGTTTAAAATTAGGCACTTGTGTAAATATCTTGTTGTTTTAGGGTCAGAGTGCTCAGCAGCACTTTGCAGGATTGAGCCCTAAATTATTTCGGTTAGGTTTTAGGGCAAATGTCTTATATTACAAAATCAATATATGGATTTAAACAGCTGGATGCTCTTCTGAGAATGCTGATGCACAGTTACCAAGTGTGTATTAAATGTCAATATCTTATTTTTCACCACACAAACTCCCAAATTACTGGAAAGTATTAATGAAGTCATATGCTGACTTTTAATTAAAATAATTTCAAAATAAAATATACACAACAAAAATGACTTTTGAAAAAGTAAACCACTCAATGTTCTTTTTTTAAAAATTGGCCATATATATATTTTAAATTGGGGCAAAAAAAGTTAAAGAATATTTGGTTTAAAGCTGGGACCTCATATTGAATTTGGGGGCTAGAATTGATTTTTTTTTTTAACTTTAAAATTTTGGAGTTTAAATTCTATTTATAGTAACATCAAAATATTTGGAAACTCAGCCAAAGCTTCTCTGAGCTAACTACAACACTTAGGAATTATATTCCACCCCACTGGGACAATTACACAACAGTTTGTCATTATATGGGCAAATCTGGGCAAGAAATGGCTCACAAAATTGCCAGTGCTTCCTGCTTTTCTTTAGAATCTTGAGAACAACTTTTCTAACAATAACTTGACACATCCATCTCTGACCCCAGCTAGTATGAGGAGCAGAAAAGCTACATTAAAATGAAACAATTTTGCCAAAAAATGTAAATAAGTGTTTTTAATGATCAAAAGATATGGACAGCAGTTCAGGTCAAATTCGTGTATTGTTTGAAAATGGTTTGCCTCTCCATAATTTGCATAGCCGGCTCTGAGTCATAGGCTTTTTCAAATAAGAGGTTACAGTGGAAAAACTCTTAGCTAGAGCAGTTAGAAGATGAAGCAAATGGTCCCAAAGGAGTTGTAGGGTCTTTGGTGCAGGGCCATCTTTTTGTTTTAAATGGGAAATGGCCTAGATCAATAGGGACCTCACAGTTGAATTGAGGTTTCTACTGCATATAAATAAATTGTATTTATAATTAGAGTATTCCTTCTAAAATAATTTTAATAACTAACTGACTTCAAAGGCAGTTTTGCCTGTATTAGAGTGGCAAGATCAGATGGATTGTGTGCAATATTCAGAGGTCAGGTCATTTATTTGCTATGAATAGAGCATACACAAATATACACAGAAAAATAAACAGTGAGAAGATAAGTTCTATATCTGCCACTAGGTGAAGCCATTAGACCACATGCAATTTTAGAGAAAGCTACATTTCTTCATCATTATGTAGAGAAACATAGCCCAAGATATCTAAATGTGGATTTAGGCACCAAATTTAAAAATCTTGGCCACAGAAATTAGGTTTCAAAAGGGTTTGCTCATGGATGCACTCCTTGGGGGACCATGCTGTGCATACCTTTCAGTGGCAGCTGTGCCCACGTTGTTAGCATGGAAACTTCCACCGTTCCTTTACTATAGTAATAAGGTAACCAGAGAGTGAATGAGAACGCGCTTCTCCTACAGGGCATTTTGGGAGTCAACCAGCACTCTGAGGTATGTGAACTCTGCATTATGTGCACCTGGGGGAAGCCATAAGGAAAACACGCTGGGAACTTTAAGTGGAGGAAAATAAGGTATTATCTGAAGGTCACTCAATCTCTGGTAGCATCTAGAAAGCATCATCATCAGGACGGGAAGACTATTTTCCTGCACCCCATCAGCTATGTCTGTTTAACTATTCACCACACTAACTGGGCTGAGCTGGGGGAAGAGCCATTAAAAGTTCAGAGCAAGACTGTTTCCTGCAGCGCTATGTAATTTTCTAGTGCTTTCTGTATTCTTGTTCTAAATGAAAGTTGAGGCTTCTGAATTCAAAGCTGGCCTTGGATCTTTATTCTCTCTTGTGGACATTGGTAAGTCATTATTCCTAAACCTGGCATGGCTTTTGAAATCTGCTATGATCATCACTGGAAAGTTTAGACCTTCTATCTCCCCTTATATTGAATATACCTGTCACAAACCCCGTTCTTGAAGGCACTTGAATTTGGAGGCCTACACACCATCCAGCGATTGAAGACAATAATATGGGAGCTACACTGCTGACTTCCAACTGAAAAACAAAGAGCTAACTGACAGCGTGAAGAAGGCTGCACATTTGCTGGTAAGATACAAGGTTCACAAAAATATGCCTGCTCTAATAGTCCTAGTGTAGCAACACCAAGACCAACAACTACCAGTTTGAAAAATCTGTTTGCAGCAACAAACTGGCAATAGATGCGTTTGCTATTTTTAAAACTGGTATTTGAAATTCTTTCCTTATTAACAAACAAGACTGCAGACCTTAATATTTTAATTCAGCTGTGTTTGTAAGGATCCCAGTACCAACCTAGACGTAGTGTTTTATATATATTTGAAATAGGATTTGAAAAAAATAACCATATACTGCAGTGCCGTTGACTTTAAGTTCATCCTTTGGTACAGAAAATGACACATTATGACTATGTCTACACTGGCAAGTTAGTTCGAATTAAGGAAGCTTAATTCGAACTAACTAAAGCCATGCCTACACTAGGCTTTAGTTAGTTTGAATTAAGGGTCTTCTTAATTCAAACTAATAAGTTTGAATAGGTTATTCAAACTAAAGGGTTAATTCGAACTAACTAGTTCGAATTAGCCAATGTGGCCATGTTAATTCGAACTAATTTCTTAGTTCGAACTAACCGGCCATTGAAATGAATGGGGATCGCTAATTCAAACTAAGCAAGTGCCATGAATGGCACTTGCTTAGTTCGAACTAACTTTTTCTAGTTCGAATTAAGCTAATTCGAACTAACTAAAATTAGTTCCAATTAGTTAGTTCGAACTAACTAATTCAAACTAATTTTAGCAAGTGTAGACATAGCCTATGTGTATGACACGTAAGATGGGTCTTTTGAAGCAATTTATCCTTTGCTATCCAGAGAGAAATGTGAGAAATGGATTTTTATATTCCTTTAAGCGGTGAAGAGCGAGAGAGGCTGGGGAGCATGATTACACTGGAAACATACACACCCCCATCTATTCTTTTTCTCTAAATCTGTATCCTATTGGCTTTACACATGCTAGATGCCCCTTCATTACAATGGGCCTATTGACATGAGCGACACCAGCAGAATTAAGCAGGTATTTGAAAGGCAGTGAAGTGTAGTAGGTAGTGCACTGGACTGGGCGTCAGGACACCCTGCGTTCTATGCTCAGTGACACTGGTGATCTATCTCTAAGGATGTGTGCTCCATGGCATTTTTGAAAACCCCACCCTTGTCTTCTCTAGTAAGACTCCCAGCTGGTGATGATGCATTTTGTGATGCAGACAAGGAAGTGAAACCACTAATTCAATCAACATTCAGTACTGCCCCCACACCACATGGTCATTTGACCACTTCCGATCTAGGCTGGATTTCAACTGGAAAGTTAATGGTGAAAGATTCAGAATCCCTTGACTTACCCAGCTCCCGCCCCAGCACATATCTTTCTTTGTTGTATTTATAACTATAAAATGATAAGGGAACACCTGGTTTACTTACTGAGTGCTAGGGCTTGCCTTTGGCTTTTGCTTTGGGACTTCTAAAATTCTAGTCACTGTCTTTCCATCCCCTGTTCCAACCCCCAGCTTCCTTAACTGCTGTTACCTATGGCATTAGATAATTCATAGTTGTTCTCCGTCAGAGGACAATCTCTTATTTTTGCTGTGCCGGTTAGAGAAATTTTTTTTTATTCATACAGTGTGATCACAATAACACTTAGCACCTTATACGGCACTTTCAGTCTTCAAAGCTCTTGACACACAGTAATAGTTAGTCATCACAAACCCCCTCTGCAGTATGTTAATATCCATTATTACCCCTACCATATAGATGAGGAAAGTGTGGCAGAGCATTTATGTGCTTAAGATTGCACAAATCAGTCAATGTCTGAGCTGGATTAGAATTTAAGCGTTCCTAGTTTTCTTTCCCATTCTCTAATCATTACATCTGTTCTCCCCATCTCATGTAAGAGGGACCGTATTATAATGTATGCAGGATTTTGTGAAATGTTCAGCTGCAAACCTGAACCTACCTGAAATCAGGTCATGGGTTCAGGATCTATTCCTACTCAAGAGCATCAGTCCAAGTCTATAAACATACAGGAAAATTTGACTAACCCAGTCTGTCCTGTTTCCCATATGCTCTTCTATCTTGGGGTCTTCTCGTCCAGGAGCACTGGATGGCTGTTATCTCCACCTCACACATTTAGGAGTGGATGGGGTGGCCAATGCTCCAGGATTGTGCTGGAGTCTCCAGGAATTAAAAATTATGTCACGTGATGAAATCCCCAGGAATGCATCCAACCAACTGTCAATTGCACTTCCTTATGCAATCCTGCCTCCCTCCCCAATCAATTTATACGTTATTCTAGTTAACAACAGCTTTCACTACTCCCACTATTTGTCGCTTTTGAATTTGGCTTCTAGTCTCTGAAATCAACCTGAAATTACAAGATATTTTTACTGGGATCTTTAAAAAAAAAGTTGAATGAAGTTTCTAATATGTCATTAAATAAACAGTTGCATGGAACACAACAGAGGACTGAAAAGAGATGGACTATAAGGCCTTATCCAAGAACCAACCGAACTGTAAAGAAAAATACTTTCGCAAACTTTGCACCAGATCCAAAATGGTACCATCTAACTCTTTTCCTTCCATAAATGAGGAAATGCCTGCTAATACTAGATGACTATATCTGCACAAATTATAAAGTTCACTTCCTTACTTTCAAAAGTGCAATGTAATATGCCATGAACTGCTCTTAGAACTCTGGACCTATAAAGTATAGGGGAGTTTTGCCATTCAATGAGAGCAGACCTACACCCTCTTATTTATAATTATACCATCATAGATTATTGTGGCATACCAGTACTTCATTGTTTCCCAACTGGTCAGTTTAAATAGGAAGCTTAATACGGAGTGAAGGGGAGTCCTATGGTAGTTGGGGAACCATAATACACACTATACATTACACTGTTAGCAAAAATATCTTCTGTTAATTACTTGAAATTTTCTCCTGTCATCTTTGTTCCTTTCTTTTGTCTAGAATGAAGTGACATTTTTCTCCACAGTTCTTGTCAACCCTGGCTGCAGCTTCTGGAAGTCTCCTTATCTCTATCATCACAACAAATTCTGCTTTCAGGTATACTGTTTATCTTTTAATCCAAACCAAGGTACTAAAATCCTTCATTACATTCATGGTGCCTTTGTGACAGAGTAAACAGCAATGTGTCTCATTGACTGTGCACCCTGTTCAATCATAAATCATGCATTACATGTACATCAGGCCACACAAAAATATTAAGAAGTGCAGTTGCTCTGAATTTTTCCATAGAAGAAAGTACTCTCTCTAAACAATTTAACTGGCCTGTCATTATGAGCCACTATTATGGATTTCCTTATCTAAGATACCTTATAGTAATGTGTAGGGTTTTTTTAGGCATCACATCCAACATGACAGTCACAGAACAGCTCTTACTTCAATTTAGGAAACTTAGAGAAGTTCTGCCAATATGGAGGCAGTTGTCCAAATATAATGTTACTAGAAAATAGGTTGAGTAGATTGGCATTGCTTCATTAGCTATGTCAATTTACACTAACACAGCTTTGGTCCAGAGCTTCTTGCAGAAACTCCTGAAGCTGCAATGCAATTAAGTACGGGAATAGCAAAGAGGCCCTAAAGGGAGTTAGGCCCCAAATCTCATTGAAATTCAATGAGATTTAGGACCCTAATTCCTTTAAGGTCATTTGAAAATATCACAACTAAGCAAACACAATATATAAGTAAAAAAGAAAACCATACAATACCAAAATGCTTCAGGTTTGATGGAAGTCATAAATGCAATATTTAAAAGTAGTCATTGCCCCTATTACAAATCTCTGCAGATAGATTTTAAAATTAGTAAAACACCACATCATGTATGCACACGGAAGTGAATAGGATCTCCATATTAGCATATAAAACAAAGTTACATGTGAATTTGGCCGTCTTTATTTCTCATCTCTTTTCTCTAGGTGTTAATATAGATCTCATTTGCTGTGTTTGGATATTTAGGTTCCTTTATCAAGTGTCTACCTGATATTTTTGTTATTGTTGAGAAAAGTAGCTCCATATAAAGTAAACAGGGCTTTTCCTTTGTTTTATTTTGAATTTCTTTCTTTTTTTTTTTTTTTGCTGTGGTTTGGGTTTTTTTTTTTACAATTTACAATAAACATAACTACAGCAGACTATTTAATAGTCCCATTAGCACTATATGGCCTTAGGTTGAAGAGAGGCTAGCTGCCATATGTAAATAAAATAACCTGCTATGTGAGCAATTTTTAGATCAATATTTCACAGTGTAATACAATCATGCACCGCGCTCAAAACAAATGTAAGACTGGCACAAATATTACAGTACAACAGGTCAGAAGTTAAAAGGTAGGTACAAGTCATTGACAAACATTGGTGCAAGTGCTGTAGACAAGACATTTAAAAGAAGCATACACCAAAACAACATAGATTAAATTTATCAAATTTTGATAAATTTTAGACAGTAAAGAAGTATACAAAACATGAAAAACAAATAAAAAACCAACCAACCAATACATACAATACAGTTTCACTACATCTATATTACAGAATGAAGGAAATTGGAGACAAAATTAATAGCAAAGAAAGTTCTACCTGTCTTGAAAGATAGAATTTCATTGCCAGTGAGACACACATACACACGCACACACAAAAATAAAAACAAACACACACAAATCATTTACTTTAACTAATGACAGACACAAAGGTGAGAAACATTTGGCATGTTGCATCACATGAAGTCATTCACGATTGGCTAACGATGGTACCTGGCTCGGTTGGAGATCACTGGCTTGCCTGAGAGGAGTAACTGATGGAGGAGGCACACCTGATGTGGATGCAGATCGACCTAATCTGCAGCTTGCTTTAGGCTCTAGGAAGGGAAAGAAAAGATGACATATGACATAATTTTAGTTAGTTTGAATTAACTTAATTTGAACTAGCATGGCCCCACTAGAATGCTAGTTCAAACTAAGCAAGTGCCATGCGTGGCACTTGCTTAGTTCAAATTAGTCAGTTGCATTAAGGTCAATGTGCTGGTTAGTTCGAACTAAGTTCAAACTAATATGGCCACATCGACTTAATTCAAGCTAACTAGTTCGAATTAAGGATTAGTTCGAAGTAAAACGAGGTTTTACTAATTTGAACTAACTTTTCCTTAATTCGAGTTAAGGAACTGCTTACGTCGAATTAAGGAAACTCAGGTGTAGACACACAGTAAATTAAGTCGACTTATGCCTGCTTAAGTCGACTTAAATTACAAGTGTAGACTCACCCAGAGTAAGGTTTCTTACTCTGTGCTTAAACAATGCAA
The DNA here is from genome assembly GCA_007922175.1 of Pelusios castaneus. Classification (NCBI taxonomy): domain Eukaryota; kingdom Metazoa; phylum Chordata; order Testudines; family Pelomedusidae; genus Pelusios; species Pelusios castaneus. Next base: position 9,442,836 of record ML685789.1, read on the forward strand.
AGCACAATGGTGACTTGATTGTATTTGGGATCCCTATGCTTTATCATAATACAAACAATAATAGTGTGTATCCTTACATCTGGCTGAAAGGAATAGGTTCTCTCACAGCTCATATCTGCCCAACTTTTTCTGAGGGCAGACATCTCCCTCTGATTGTGGTCTATCATGTCTAACTTTGATGTACATCTCGCAAATCTTTTCTACCTGTGTCTGACTATGAGAAACGTGTCTTCTCATGTCTGGCTAAGAACATCTTCCCCCAGTGCCATTCTGTGTATGCCTAAATGGCCAGAACACACCTCTTCACAGTGTTGGCCTTTAGGACTCTTCAGTGGCTGGCTAACTGAGCCACTTCCTTCATTTTGTTTTTTGAGGGGGTCAGGTAGGCCATCCCTTTTTCATTACACCATCTGTTTTTACCCACACAACTCCCGGAGTCTCCAGGAAAGCTGGCAGCCTGCATCAGTGCATAATCTTATGGTTTGCCTTACTGGTCTAGGACAGGATTCCGTTAGATAATTAGAGCTGTTTTGAAATTATTTTCATTTATACATCTGAAATTGTTTATTTCTTCACACTGTCTGATTTTTCCTTCACTAATATATTGACTAGCAGTGATCAGTCCTGCTCCCAACTGTAGTTTTGCTGCTGATTTCCATTGGAGAAAAGTTGGGGCGTATTTTTGCTTTGTTTATCTGTTAAGGACAGACACTACACTGCCTCCATGCTAAGAGAAATCAGATTTCTAGCTAGTTGGTTAGCATTGTTGATGTCAAAAACTTCAAGGCATTGTTTTCCGTTGCTTCTGAGTTGGGTTTTTTATTTCCCCTTAGAGAAAGCAAAGAAAAATGTCATAATTTCCAATTTGGATATATATGCAGCAACAAGACACCATCATTTCCTTGCCAAAGACAATCCTTTCATCTGGCATCAAAGAAATAAAATCCATCCTACACAGATGAATATTAGTTTCTTCTTTATCTCCCTTGCGATATATTTCACAGTGTCAGAAGCTATTGCAAATTTCAGCATGGTTCTTACTATGAGAATTTTCCAATCAATGCCTATCTAGCTTTTTACATCCAGAAGGTTAGATTACATGGTGAATGAAAATTCTCCATTTTAAGTGGCAGTTCCATTGACATCAATGGGATTGTTTTCACACTGAATGAATTGAGATCATGCAACAGAAATTTTTGCTCTGAGTAACCTCTTCATCCTGTGGCATGTAATGGAAATTTTTCCCCCAAATGATCTGTCAAATATGGGAGACACCTGACAAAACTATATCCAATGCTATGTCTTATATTATTTCTCCACTGTGCCCTCCTTATTCCCTGTACTCAGCTAACCAGACTTTGATACCATGAGCTGATAGCTACAGAAGGACACCGTGTGTAATGATATCCAGCATCTGTTCAGCTTCAGTGAATTCAGTTTCTGTTTTGTGTGTTTCAAATGACAAATTTCACTTGTCTACAGCACTCTGGGCCTTCATGCAGATTCTGATTCTGGAAGCAAATGGGCAGAGTTAGTTTGAAAACTCCCTGCTGTGATTCCCAGGGGGTTCCAAATTGTTTGCCAGCAAAGCAGAGGGCTGGCTTCCAATGAAAGAATGGTGAAGATGAACTGGAGAGAGGCCAGTGTCAAGTGCTAACATGACCTTGCTGAGCCCAATGCACTGGGAACAAAGCAGGTGTCAGTTTTGGCCAGGACTGAAGGAATACGTGCTTTGACATGGCTCAGGGGGTGGTCTGAACTGGGAGACTCGGGTTCTAAACATTTCTGTCCCAAAAGCTGCACCCCACTCAAGATGCAAAATTCCTTTCTGAATGCAGAGCTGGTGGCTGTGTGACTTTGCTGCTAGCCTTCAACATCTACCAAGGTCTGAGTGTCTCCCGCTACACTAGGGAAGTCCCAAGCATATGTATAAGTGCTTTGCTGGATTGGAGCCAAAGGATGCAACATATTTGATCAGCCATGAGATGTCTGTTGCAATCAATGGGCCTCATGGGGCTTGAACCTAGCATATCGTGTTGAAAATGTGGTGGCTTGTTTTCAAGACTTCATTTTTATCAAACACAAATATTTTTAGAAGAGTCACTTGCTATATTTACTGCTGAACTGTTTGCTGTGATAGCTTTCTCAGCTTCAAGGACAGTTTCTCCACAATGTATCATAATATGTGACCTGTACTATACACGAAGGACCAACCCACGCTCAGTGAGGTCAGTAGGTCATAATTCAATGGGTGTTAATCAGGCCCTGATCCTGCAGTGGGATCTAGGCCCTCAGCCCCTGAAGCTTGAGCAGGGTCCCATTGCTGCCAATGGAACTCCATCATATTTTAGACACTGATTTCCCATCATAATGTTAGGCATATATTTACAAATGTGGGCACCTAAAATTGGGCACTTAAATTAATATTTATCATTATTTATAAGTGGCCTGATCTTCAAAGATGCTGAGTACCTGCATAACCCACTGTCCTCAATTAATGTTGATTTTTTCCCCCTAAAATAACAGACATCTCTTTACTAAGGCCAAAATTTTCTGAAATAATGGAGATGTTTTATAACAACAAGCTCTGGCTTCCTGCAATCTCCAATTACACAACAGTTCTGCAGGATTTCTTTTGTTTATTTCTGGCCATTACCAGGAGAGATCTCTTTTATGCATGCAAAGTCGTCATCATTCTGCCTATTCTAATCTTAATTTTAAAAAAATTCTCTGGCTGACGCACCAAAGACACTTCTTTTTCTGCCGCAGTCTCTCCTTTTCACATTAAAATAGAAATATTGCATATGTACTATTGCTTCCAAGAAGCACATCTTGAATTAAACAATGAGACATGACAGGATGTGTAGTAATCCTATGGAAAAAAATTGAACATGCACATTTGGACACTTTAAAAACAAATTGCATTGACTTAACCTCACTAGTCTCCTATTAAACATCATTTCAAGTTTAGTTAGCTAATATTATAAAGGAAGAAATCATAGAATATTATTCTTCCTTAAAAATATTTTACACGAGCGTGCCTTCAGGAGGCACTCAGTGTTGAAACTGAACAGCAGTCCATTTAAAAAGAAATGTTTGTATACCAGACATGATAAACCTCTGGAACTCAGTGTTACTAGATATCACTGAGGGCAATATTTTTGTAGAATTGGGAATAGACATTTATAGAGCTAACAGGAACAGCTGCAGTTACATAGATGTAAAAAAGAAATTAAAAAAAAGTCAGATGTGGTAGGAACTCCCATATTTCAGGGCACGTACCAACCACTAATTGACAGGGGCTGGGACGAAGCATCCCATCTTGGCAGGTTATTCTGTAATAATCCACTGCAGTTTTGTTGCAGCTTCCTGTGAAGCAGCTGGCACTGGCCAAAGCCAGACACGATACTGGATTAGATGGATGATTAGTCTGACCTGATATGGCAATTCCTATGTTCTGAATAGATACATGTCATAAAATGGTGACATGTTTATGTGGAAAAGAGTCCCAGTCTGAAGATTGTTTTCCTATGCATGAACCCACTTCCCAGCTTAGTAGGTGCATGATCCCCTTTGTATTCTATCCAAAAATTAAACTTCCTTTAATAGGAGTAGGCAGGCACATATACACCGTCATCAAGGAAGAAGTAATGGAATTATGGTTATGAACACAGAGATATGTTTGCACAAGCAAAATTTTTATTTTCAACTGCATATGTATCTTCACAGCCCTGGGTGGTCTTTCAGCAGGGCTCTAATGGAGCATGGACCCCCAGTTTTCAGCTGTCTGACTTGCAGAATCCCTGCTACTGCTTGCTATTCCCTTGGGGGTGAATCCTCCTTGCCTGAAACAGGCACAGATTAGAGCAGCTGGTCACCCACCCTGTGCTAACAGCTCTTGCTCTCTTAGGCCTCTCAAGGTGTGTGTGTGTTTTACGGGGCGGAGAAGGAGGTCTGTGTTTCTCCCATAGCACTTGAGGTCAACAACTGATCATGTTTTGAAATCCTAACCACAAACTCTGATTAAGTGCAGTATACTCATTCCTTTCCTGTTCATCTGCAGAGTATTCAGCCTGAATGCTAAATGTGTTGGCTGAGCATCTAATTGATGGTGATTATAAAACAACCACCTCCACCCAACAACCCGTTCTACACAATATTTAAAATGCAATGCAGTGCTCCTCTCTCGCAGCAGGTGGCAATGCAAAATGCTACATAGTAGCAATGAGAAAGCAACATTCCAGAAAATGCTCTTTAAAGCTCCTGGAGTTAAATTATATGTGCCTCCCATTTTGTGAACCTCCTGTGGCTCTGCACTGAAATAGTAAGACATGTTTTGAATGCTGGTGTTTGCAAAAAAATCATTGACAGTGCTGTCCAGAAGGAGCTCTCTGATGGGAACAGTATCACGTGGATAGGGGGCAAATGTCCTTGCAAATGATCTGAGAGATGAAAGAACATCCAGTGCTGTGAAAAATGATACTCAGGTGGAATCAGTGCCTTAGGGTTATTTAAACTTTGTGGGCCCACTGAAAGGACCAATGATCTTTTTTGGAAGGGCCTGAACTCTAATTATAACCTTACTAGCACCCATGTAGATCAGGAGTAACCCCACTGAAAAAGTTCATAGTGTTACACGGTGTAAAACTAGGATAAACAAGATTGGAATCAGGCCCCAGGGGACTGGTCTACATTGGCAGCAATAGTCAAGGGGAGATACGCAAGCTATGTAATATACATCATGTAACTTGCATATCTCCAGTCAACGTACTTATGTTCATGTGGTGCAGCATTTTCATGGCAATGCGTCAATGAGAGACGCCCTTCCAGCCACACAGCTTTACACCTTTTGAGGAGGTGGACAAATTCAGTCAACTGGAAAGCTCTCTTTTATTGAATGTAAGTCTATACAGACCAACTCAATCGATGCTGCTGCATCAATGCCTGCCACTGTTGCAGTGAAAGTTAATCTGGGTCTCAGATTCCCAGCACAGTTCCAAAAGGACATGGTGTACAATAAATCACTTTGATTTGATAACATATCTGAATAGGTTACAGGAACAGCTAAACTTTAATTTTTGTTTTTCATTCTAATATAATTCAGGGTTTTTTTTGTTTGTTTTGTTTTTGCAACAGTTACAATGCAAAAGACATTTGGAACGAAATGCTACCATGAGAAAAAGTAAAATATTTACTGGTGCAATAGTTACGGATCCCATCCAGGGACAAACATACATGACTGGCTGGGGTGTGCAACTCAAAGGAATTATAGTAAATTATACATTTGAGAAAACAAAGCACTCTTTGGTTGAGGAGAATAAAGCTTAAATCACCCAATAAAATATTTGTATAATAGTAACAATTGCACTTGGTATCTGAGGCTTTGATGATTACTGTAGTCAAAGACAAACAGCCACACGTAACTAATCTAAGGCCTGATCTGATGCTCACTTTAGTCTAGGGAGCCATGCTGATTTACGCCAGCCAAGGACTGGGGCCAGTAAGAGTTTTGCTGGGTGATGAACCAAGTTTCTATACAGCAGCCTCCGCATGAGGGCTGGATAGAAGTGAAATATTTTGTTTAATTTTATTTATATTGAGAGAGGGGCTCAGATTTGGTCCCTCTGTTTAATTTCCCGTTTTCTTTGTTCTGATCAATATTATTGCCTAGCATGACTAAAGAATGTGGTATGTATCCTGGGTCTGAGTCTCTGTTCTCAGGGTGTTCTGATTTGGTAGCATTTTGTACTGATGTAAGTGATATCATAGCGTGCAGGGTGTGGTCCCTTGAATTTATTAAAAATATTCATAGGTTCTAGACCTATAAATGTAAACTTTTTAAAATCTAATTCTAAAGCGTAATCCTGGAAACCCACCAGGATAGGATAGGCACATTTTTAAAAAAATCCTAATAATTTTTTTTTAAAAAAAGATAAGATCTAGCTAAATACTTTGCCAAGTATTCACACTGAGAAGAGGGATGCTTGATTGGCTCCATAAAAAAGACAGGTTTTTTTCTCCACCAGGAGAAATGTTCTGCAGAATACTGTGCAAAGTAACTACAGAAATCTATAGTGGAAAAGGTGGGTGAAAGATTGCTGCAAACCTTTTGTCATCTTGCAAAGTTTGATGACTTCTTGTCATAGCAACTCCTGGGAAGCAAGACTTCTCTTATCACATGTTGAAGTAGTGTTCTAAGTGGGAAGAGATATCATACCCCTATTGTTTTGACAGCACGTAGACACCAATGTCTGCCACCCATCACTCAAAAACATCTCTTCTGCAGAAATGGTTTATTGTTTATCAGCTTCAGCATGAGACATCATCCACAGTTGTTACTGTTGTCGAAGATTGTTAGTGAGATTACTGAGCTATTCATGTCAGTTGTTATGAAAGTGGATATTTTTGGCACACAAACAAGCCATGAAAATTCACTTTTAGTGATCTGTCAAATTTCAAAAAGTAACACTGCATTGATTATTCATAGTGTTATACATGTGCCAGCTATATTCATCTAAGACAGACATTTTACAAAATAGACTGTGCTGTTTTATTTCAATGGATTATATCAAATCACTATATAATAATTAATGTGATTAATAACATTGATGAATACTGATTTTTTTCCTTTTGAAACCTAGAGTCAGTTTTGGATAAATTTACATGTAAAAATAAAACAGTGGATCTCTTGTTTTCCTCTATTATGTATATTAATATGACAATTTTATTTATGTTACAATTTGTCCCACTTGTTACTTTATGTGACATTTGAATTCATTATGTTCCCTCTATGAAGTGAAATCTGGGGGGTTGTTGGCCACTGTATCCCTCAAAACTGTGTACAATTTATAAATGTTGTTCAAATATTTGAATGATGCAATTTTCTTTTCAATTGTTATTTACTAAGGGCCTAATCCTATCTACATAAAGAACATCACACTATAGAGAATCTAAGGCCTGAACCAGTAAAGGGCGAAGGTTCAAATTTTTAAAGATATTCAGGTGCCTAAAGATCCAGGGAACTGTCTAATGGGATTTTCTAAAGCATCTAAGTATTTAACTCTCATTGATTTCAATAAGAGTTAGGCACAAAAGATGAAAAATATTTCAGTAGAAGTTAGACACCTAGATGCTTTTGAAAATCCCCTTATGCACCTATTTCTACCTTTTCACAACTAAATACCTTTACAAATATGATGTTAAGAGCCTCAAGCTTTCAATTATTTAGTTGAGCTCCTTGCAGGATTGGGTCCTATATCTGTAAGGGTATCATGTAGTTTCTTTCCTTGCTCTTCTTGTGAAAAGTTCCCACATACCTGAGCTGTTGTTTCCTGCCAACATGGTTGGACTGACAGAGGATCTTCCCAGTCTACTGGACACAACTGATGGTCCTGGCGTTCCATCCCATTCCTGAGCTTTTATTGGCTCCCTGGAGGAAGATGACCCATGGTGACCTCCTCGCTCTTTGTTTTCCAACTTTGGTAGTGGTTCAGTACTGTGGCTCCTGATCTTCAACTCATCTAATGGTTCTACAAAGCATACAAAATCCACATTCCATCATTTAGTGCATTTCAGTTGAATTCATGATATAATATTCTCTCCCATACAGTATTCTATTTTCACCAATCACCCAGTACTGTAAATGTATATAATCAATAAGTAAAATTGTGATTTGTTACTCTAATAGACAAGTGATCATCCTTAATTGTCCCTTTTGATGAGCAATGAATAACCACAAAGAGGTTGAATATGGGTAAAACTGGCAATTTTTAATTCATTTGTTTTTGTTAAACTACAATATATTATGAAAATACTTATTGTGTGAAAAAATTATGCCCCATTTTTAAAGATAACATTTAGGAAATGACCTTCTTTACAGCTCTCTAGTCCATGCTAACTGGTCCTTCTAGAATTCTCTATTTCCCAGCAAGTTGTTTCCTAAGGTTTATATTGTTCAGCTGATGGCGTTTTGATTCTCAGGATCATTAATAGAAGGGGCAAAAATTCTACAGTACCTGAGTAATTTAAGTATTTCTAGTATGTCCAGCAGCACAATCTATTCTCCAAATCCTGCTCACACAACTCACTTTAATAATCTCTCTGACGTCAAATGACTGGCTGCTCCATTTCCATTTGCAACCACAGGAGTTGGTGCAGAGTGAAGAAGGCAGGCAAATGGGAGAGGAAGAGGCAGATTCTTTACAGTGAAGCCAGGATTTGAGCAGTTTTATCTATCCCTGGTGATTGTCTATTCCTGCCAGAGCTCCCTCTTTTTTTCCTCCCTCACCTCTTCTGTGACAGACTTGTCAACAGGGTGGGGCATGGTATTTCAAACTAACTCACCTCCAGTGGAATTAACAGATAGTTTCCATTTTTTTTTTTTTTTTCTTTTTTTTTTTTTTTTTTTTTTTTAATGATCTGTGAACAAATTGTACTAAAACATATACAGGGGAAGCATTTAAAAGCAACATAAAAATCGCAACAGTTAATTATATTCTGTCAATTTATTAAAAGCCTGCTGATCTATGTTTTTCCTATTTGATGAAAATTCCCTCTGGAATTTTATGCATCAGATTTAAGCACAAAGGTATTCTTCTTCCATATTCTAATTTATAAACATTTGGGATTATAATGGAAATGCTGACCCATCTTGTATTCAACATCACTGTGTGGAGCGCTGTAATGTTAATACAGTGTTAGCTATCTATATAAATGGAGAAGAGAAAGACTTACACTACGCTTACACAACACTATACACAGAATTGTTTATTGTATTTGAATAAAGATAGATTAGATTTCTCATTTAGCTTTTGGGTCCCTTAATATTGTAATCTGTTGATGCAGTTTCTTCTGAGAAAAATAATATTTTCTTTGGAAAATCCCTCAAGAAAACATTAAGGAGAAGACAAATTTATCATTTCTAATGAGCAGGTATGCATGTACCTTATGGAATCAGTAAGATACCGTATGAATTACTGTCAGTTTACAAGCGTGGTATTGAAAAGGGAAGAAACTATAAAGATTTTAACAATGTTGTTCACAGGAACATCTTTTCATTTCCAAGCTTTAAGATTTTCGTAGGTAACGGTAGTAAAAAAAAAAAAAAGAATATCACAAAACAATTCTAGGTTGAATATTCACATAAAGAATATTTAGAGTTGTCTCAAAAGCAACATAATCTTAAAATCTAGCAATTATTTACTGCCCTTCCTTGAATTTTTAGTCTCTGATTACTTTAATATAGAAATATCTTTGGGAGAAAAACAATACATTCTTTCCCCGCTTTGTAACCCAAATGGCTATATAGGGAGAGTACTAAAGAATAGTTTGCATCCATATTACATGACACATGCTTCTTAGGGACCTTCAGCATGGAACGTCTGCCACCAAGACTTGTTTATGCATTCTTAGAGAGACTGGGTAATGCAAGAAGCCATGTAGAGAAGTTTACTGACATAGGGCGTAATTAATTGAACATTTACACATAATTATAGAAGAAACGTATCTGTAAATGCCATGTTACTGGGAAAGTGGAAGAGGAGAACAAACATCAGAAATTCATTGGAAATATAAACCAAAGACATTGAATAATGGTCCAATCCTAGGAGGAGCTGACCGTTTGAAGTACTTCTTCAAAGTACTGAGTGCCCATTTTACAATCAAACCAATGGAAATTGATAGGGACACACTTACCTCTGGTCTACACTGAGGGGTTAGGTTAATGTAACACTCTTTACTTCGACCTTCTACAGCCTGGGTACACACTCAGGCTGCTGGAAGGTCGAATTAAGGGAGGTTACAAGTCGACCTTGTAACTCCACCCCTCCAAGAAGCATAGGGTTAAAGGTGAATTTAATAATTTGCCTTAACCCCAGTATTGATCCTAGCCTCCTGCTGGGGGCCCCAGGAGCTGGCGGGGGACTGCCAAGCTGGCAGCTCCAGCGTGGGAGGCTGCCGAGCTGTCAGCTCCAGCCCCGGTGCCGGAAGCTGGCAGCAGCCCTGGGCCAGTGTCTACACTGTGGGACAGAAGAAGGAGGAGTAAGAGTGTCCTGTGGACACTCTCCTCCGGCTTTATTATGTCGATGTATTAACATCGACTCTAGATGGTGCCCCAGTGTAGACATGGCCTTAATTTCATAGGTTCAATCCCTAACTCGTAGCAAATGTGCAGACTGAGGTTATGGAAAGGAAGTATTTATCACCACCAGAGCTCCATTGCAACGTTCGAAAGAACTATTCAACAAATCTTTCAGTTGCTACTGTATATGCTTTGATTATTTTAGTGAGAACCCTTTATGTTTGTGACTTCTTAGTGCTGATTGAATACAACCACTTGAAATTTCACACAGTGACAAAGTCTTCCCTTAGTTACAGAAGAAGCACTCCAGTTGCACGTGGAACAATGAAGATCAAAACCACTTCTTTTCACTTTACAGACTACAGAGCAGCATTTGTACTTATTATTTGCTATAAATGAGTCTTCTGAATGTCACCGTATGCTTCTATTATCATCTGAATCAAACGGTGGCAATTTTCTGCAAACAAACTGAGCTGTGGAAATACTCAAAGGCAATTTAAAACAGATTGATTAAGCGATGAGACCCAACAGGCAATCAATTTTGCATGATGTTATAAAGGTAACCTGACAAAAGAGTGAAAGAGGTGCAATGCAATGCTCTGATCCTTCAAACACTTCCTACCAAATATAATGCTAATTACTCAGTGAACTCACTTGCTTCAATGGCACCACCCCGGTCATAGGTACTATATATAGTGTTTTTTTCAGAGTCAGGCTGTAGCTGTTAATTTTGAGGGGCTGCATAATTGTCATTCACTTCAGTGAAGCTACAGCAATTTATTCCAGCTGAGGATCTGCCCAGGAACATGTTTGGGCTGAACAGCATTAAAGTTGGTCTGCATTGATTAGACTTTGTTGATCAGCATCAAGGAAAAGTATGTTATATATTTAGAATACTACAAGTAGGAAATAGAGCCATATCCTCAATTGATATTAATCAGTGTAGCTGCTGGGGAATTGGTAGAGCTATGCCAATTTACCCCAGTCGAAGATCTGGTTTATAGTTTATTTCTTAAGATTTTGTAGAAAATCAGTTTTCGCTTGTCAGTCTAGATTTCATATATTTCCATTCCTCCTATTCTTTCCAGGGGAGCTTCAGCTCCAAAGTTATCTAAAAACTAATAAATCCTAAAAATGAAAAGCAGATTGGATCAGACTATAATCTCATGTAGCCCATTTTAGAGCCCAAAACATTGTTATTGGATGATATTTATCAGTAACGCTGACACACAGTCAGAAAAACAATATGCTTGATGTTTTCCACAGCCTTCTGGAATATTTGATTTCATCTCGTTTTGGAATATGTTAAAAAAAATTAAAATAAAAATGGCTACATTAATTTTCAGACCCCGCAATTTGAATATGGTTCTACTTTACTTAAATGAAAAGGGGGAATAAATTCAGCTTCACTGAAATTTACTAATATATTATATTATATTTATATATACTTCAATTTATCATAATATACACACACACACACTTCAAATTTAAGGCCATAGGCATTCTTATTTATAAAGCATCTAAAGGCATATTCTGATTTGGGATTATAAAATATGGGATTATAATATATTATTCCTTCAAATCCCATTTTTTGTAAATTCACCATACAACCTCCTATTATGTCTGAGGGATAATTTATTTTCACTGGTCCAGTGAAGGCTTTAGAGGAGCAGAACGCTCCCCTTCTTGGCCATGGAACTTAACTAGAACCATTCAGTGGCCATTACGCCATCTCTGCAGTTATCAGGGCTTTCTCATGCCATCCACCATTCTACACTGCTCTCCACTGCTGAGGATGGAACTCCCTGGAGCACAGCTCAGTGGCCCATACAATTGTTAGAAATGTTCTCATTGTTTTCTATAATGCCTCAGGCACTGAACATACAATGGATATTACATAGGCAGAAAGCTACACACAGGTGGAGCCATGATGAAATACCCATACGGAGATAACCTTATTATATTATTGAAGGAGAAACGCATGATTTTATGGGTGGTTGATGATTACAGTTGTGATAGTGAAAGACTTAAAGGAATAGTTCTGCAGTTCTGCACAAAAGCCATAGCAGATCTTAAATGCTCAATTAACCCATAATGACAAAAGGTAACATATGCTCTACAGAGAGTTAAGGCTCATCAACTATTATTTAAAGGACACAATAAAACAAAATTGGATTTAAGATATATTATGCTGTTATTGATTCTGTTCGATGGTAAGAGTCAAGAAGAGCCATAGAAGCCCTCTGTTACTTGAGTTCCTTGAAGCACATGTAGAGTATATGTTATCTATTGTCAGTATGGGTTAATTGAGCATTTAAGATCTGCTATGGCTTTTGTGCAGAACTAAGTAAGATTTTGAAATCTGAACATCAGTATGGAATGTCTTTATTGTTCAATAATTCTTAACCCAAAATATTACAAAAAATGTAAATGTTAAGAAACCATTCATTGCTTTGAACATTTATGGATACTGTTCACTGAGATTTCCATAAAGGAGTTCACATGCCTGAAGCGCTTCCATGTGTCATTGTATTTCAATATTCAGAAATTGCACTTTCCATATATGTTTCACCTAAATCCCAGGCCTTCTCATTTGATGAGAAAGATGGCAGCTAAAATCTCTTATGGGGTACATATTTTCTAAATAATTGACATGCATGATTTGAACATTATGAAAGATCCGTTAATAAGTGCATGGAACAGACATGGGTTTGATGTGATCTGTAGTTTCGGAGGCTTTGTAAACTCTAAATAACCTGAGAAACCCAGCTAACCAGTTGTAATTTAGACCAAAGTAATCTGACAATCAGAGCTAGAGAAAAGACTTTACCTAAAAAGTTAATTATTCAAACAAATATACTTATGTGGCCAACCTGCCACTAGCTGCTCAAGCACATATTAATTCTAGATCATGATGCTTATGCTTATTGGAATGCTAACTAACAAACAAACAGCAGAATCATTTTTAAGGAGGCAAATAAGCAATGGTGGGAAGAAACTACAAATGAATGCTGCTCTTAACCTTCTTTCTGTAATGTACAACCCAAAGATCCATGTATTATTCATTCTTTCTTTTTACTGTTATAAATGAAAAATTAAAAAAAAATTAAGCATAGAACCCTTACTCTGCTGTAACATATGAAGAAACGTGTGTGCATGTTCTAAAGAAACACGTGCATAAGATCTTTGCAGGACTGGGGCCTTGATGTACAAAGCTGGTAAATTACGTAGGAGTGGATTTTTAAAAGCACTAAACACCGGCATAATTTTTCTCACACTGAATTCAATGGGAATTTTACAGTTGACTCCAGACAGACTAGAGTTAGGCCAATGCTGAGCCCTTTCGAAAATCCTGCACCTAACCTATGTGCCTTGCTCTCAACTACTCTATCTGCAAATTTGGGATAACATTATACTCACATTTATAAGGCACTTTAAAATCTTGGAATGAAAGCATCTTCGATGAGCAGTTATCTGTCTGATCTGCGCAGACCATTGTGTACAAAGATATATTCAAAAACACCACAAAGAAAATAGTATAAATACTACAAAAAGAAAGATTCAATACTTTGAGAAATTATATTTATAACAATCAATTATGACTACATTACACTACCAATGAAAGCCTTTTCCTTATCTTTATTAAGTTGGTGGCTTGTATCTTCTGTCTTTATCTGATTGCTTATTAAACAGAAGTTTGCTTTTCATATCAATTTTGAATACTCATTTCTTACAGAGAACTGGGGCATCCGGCTTGCTCAATTAAAAGCAGTTCTGACCTAGTTCCGTGCAAAAGCAATAGAGTGCTTGAAAAAGAGCCATACAAACCACCCAAGCCAGGAGACAAGACTGAAATACATCTAAATATTAATTCAACACATGCGTTCATGAAATGGAATGTGGCATAGCTAATAGAGAGACATTCCCCACTGCCACCCTGGCAGCATTTAGGTATATGCACGATGCCCCTTCAACTCAATAGGTATAACGGAAGTGACACATGGGCTCCACTATCTTCCCCACTGTTCAAATTTTGGCTCTGCTACTAAAATGGAGCAGATTTGACTCATATCTAAACAGAGAGGAGATGTACCCTGTAGAATCCTGCACAGATACAAATATGTGGATCTACAGCCGATCTGCATCTGCAAGAAATGCTCCATGGATATCCGCATTGCATCCGTGGATGTGGATGTAATGCAGATATCCGCGGATTTGCAGGGCTCTACTAATGGATCCCTGAACAGAGAGAAATATATGGATCCGCATCCAATCTGCATCCACAAGAAATTGACTTTTTTAAATAGAAAAAAAGGGCCACATTCTGACAGTCATGTTCCTATTGGATAAGCACCGTTTTTCGTAAGTGCAATAGCTTCAGAGTTGTGCTAATGACCTTACTGGGGCTATCTGGGGAATAAGGTAATCTTTAGTGAGAATCAGTGCATCAGAAAACGCAAGAAAGTAAAGTTAGCAAATGTAATATGATCATTTGTCTGGGATATCTTTTTTTGGACCCCATCTTGCATGTGCTAAACTTTGCTATCTTGAGTAATCCTACTGAAACCAAGTTGAGCACATGTGTGTTTGCAGGATTGGGGGCTTAGAATGTCAACCCTTCTGGGAAGGTAGTGAGTCTTTCTTCCTATGTCTATAGATGAGCTGGTTGTCCCTTCTAGACTTAAGCTCTGTGAGTCTATAGACCCTATCATGAGGAAGTGAGGATTGCTCTTTTGACACTGTGAAAATATAAATAATAGTAACTGAACTCAAGAATGTGTGGTGCTGTCGAGGCTGACCTTAATGCATATTCTACCCTGAGAAAGGACTGCTGGAAATTACAATGAATATACTGTTCTGAAAATGAATTTTGGTGAGATGTTACCATAGATACATATATCGCTCTAGGACTTTGAGAGAATTTTGTGCCACTTTAGGAATATTAAACCTCATACTTCAGGACTTATGCCAGCCTCTAAGTGTTTGAAACCAGGATGGGACCTAATGTTGGGGGCGGGAAGGGGGCAGATGGTCCCAACAATCAGAGAGAGGACACTGGACCACAGGTATGATCTAATATGGCAATGTCTATATTCCTAAATTCTCAAAGTGGAGGATTTTTTCCATCAATTTATTGTTTGGATGAGCTTATTATGCAACACTGAACAATTGTTAACAACATTGACTTTGAACAAGAGAACTTGGTTAGTGTCTACAGTCATTCAACTATCCCTTTTCTCCAAACACCGTTCATCACGCTGAACACACCATTGGCCATTCCTGGTAATTACAGGGTTAATTCCAATCAATGAAATAATAAGTCTGGAACAAACATTTTCCACTTGTATTTAATCTCCCCCCCACCCCCACCAAACACCTGAAATTTTTTGATTTATGGAGTGATTTATTTCAGATACCCTGGCTCACTGGCACAGCACAACAAAGATGGTGCTAATTTGATAAAGCTGAAATATAGGATCACTTTAACAAAAAGGTGAGTGCACAGATTTCATGGGTACAAGTTTAAATCTTCACTTGCAAATGTAGTCTCTTTTAATACAAATTAGTGGTATAATGGAGCTGTCAAACATATTTTGTTGAAAAGCTTTTCACCAAAATAGAACTTTTAAAATTATATCAACAGTTCACATTAATATTTTGTACCATTACATTTTCAAATTTCTTGTCAAAAATCATTTTTATTTTGTTCTTAAACATTTTATTTAAACTGAAATTGAAATCATGTTTCAGTTCTAACTGAAAAAATAATTTTTCACTTTTAAAAATTTCCTCTCCACTTTTAGTCTCTCTCCCCCATCCCCCTTTCTCCCACTTTGCTGATGGCAAAAAAGGGTGGAAAGAGGAGGTGGGGAGGAATCAAATATATGAAAAACTACATTTTAAATTTTGATTTAAATCAAATCTGAAATTTTTAAAAAAAAAAACTTTATTTAGATGACAAAAAATATATATATGAAAAATTTCAACTGAAACTAACGTTGTTTCATTTTAGTCAAATTTTCCCTAAAAATAATTGCCATTTTTCCAATATCTCTGAGTACAACAAATGTATTAATAAAACTTTATTTAATTTTTCAAAAAATATGAGTGTTCACTTGTATTTTGTTCCTTATGCTACTAGTTGAATAGTTAAAATATATGACTAGGCTAGGAGTAGGAAATCAGGGAGTTATTCTTGATTCTGCTATTGATACAGGTCCTCATCATTCTAGGCCTAACATATGTGCTTAATTTTAGGCAACGTGTAAGTCTTTCTGGGGTTATGTCCAAGTCAATTGAAGACCAAAGAATAACACTCAGATTTACTGACTACCAGCCACAAACTACCGTTTATGCTATGCTGCCTTTCGTATTCTATTTTAACTTGATTAATACATCTCAGTGTTACAGTAGATTCACATTTCCAAAACAAGCTTTAGTTCTTAATTATGGATGTAAATTACACTTCTAAATAAGGCTTACCCATATCTATCCGGTTCAAATAATAGGCTTGTTTTCTTTCAGCTGATGAGTTAGACAATCAATAATTCCCTTATTCCAACATAAAGCATGATTAACTGTTAATGTCTGTACTAAATGCTTATTATGGATGGATGAATCCACTCAGATTACTAAAAGGAACTTAGTCCTTTGTATAAAATCAAAACTCAGTTGAACCCAATTCTTTTGTGGTTTATAATTATTATTTCTGTATGTTCCTGTATTTCTATTTCCAGAAATTTCTATTTCTGTTTTCAGCCTCAGCTGAACCCAGGAAGTTCTGGAAATCCCACAAGTTTTCCAGCTCAGTATCTTGATCAAGGTGAGCTGGATAATCCAAATAAAACATCTCCGAACATTTGAGGATTGTTCATCAGTGATGGTCCCATGGAACACCCATCTCATTGGTTGTGTCAAGATAAGATGTCCCTGCCCCTGTGAGTGGGTAAGGAGACAAAAGGGACCAAAACTTACGTGGAATGTTTCAGATAGCCACATTGACTAATCCTCCTTATATCCCATATTAGCATCTATAGTGTGAGCAAACAAGCATTGTGAGTGATAGGTGCTTTTTGTATGGAAGTAAGTTTTCACACAAGAAGTAAAGCCCTTTCATTCCATTGTCAGAATTTAGGACTAATCCAAAGCCCACTGAAGTGGGAGTCTTTCCTCTGGACTTCATTGACTGTTGAATCAATCCTTGACTGCGTTGAAGGCCTGAGCTCACCCTGCTGAGACCCAAATCAGAACTTTTAGCAAATCTAAATACTTTAAACCCAACATATAAACCATTTACTCAGCCTAAGAAATTGTTATTCTTTATTATTTAGATCAGCATGGAAACGATATTTTAAGAAACATTAAGAAGAACAATAATAGCTAAAGTGTTGCAAGAATTTCAGATCTTAAAGCAGAACTCATTTCTTTTGTTTATTCTCTGCATTCCCATACATGATTCTCATCATCTTCTCCCTTACAACACCACAGATTCTACAATGAATTTGCTTTACTCTAAGAAGTGCAGATAATGCATTTAATTAATCTCTGTCTCTTGTCAAGAAGTAGTGACAGCAGCTCAGGAGATCCTGGGAGTAGCATTCAGATCATGAGCAAGGGTTGGAAAGGTCTTCTTCTAATGATGACCTCCAGCACATTTTCAAGCTCTGCTGTATGTTTTAATTTTGGAAATGGGAAGCAGACTTTTGCTAGCAAAATGTATTCTTGCTTATGGTGAAATTGGGGAAATGGTTTCAGCTCTGTTGCCTTTGGAAATGTAAAATATCATTCTACTTTCTATAATGTACAATTGTTAGGGTTTTTTTACCTCTCTTTTTCGCTACAATTTATTTTAAGCAAACTTATTTTGAGCATATTCTGAACAGACACACACACACACGCACACTAGTCCCTCCCCTGGATTATATAAGATCTGTGGAAATGTATGTTATAAACATGCTGAGCCTAAAGAAAATTTTCTGTTAGCTTAAAATATAGAGAGTCTGTACGTGGAATTTTTGACCATTTGAAAGCATAGAAGGACTTGAGGTCTATTGCTATTTACAGATACAAAAATCACGAAAGTTTTCTGTACAGCCACGCTGTGATGTCCTAAAAGAGCCATATTAAGGAAAAGACTTAATGGCTGCCAGACGAACTGCCCGTACTGTCACATAAGCCAAAGGAAGACCCAAAGGAAGGTCAGACTCTGAAAGAGAGTGGATACATCTACCCTAGGAGCTAGGGGTGTGGATCTCCTGATCTAGTATGCATACTTACACCTGCTCTCAACAAAGTAGTCTGAGTATAAATAGCAGTTTAGCCATGGTAGCACAGGGAGTGACAGAAGAGCTGTGCCAAATACAAACTCTCCTGCAAATGGTGGGTATGGACTCAGCACAGCTCACCCATGTTCCATGCTACTAGTTATATTAGTACTGGCTTGATGAGAGCTAGTGTGCACATGTGTAGGTAAACAAAGTCTGAATGAGCTCTCCTCTGACATCTAATCATGGACTGGAGCAGACCTGCTCTGCCCAGGGGTTCAACAGACAGACCTGTTATGCCAAAGTGATCAATTTTGGCTTGCTTTGGGTTACAATTCATTGTCCCTGCATTCAATATTAAAGTCAAGTGTTGTTATCCTTATTGTATGGATAAAAGGCAGCAGAACAACACTTACTATTTTGTACACTGCTCTGTTTGAGGGTGTCACCCTAAACTGAACCTCCCTGGCAAAGCAAATCCCACTGAAAATGAGAGGAGGTGGAGCAGGTGTTTCTATGGGATGGTGTAGACTCTGCCTGAAGCGACCTAGACACCATTTGACATCTGCTCCCGGCACATCCTTTAACAACAGAGCTGATTGGACTCAATTGAGAGTCTGTGTTGCTGTTTAATGATTGCAAGAGGGACAGTGTTGCAGTGAAAGACAATGAAGAAGCAGCAGCAGCAGCAGAGAAATCTACTACCCAGTGAAATCAGTCAGATGAAATCACTAAGACCCAGGCTATGTGAGAAAACCTCATAGAAGGATCATTGGTTTGACTGCATATGGCAGTTCCTAGGTTCCCTAGCACAGGAAGGAAGAGTCACCATCTTTAAAAGCTCAAAATCCACATCATAAAATGTTAGTTATTACTTTATTATTAGTTTCGGGGAGGAATGTCTGGCAGTGGCATAGCAAGGGTGTCTGGCACCTGCCAGCACCCAGGGGCCAAGCCCACATTTATACTCCTCCAGGCATCCCACGCCACCCCACATCTTTCAGGCCCCCTGTCCCAGTGCCCCCCAGCAGCCGGGTGCACAGGGGCTTGCCTTCCCCCCGTCGCTATGCCACTGATGTATGGGTACCACAAAAGGATATCTCCTCTCTAAAGGACTCAGAAATAAATTTTAACAGATTGTATTTATGCAATTTAACTGAAAGTAATGCCTGTTTGGATTTCTGGGAAACAGCACAAGGTTAAATGTTTTTACTTCTATTTTTATTATTTCCAGGCACACATCAATCTGTTGTGCATTCTGCAGTCTATATATTTAGGAAAAGCAATAATAAAACTCCCAATGTATAATGCATTTCAAGTTTTACTAGATGACTTAATCTTGAATATGGGCTTTTGTAATTACAAATGTCAGATTTATGTCTAATAGCCACACACAGAGCTGGTGTAAATTAACATTGCTCCATTGATTTCAGCTAAATTATGCTGGAATACATCAATTGAGGATTTGGAACCTAGAGGTTTAATTTTCACAGGCATAATTTTTTGTGGCTTAGAAATTTCTGTGCAGATGAATGAGTGGCACTCAGAACTCAGAGCCTGTCACAAACCCCGAGGTCTTCAAGTACAACAAGTATTGATTTACTCGCCAGTGGCAACTGTTAAATACAGGCCAAAGTAGATGCCTGTCATTGAATTTATTTAGAACAGATTTATTTCTTTAAACATGTTTAATATGGTCAAGAAAACCCATATCTTACTAGTACATGTAATCAACACAAAATAAAGCCTATTTTAACCATTTGAAATCTTGGTCAAAAGGACAGCCTTGTTTACTCGATTTCATCTTGATATTTTTTAACTCATAAAAAGAAATGTTGATTGAGCTGATGACCAGAAATGTATTTAGAGATCAAGCAGCTGAGGAACAAACACAAGGAATAAATATGTCCATACTCATCAGCCTAAAGCAGCAGCTGTTTATAAAAAACAAACTGAGTAATTATTTATGAAATTATGTCTTCTTCAATGATTCTATACTGTAGCAGTCCCCAGAGAACCTGACTTTTTCATGAGCCTAAATTGCTGAATTTGTCTCCTCTTCTGTGTCATGGTCCCAATTAAGGAAATTATCATGTCATTTCAAAATAGGCGTTTTCTATTTTAATATTTGTCTGTAACAAAGACATTCTTGCATTCAAATAATAGACCACTTAATTCTTTTGCCCCTCTGAGGCTCCACTGAAGGTCTCTCGTCTCTTGACCCCCTTCTCCTGGCTTTCCCCCTCCATGTTTATTTATAAATACATAAGCAGTTGAAATACAATTCTTCCTCATTTTCTCTTTCCAGTTCTGCCATTTCGTTCTCTCTTCTTCCATTTAATTGCTTTTGTAGAAGTGAATGGAGTTAACATTAGTGCAAAACTGCTGGAATGCAGTAGTATTATTAAGGAGATTGTCATGACAGGGCCAGGTTTTCAGAAGAGCCCAGCTTCCATCTAGGCCCCTGCCAAGGTTTCAAAAGTGCTTGACACCCAGTAACTCCCACTGTGACACTTAGGGCTGGCTATTAGGAAGAGCTCCATGCCAGCATGCTGAAGCTGTTTCAAAAATCTGGCCATGTGATTTTGGTGCTTATCTGGTAGCTGAACTCTTATGTAAATCTGGGTCTGCTTGCCGTTGCTGTGTTCTTTCGGAAGTCTGGCTCATAGTCATCAACACAGACAAGAAGACAAATGCATGTCTAAGGAATTGAAGATGGGGAGATGGGCAGGGAGGAAAGAGAGAAAATTAAAATAAACAGCAAAGCCAAAAAAGAGACGAATGAACAAGAGGAAAAACAATCAAAGAAAAACTGGAAGGGAGAAAAGAGAAACCTCTATGCAAAAGTGAAGACAGACATATGCATTAAGGCAAGTGTGAAAAGGGGTATAGAGAATTAAGTACTCTTAAAGTACAGGGATTAACCTTGCTGGTTTTGATAAGACGACTTGCTAATATGACCAAAATATTAGCAGCATCCCTATAACATATAGTATATTGTTGCCATCAGGAATGAGAGGGAAGTGCTGCAAAGGGCAGCACCATTATTTGGTTGTCCTGTGTCACTCAGTTATCTAATGCAATTGGCAAGAGTTTAAGCATGACCACTGTATCCAGTTACGTTGACTGAGTCACTCAGTTTGCCCAGAGCGTATGAAGTGAATATATGTCTTATCCACATCCTTAGTGCAGATTGAATTACAGACAGAAATAGCCCTCACATTTCCACGTTTTCTGTATACCTGCATCTTTTCTCCCACGAAAGCTCATGCGATAAATAAATCTGTTAGTCTTTAAAAGTGCCACAGGACTCTTTTGTTTTTCTACAATAGACTAACATGGCTACCCATTTGGAATGCATCTTTTCTGTCATTGTGTAGATATGTAGCCAAACATGATGATACAAAGTGAGATTCGCGTGCTCACATGTGACAATGATGCTGTAATACAGTTTTATCTAACGTTCTTTTTCAACTCATTCATTTCAGCCTGTTTGATTTAGCTGGGTGAAATGGTACAGAAACCCACAACGAGGGCCTTCAATTTCTGTTTGCATATAATTTATTTCCATTTATTAATGTTCTTTTCTACTGCAAATACATAAGAATTTTATCTTTATATGCACATGTTCAAGCTAATGGGAAATTTGTTGTGTAGCCTACAGTAGTGACCACTAAAAAGATGTGTGTTTGTGAGTTTCTGCATACACTGTAAAATCTACGTATGCAATGAACAATAGTTGTAATGCCACCACCGTACTTAGCCTCTCCACAAGGTCTTGTGTCTTCTGGCCTATGGAGCATTTCATTTACAGCTGTAAGTGAAAGATAGTGAAGAAATTCGTCATGTACTATTTTCAGAAGGTTTGGAGGTTCAGATTAGCATCTGAAGATTTAGAAAATGATTCGAATTTTCTGATCCTTATTGGTGTCTGCCAAATTCTAGTTTTATAAAATTTCATTATAATCTGTCAAATAACATACATGGAGAGGAAAAATAGCTAAACGCCTTAAAAACCAACCTATTCTGATTTCAAACTGAAGACTTTTTAACCTATTCTATGCCAAGAAATTAGTTCGCTAAGTAATAGAGAGAAGGTTGAAATTTTCATCCTAGCACTTTCCAATGAGCTTTGCAAGGATCTGGGTCCCTGTTGATCAGAAGAGCATATGAGAAAAGTAAGTTTACAGAAATTAATCAGTTAAAGCTAAATGCAAAATTTACTTGTTAGAACCATATGGCAGTCTGGCTCTCATTATGTATAATGAATTCCTGCCAAGGTCATTAGGAGTTTCCCTTATGTAAGAAAGAGCAGGATGTCAGAGTTTGTATACCTGGTGGCTTCAGGGTGAGACATTTGCCCTAATAGAATTCGGATAGTACCCTATTCAAAACTGAATGCTCCCTTTCCCAAAACATGGTTAAGCTCTAATTCACAGGCCTTCTGACGTTAGTGTTTCAACTGGAAAGAGGAATTTTAGCACAATACCTGAGATTGCCATCACACTCTCTTCAGATAAATAAATGAAGTTAGTTTCAGATGCAGAAATTTGGAAACAAATTATTTCTGACCTTAAGTTAACATAAATCTTGCAGTTTCTTTATATGGGTAGACACCAAGTTGAGTCTGCAAACCTTCCAGATACAGATGGATTGTATGGAGTATTATGTATTAGGGGTGACTGCAGAATTCACTCAAAGAAAATAGCTGATACAATATTTTTATAAATACTGGCCAAAATGTTCAAACCTACATGCCTACACTTAGTCTCCTTGTTGAGATATTTAAATAAAAATTCTGAAATTTTTTTTAAAGGTGCTGAATGCCTGATGGTTCAGTTGGTTTCAGTGGAAAGTTTGGGTACTCAAACTCAAATTCATGACATTTCTAATTAGACATCTAAATATGGCTTTAGAACCCTCAGTTTAGATACCCAAGTTTGATCATTTTGGCCACAGCTTACCTAATAACATAGTCATCCCAATTAATGGCCAAATTCATTTCTGGTATAAGCAGACAACTCCACTGGGAAATGTTTTGCTCTTAAAATTAATAGAAACTGAGTGCCAAATTTCTATAACAATTTTGAAAATCCGACCTATAATTTTTAAAAAAGTTACCCATTAGCTAACTAAATGTATCCCTTAGCTAATTTGTTTCTAAATCAAGGGCATCCTAAAATGCTATAAACACCAGATGGGTTTATACAGCTTACTTGCAGCAAGAGAGAGGGTGCGTCAAAATCAGGAATAAAAATTATAATTCCAAATCAGAAGGTTTACATTAATGTAGACTGAAGACCTGATTAAGGCTTGAGGGTTTTAGCGGTTCGATTTAAAGGGAGCCAAGGGAGCAATGAAAAGATTTCAAATAATCTTTTTTTAAAAAATAAAAATACTACAGTTTTAGAAAAAAAATATAAAATAAACATACTATAGATTTTCCCTTGTAAAACCTGTCATTTAATCAGACTTGTCTATTTCTTAAATTAGGTTTGACAACCATTTTGAATCCCACTGCTAACTATATTTCTCTTATTCCTATGAAGACTCTCTCTCTCTCTTTCACACACACACGACTTCTGATATTTGAGGTTTTTGTGGGATGGCGCTGGGCAGGTGTGGTAATAAAGAGATAAACAGCTTTTCTTGAGAACTTGGAGAAATGCCAAGCTACACCCTTACACCGCACTGTAAGATCAGGGTTCAAACTAAGGCTTAAGCCTAACCTCCTTTCTATCTACACGTAAATTGCACTAACCCAAGGCTCAGACGCAGAATTCCAGGACACCACAGGGCTTGATGGTCTAAGTTCAATCAAGTTAGGACAAGGTTGGACATACCCTCATATTTAGGAGGCTAATATGAGTTGGAGCTCATCAACTCTGCATTTACCTATAGGACCAGATCAGCCATCTTTCAATGAGCACTTTTATGTCTACAAGGGAGCCTCTTTCCTCTGCAAAGCTAAAATAAAAGCTAACCATACTTCTGGACAGCCTCATCACATATCCCATGCAGAGGCAAAACAACCATGATACATATCAGCAGCTTGCTCATTGGCTGAGCTGTTGCAGTGCATCACGGGAAATGCAGTTCAACTGGGGAATCCAGAGCAGAAGGGACATGAAAATCTAAACTGCAGCACAACAGCACCTCAAGCAGACAGAGCTTCATGTTGAGCCTACTCGAAATAAAATGTTTCTCCATTTTGAAATTGAAATGTTTATTCTATGAAAAGCTTCATTATCTTGACATTTCCTCCCTATTTGGGATGAATACAAATGTCAAAATATCAGAATTTTCCACAGGACACAAGTTCCAATTTCTGACCATCTGTACCATTTCTTATCTTACCCAGGAAAATAATTGTTACTGCAGATATAAAATGGAACTTGAGGTAAGCCTATGATACACATTCTTTCCTGATCCAGCAAGTTTCCTGAAATTGCCTTTGATGAGAATTTTACTTGTGAAAAAAAGACTATTTGGTTGAATTTTATCTAATAAAAATAATCCTGTGGGCTTGTCTATACAGAGACAGCACGATAGGGTGTATGTCTACACTGCTTTAGCCTGTGGCACACTGCCTACCTGGCAGGTTTTTGCTACCAGAATAAAAAAACTCTAAGGTGCATTTTGACCTACTGCTGGGACATTACACAACTTTTTGTGCAAAGTAGCAATGTCTACATAGCTAGTTACTGTACAGCAGGCTACAGCACTTTACCTTGCTGCATGTTAAGCCTCTGCAGAGTAACAGAGAGTTATGCCAGATATATTTTGAGCTACCAGAAAACCCAGAATAAAGTCCACTGAATAGACTTTGCCTCTGGATATGTATGCAAATTTCCCACAGAAGTCAACTGGAGTGGCAACCCTGTAGTCAAGTTGACTTTGCTCCAGGATTGCTACAGTACATCACTACTACACTCAGTGTGAATCCAAATTTTTAAAAAAATAATCTTACATTTAGCGTGAGTACTTCAAACAAGTGACTGAGGGCCAAACTGTGGATTTCACAACTTTCTCTCCCCCCACCCACTTTCATTTCATTTCCATAAATTTGTGCAAAAGACAAAATTATGCTAAACTGGCAAAAATAAAAAAGCACCAGAGCTGGCTTGCCAGAAACTGCATTTGCTTTCCCGTTGTTCAAATAAATGCAGAGTATTATATATATCCCAATTCAAAATTGTGTGAAAGCCTCAGGCTTTCTGCATGATTTGCATGAGTAAGATTTCTTAAATACATTTGAAGCCAAGTCAAGTGTTGCACTGTGTGTTATTACACACCAAAAAGTGTGACAGCTTGGTCTGATTATACTTTCAAACCCAACAATTTACTCTAATTGTGTTATCATGGATCCTTTTTGTAGAATTACAAGAGACATAATGTTCATTTTACTTGGTTACAAGTCATCCGACAGTGGTTTCTAGCTCTACAATATTTGAGCACAAACCCTGTTCTGGTAATCCCAGGAGATTAAATCACACTGTAAATACCAGATGAAATAAAGCAGGATTAGATTGACAGTCTGTTTACTTCCTCTACACAACACACTCCAGAGTCTTTCACTGTTAGCTTCACTACATAAACACTGTCCTTAAAGAAACCAAATTCGGCCTCTCTAATTACGGTACTCTTCTCTCTCACTGCTTATGGTCAATAACGAACACTTTAGCCCTGGAAATGCTCCTTGGTCAGCCAATAAGAAAGCTGCTTCTTGAGAAGATCTTGAGGGCAAGATCTGTTATAAACTCATATCTGAAATGCCCCCTAATAGTGTGCAGTCAATTTCAGTCAAGGAGAATAGACTGAACCTCTTTAAGGGTCATCTGTGACATGGTAGCATAAACAGATCCTGAAATGTCAGCATCTGGAACTAATGACACATTCACTGGAGGAATTTCTCAGTGTTCCAAGGCCAGCCTGCCTGTGCACACCAACAAGGAAAAACCATACAATTTATTCATTTCCTGGATGATACTGGATTTGTGTTTGTTTATTAACAAGCAGTAATATTTATTGCCAGCTTTACTCCTCCAGCGTTTTCTACCACTTCATTTTAATTATTTCTAAATGTTGTAACATACTTCACAATTGTCCTTTATTACAAGAACCTTCTCTCATTCTAGATCCAAATTTGCTTCCATCCCACACACAAATCTGGTGCTACTGTATTTTTATTACTGTAATTTATTTGTGGCAAAACTACTGAATCATGGAACTAAGCTTTCATAAAACACGTTCATGTTTGCAGGCTGCCAAACGATCCTCTGGCTAATTTCTGCTCTCATTTAGACTCAGTGGGGTACACAGAATACAATTCTCTTCCCACTCCCATTTATATCCATTGGGTTCAATGGAATAACTCCTGATTTACACTAATATACATGAGAAGGGAATCAGACCCAAGGAAAGGTATAAAACACTGGTGGGGTATGTAAAACTTCTGTAAGCAACAGGAGAATCAACTTCTGACTTTGGGGGATAAAGAGATTATAAATCAGTTCAGAATTTGCTCCATCTCTCTATATAACTTTGGTAGCCTGAAGACATCCTAAATATTGTCACTCATCTGGATGTAAGCCAGCACAGAATTGGGTACCATTCTGTTGCACTTCTGTCAACAAAATACAATGCACTGCTAGAACAAAAACACAATAGGGTGCTTCAAAATCACCTGTTTTCAAACAAAAGCATTTAAGCTTTTCAGGGTGCAAAATATCAGTCACAAACAAAGAAATCAGATCAAGCTCCCTTACTTAGCTCATCTATAAAAGTTTAGGGCCAAATTCCTGACACTGTCTTCAGTGTCACTGACTTTGAAGAATTTGGGGATGTGCTAATATCCGGGCCAAGTTCTACCATTCAGAATCACAACTTATGCAGTCTCAAGGTCAGAATACTGCAAGATGCTATGCATCTTCAATGTCAACTGAAGCTAATGAGAATACAGGGTGAGACATTTAGCCAGGAAACAATGCTGTGTGGTTTTTTTGTTGAAAGCAACTAGGATGTTTATCATGTTCTAAGATAACTCAAGTATTTAAGGAGCTGATTACACAAGGTATGAATCCCATGTGAATTTTGGGCACTCTAATGGGACTGGAGAGAGCTCAGCATCCCAATGGAGACTCTCAAGATCTTGCAGGACTGGGCCTTAAATCTTTCCATAGTCGTCTTTTGTGAGCCTTCATAATATAGTTTAAATTGCTTTGAAACATTGACATATAAAATAAAAACATGAAATACAAAAGCAGTTTTCATCAGTAATCAACTTTCCTTTGACAGCAGGAGTGTGACATATATAATTCATATTGTTGAGTTATGCGATTATTTGCACAGTTCTGATTTAATGAAATATGACGAGTTATAATTATAAAGATAAGATAGTTAAACATTGTATTGAAAACTTACTCTCTGCAGGTTCTTTAGATCTTCTGCCACTGGAGGACTTCCTCAGTAAACTTCGTCCTGAGGTAAAGAGGCTGGTTAATTCCTCTAGAGGACTGGTCGGTGTTCTAGAACGTGAACCACTCTGTGTTGATGACCCGTAGGTATTGACCGAGGCATTTACCATCTTTCCCCCTTCTGGCAACATATTTCTGGCTGTAGAATGAGGCACTGATGGAGAGCTTCTTGAGAGACTTCCTGAATGTACAGAGTCATAAGGTGGAGGTCTTTTGAGGCTTAAGGGGGTGAGAGACCTACCCATACTGACAGGAGAGGGTGAGGCAGAGTGACTTTTAGGGTAGCCATGTGGAGACTGTGTTCTGTATAAGGTAGAAGGATGAGGAGGTGAGGACGAGTGCCCAGGAGTGGCAGTTCCATGAGATACTGTCTGATCTTTCTCCAGTTTTTGATGGCCCGGTGTATGAGATGGCAGTGAAGATGGAGAAGCTCCAGCTTGTTGTTTGATGTAAGACACATTTTCTAATACAGGAAGCTTTGTGACCTCCAGTGGAGTTAGAGGAGACTCATCAGAATTTGGGGAACACTGCACTGGTGCTGGTGGGAACACCAGTAGTGGAGGTCTATGTGAAAGTAGATTTGGAAATGGTGGGGGGATATCACAAAGCAAGCCCTTGGGAGTAGATGGCACTGAGGACTTGGTGAATTCTAGGTCAGGCACTGTGGGAGTAGCACACTGAGAAGAACAACTGTGATGGTCATATTCACATGGACACTTTGAATCTTGGCCTACATCATCAAACGTAGGGTACTTCATCTCCTCATAGACTGCTTCACTTTGGTCCTCCTCCTCTTTTTTGAAGTCCCTTAATATATTCCCAACCATCTCAATATACACAGGCTCTTCCTCCTCTGTGTCTGGGGCGGGACTGCTGACCTGCGATAAAGAGGCATCCCTAGTGAGCGTTGCCTTCATGGGGCCATGCTTTTTCATGTAAGTTTCATCAAAAGATGTGCTCAGCTGAGTGTTTGGATTTCGTTTAGGCTTAGGAGGAGGAATCTTCTTTGTATACTCATCACTGTGAGGTCTTGGTTTGGCTGACGCTGCAAACAGAATGTGATATAAATTCATCAAAAATACTTAAACTTCTTTGGACACAGAATTTCTGTTACCATATTGTAATTCTAGAATGGATTACTTGGGACTGATTTATCGTTGCAGTGCTCCAACGTTATGCTAGTACTACTAAATGGAAAACAATGGCCCATTCAAAAGATGTCCTGCCCCAGAGGCAACATGCAATAGTCAATATTTTGGGGGGTGGGAGAGGCACAATGTAAAGGTTGGGATGGGATGCCTGACCACCCCACGCATTGCCTCTGCTGCCACCACCGGCCCTTTGCTTGCTCTCCTCCTCACTGGCTCTTCGCCCAGCTCTCCGTCTTGCTGTCTCCTCCCCACTTTGCCCCTTCACCTCCCCACCCCTATCTCACTACTCCTTCATAAACCCCTAGCGGGGCATGTCCTGCTTCCAATGCTAGGTGGAGAAACAACCCCTGGTGGGAATGCTCAGTGCATCTGCAGCCTCGCTGGCAAGTTCCTTTCTTCCCTACTGCCTCTGGCTGGGCTGGCAACCTCGGAAACCCCAGTCCTCTCCCACATGGGGCACTGCTTCCCAGGAGAAGCTGAGCCCTGCATGTGCCAAAGCTGCCTGGAGCCTAGCACGTTGGCACAGGGGAGCCTCTCTCCTGTTAGATAAACACTGCAGTGGAAAGGAGTGGGGAGGAGGAGTGATTGGCAGCATGTTCCTTCCACCAAGGCTCCAGAAAAGAATAAGAATTAATCATTTAGACTCCACTTTTTGAAAGGGCATGACTTCAATGGCAGCTGAAGGGACTCAGCACCTCAAATGATTTGAGCCTTTTTAAATAGTTTAAATCTGGAAGCAATTTATGAATCTGTCTTTGAAAGTACAAGTTGAAACATCATGATGAAATTCATTTGAAATGAGAGGTCAAGGATTTCATAGAAACTATACAGATAAAACAATAATGAAACAAGAAAATTACATGTAGGTTTTTCTGTATAAATAGATAATAAAATATCTCATTAAAGGATAGGGGTTAAGTCGGGTTTTTTTCCTTTTAAAAATGGAACTAGCCAGCTCATGTGCAAGAAAAATCAGCAAGAACACTAGCCTCTACCTGTATTCCTACAGAATAAATATCCCTTCTGTATTGAAAACCCTAATACCTTACTGATGTATCCCATAGCCCTAAAAATCCTATACCATAAGTCAGTTTAATGTGCCAGTCTTTCAGAATCTTTCTTATGCTGTATTTTTCCACTTCATTCATTATTGTAGATCTATCCTGCTAACTCTACACTTAGAGAATTTTCCAAGTACCTTCTGCTGACCCATCAGAAAACATCTAGAGAATTTCTAATGTTAAACCAACCAAGCAGCACTTGTGGACTTAAAGGACCCCTTCTAGTGTCACAAATGCACTACTAAATTCAGCAGCAGTACATTCTCCTGCCAGCTTCAAGACCATATTTTGACATCTGCTTATGAATCCTAGCTTTGGGGTAAGAAAGGCTGGCATTATAGTAAGTGATTTTACTGTTTTGTTTATGGGAAAAGATTCTAGCATACTAACATCACTATTTTGTCACTCTAGCAGTTTGATCCATTAGGTATCATTACTGCTCAGTGCAAAGACATGGAAGATGGAATAATAAAAGTGGAGGCTAAATAGAATGCTTGCTCTGTTTAGGAATAAGTAGACTTGCGTTTATACCAAATGTTGAGACCACATTCATACCAATAATATCTGCACATATAGTCGAGGTAAAAAGGATTTCTTCTGCGAGAGAGGGAGGAAATAGAGATGTAACCGGATTTTTAAAAACATAAAGAATTGCAATACAATGGATTTAAATGTGTCAGGGGTAAAATTTTCAGAAAGGCCAAAATGATTTATGCCTGGCCCATACTTAAAATTCAGATCAATGTAGCTACATTGGTCAGGGGTGTGATGCACTAGTGATTGGCTGACAGTTATCTGACACAGGCTCCTTAGTGTAGTAGACCGAAGCCAGGTCTACATTAAAAAGTTAGGTCAACTAGTTACGGAGCTCTGGGTCTATGAAAAATCTACACCCCTGAGTAACATAGGGAAGCGGACCTAACCCCTGGGTAGATAGCAGCTAGGCTGATGGAAGAATCTTCTGCTGACTTAGCAATCACCTCTTGGGGGAGTGGATTAACTACAGTGACAGGAGAAGACCTGTGAGTGTTTACACTGAAGCACTACAGCGGCGCAGGTGCAGCGCTGGGGTTGTGCTGCGATAGCCAAAGCCTTAGGAACATGGAGCCTGACTTTGTGAGGCTTCTAAAGGCATGTCGTCACAGGGACACTCGGGAAGGCTACTCTAAATTAACTCGAAGTGTGAGCACTATTTAAGGCATATTATACTCATGTGGATGCTGTCATTTGACAGGAAAGTGGCTTTACTTTGATTTAACTTAATTCACTTGTTCCCTCCCTTTCCCATTTTCCTGCATAACAGAGCTTGTCTTCCTGTTTCTCAACTCTTACGTTTTTGTCCATTAGACCAGTGTCTCTAATTCTCTTCCATCCTTCCTTTCCTCCCATCCTCGTCTTCCTCACTATGGAAGTTTTGTGTGCTCCCACATTCCCCCTCTTCCACATGCCCAGAATCAAGTGTCCCCCATTTTACCCTTCCCCTCATATTAGGGTCCCCCATCCTCCCACCCTGCCAACGGTGCTGTGTGGTCCACACAATTGGGAGGCTAGGTAAAGCTTAGATGGTATGCTGAAACATGCTAACAGCTGCCATCAACCCATCCTAGACAATGCAAAGGTGGTTGAAGATCTTGGGTCTGCTAACCAGCTGCAAGGTGCTCTGTATCTCCCCATCTCGCCCATCATTTATCCAATTTTCACCAGAATCATAGGGTTCTTTCTGCTGATTGATGCATAGAATTTCCCCCTGCTATTTTGGAATTGATCCAAGGTGGTGTACAAAAGTTTTCACATTACAAACAAACAGACTGGAGCTGGTCAGGAAACTAAATTTCAGTTCTGTAAAAACGTTTGAATTTTTGGAACTTTATGACCTCAATTGCCATGAAGACCCCAAAACTAAGGCTTTTTTTTTTTAGGGAACTGAAATCCTGCAATATTTTGTTTTGAAAACACCTAAACCAGTTTTTTTCTCAAATGAAATATGTTTTGTGGAATTTTTCATGGGGGTTGCAAACTCCTGGTCCAGTGACTCCCAGATACTGGGGTCTAGATGGCAAGGCTGCTCCAGAACCACAGATCCAGAAAAGCCCCAGCACTTACTGGATGGGCTGCCAAGAAAGAGGGCAGGCAAGCTGTCTTGGAACCAGGCAGGTTTCTGATGGAACCCTCTCTGTGTTCAATCAGGAGCTTATCAAAATCTAACCACTTCCGCAAAACTTTCCAGTTTTGACAAACCCGCAAATTGTGACCGAACAGTGTTTTGTTGAATTTTCCAATCGGCTCTAAGAGAGAAAAAACAGGAATGCCACTAAGTTGTGGGAAAGGCCTTGCTTCTCTCTGACAAATGAAAAAGATCCATTGTGCTGTGGTCTCGAAAACTTTTTAATATGGGTTTGAAGTTAACTACAGCAGTGATGTTCCATGTTTCTACAACCAGTATGTGATACCATATTCCATTGGTCTACAGATGCCCTTATCAACAGAAAGGTCAACTGACCTAAGCCTGCTGTATAGGATGGAAGATAAATACCTATAGGGTGACTTTTTCCCTCCAAGTCTACTTTATTTCTTCTCTACCATAGTTTAAATCAAACAGTGGATTTTTTAGTAGTAGAGCTGCCCCACAATTTAGATACTTGCTCCACTCCCCCCACCCAATCTGTCAATCTGTGTGGCTTTAAAAATTTACATTTTTTTTATTTAGGAGCCTACTATATATTACTATTACCAGGAATATATGGCAGTCTAAGACTTACAAGAGAAGCTACCCAAATAAACTGGGGGGGAAGAACAGGAAACAGGAAAGCTGTTACACACCTATATGGGGTGTAGCATCTTCTCCCATTCAATTGTAATGAAGTCAGACCAGGGTTTCAACTGAATTAACCCCGTGATGAATCAAGCTTATTATTAATTACTGTTACTATTTTTTTTTAAGGTTTAGATTCTGGAGCATACTTCTGTAACAAGAGATGAACTTTGTGGCAAAACCCATGGTTGCAGAATCATGAACAACTTGTTTCTAGACAACCACTCAAAGAATTTCGGATGGAGCACAAGAAAACTAGAGAACTGCCACTAAGAAAACCATGCAACTGTAATGAAAGGTGCAGACAGTGTATCTGCAAATTTATGTGGAACCAACATTTGGCAGAGATAGCTGTACACAAGGAGCTCTGCCCAGGTCCCTTAGTTAATGAAAACGGATTATCTGGCAATCCCTGTGAGTGGAACAGGCAACATTTCCTTAGTACTTGACATTTATCAGAGAGGGAAAGCATTCAGTGTGCCTACTGGGAATGCAGACTCCTGTGAAAAGCAACCATGGCTGACACATTGGTGATACACACACATTTACTGCCGTGTTGGCTGCTATAAACATGGAATAATTAAAGCTTTCCAACATGGATTACTATGCCACTGGTCACTCATTCTTAGTAACATGCCTTGATTCCTGGCTACTATTACTACTTCTAAGCACTAACAGCCTGATTTAAAGCTCAATGAAGCAACGAAAAGACTCTCATGGACTTCAGTGGGCATTGGATCAGATCCTGATAGATGTCTTATTTTGACCAGTCCTGAGCCCCCACAAATCTCATTGAAGTCAATAGGAGTGGTAGATGCAGCACCTCAGCCAGTTGGGACTTTCTCTAAACAATCCTGCATTTGTTCATCTTCACAGGCCTCTGGGACAAAATGGGAATTTTCTGTGGTATTTTTATGAATCCTAGGCATGCCTCAGTTTCTCTCGGTACACAGCACTGCTAACCAGTGGGTGAAGGGCTAATGCTGCTCCTGGCATATCTCAGGAGACAGGTATGAGTGTCAGCTTGCTGTTTCGGGGGTGGGAGAGTGGAGGAAGATGAATATGATCATTTAAGAACTGGCTGAGATCGGCCCAGATCTACAGAGGGTCCAGCAAGACAAAGAGATGCCATGACTAAATAATCGACACCTAACAGCAGGAATCCGCAGTTGAGAGGATTTGGGAAATGAGCTGGGAAAACAAGGTGCCAGGTAACTGGAAGGAGGTGGGCTTTTTTGAAGTTCAAACCTAGAGGAGACAAAGGGCAGATCTACACTGCCCATTATTTTTGGCAGCAGTTGAAGAGAGATACGCAAGGTACTTAAAATAATTTGTGTATCTCCCTTCGACTACATTATATCCACCACATCCACTGCGCTGAGTTCAGTGCTTCGTCTCAGTGCTACTTCAGTTGCCAGGGTGGTGTTCGAGGATCAACTTCCCAATCAATCGAACAGGTCTTCACACACTTAATCAATCAGTCCGGAAGATCGATCTGATGGTGGCGATTTTGCTGCTGTCAGTGAAGATGAGCCCAAAGAGAGAGGGAGCCAAAGATGGGAGTCCATCCCATTTTGGCTGTCCTATAAATGTACTGTTTGACCATGGTGGACTATGGTTTAAGTTCTGCATCTTGTGCTAACCCTAAGGACTTTAAGATTCTGCACACGAGGTGACTAAGAAATCGTTATCCTGGTCTGGAAAAGGTTGCCTGTGGCACTGTGAACACTCACTGAGAGCATTGTGCTACGAAGGGTCACAATACCAGACTGCCACAGGAGTTAGCTTGGCCGGATTCACTTGAATCCTTGGGGTCTGGCACACCAAAGGGGTCACTCATAGGAGACTGGTGACAGACTGGGCCATAGATCAGACCTTATAACTACTTCATGAGAGCCTCACCCTACTTCATGAGAGCCTCTGTCATAGGTGCCTAGAAATTAAAGTCTTTTCAAGTTGGACGACCTGTACAGCACAGGACCTTACATTTTGTCCAGTCACCACTGTACTGAGCCCCAAAACTTGTTTGATTAAAACATATCTTCCAAGAAAGCATCCAGTCCTGATCTGAAGACATCAAGAGATGGAGAATCTACCACTTCCCTTTGCAGTGTATTACAGAGTGTCACTGTTAAATCTGTGTCTTATTTCCAATTTGAATTTGTCTGGCTTTAGCTTCCAGTCACTGGTTCTTGTTAAGACTGTCTATAATAGTTTCCAGTAGATTAAAAAGCCCTTTCATACCCAGTATTATCTGCCAAGGAAGGTATTTATACACTGTGATCAAGTCATTTCCGAATCTTTTTTTAAATAAGTGAAACAGATTGAAATTTTTAATTTTCGCATGCTTCAGACCTTGAATTGTTTCTGCTGCTCTTTTCTGTACCCATAAAATTTTTTCCAACATCTCTTTTTAAAAACATTGACACCAGAACTAGACACAAAGTGGTATTGGTGGTCTCGCCCAATGCCAAATACAGAGGTAAACATTACCTCCCTACTCCTATTCACTACTTCCCTGTTAAACATCCAGGAAACACATTACTCTTTTTTACCATAGTAACATACTCATGTGTTGCTTGTCCACTGTGATCCCAGGTCCTTCTCTGAGTCACTTGCTTTCCAGGGTACTGTCATCTCAACTTTTAACTGTGGCCTGCATGCTGTGTTCCTTGATATATGATTTGCATTGGGTGTATTAAAATGAAATTTGGGCCTACCAAGGGTTAGAAAAAATTGCTTACTAGAACTCTGAGAACAGAAAATCTGTTTCATGAAGGATTTTGAGATTTCAGAATTTGTTTTCATTCTAATTAGGAAGAAAACCCCAACTTTTGAAATTCTCTGTGAAAGAAAGTTTGGCCTGCAAGAATTTTTCCCCAGTCAAAATATTTCATTTTGATTTTGACTTTTCTATACTATTCCATTTTTTTAAAAAAGCAAGATGAAAAGTCATTTTAAAAGGAAGAATTTTTTATTTAAACTTTTGAAAATGTTAAAATGGAACTTTTCAACACTGTGGGAAGATTCCTTCCTTTTTGTGAAAACAACGAATGTCCTGTGGCACCTTAAAGACTAACAACTTTCTTTGGGCATAAGCTTTCTTATATCTGATGAAGTGGGTTGGAGCCCACAGAAGCTTATGACCGAAGAAATGTGTTAGTCATTAAGGTGCCACAGAATGCTCATTTTTGGCATACACACACTAACACAGCTACCCCTCTGGAAATAATTTTTTGAAGTGTTTGATTTCAATGGAATTGCATTTCCCATCAGAAAATGATTCCATGAATGTTTTTCTGACCATGTTTACAGTTCACTGCAAAAAGAGAATGATTTTAGACTATTTAAAAGCTACTGTTCCTGGTTACAACAGGATTACAAGAAGCAATTCTGAGATGGAAGATTGAGTATTAAGTGTCTGGAATGTGTGCAGTGACTGGCTTGTAATACTCTTTCAGAAGTATCACATTGTTGTTTGCAAGGCTAATTGGAAATGAAATACAACTTTGGTTCATTGTTACCAAATTTGCCCCTGATCCTGGCATCGGAAAGCCCCAAATGCAGTAGAATCAGAGTGATCTCCTTGTCTTTGGTATCAGCTATTGGGATTTTTTGCAACTTTCTGCCTGCCATAGGTCTAATCTCCACAGTGGCTCACATGAAAGGAGAAGGCAGAGAACAATGTCACAGAGTGTGAAGTGCATAGATCGATCGGCTTACGTGAGAGGAGTTCTACCACATAGCTGACTTTTTACTGCTTACACCCTGTGGTGCCTGACATGGACCAGCTCCAACCCCACCAAGAGCCAGCAAGGATTGAGGATTCCATCCCTCTGTTCCAGGTGAACATCCCTTTAGCGAGCAATACAAAATTGTGCCTTGTGTTAACAAAATGATTAATTTCTCACTGTTATCTTTAAAGGGACAAGTGAATATATGTGGTTACCATGCCTAGGTTGTGCCTATCAGTATTAGCTCCCTATTGGGGTTTTTCAGGGCTGCACCCCCATCCCGAGAGAAACTCAGGAAGGAATTGTGCCTTAGGTGGTCCATGTGGATAAAATAGTGCTAGTAGGCAGCCTTTGAAAGCTCAGCAGGAACTCTAAACTTGGCTGGGTGGAGGGAAGCTTAGTAGTTGCTGTGGTGGTTCCACATCATCTGGGGAGTCCCAATAGCTTAGAGGATCCTACAAGAAGTGGATCTCCTACTTTTAGCGCTGCTAGTTGAAACGGCCCAAACCAGTCACAGCTAGACAAATGGAGCCACTGTGATTGAGCGCTAAACTTTAGAAATAAGCTAGAACTTTTAATGACTCTAAAATACTTTGATAGGGGAACTCCATATGGAACAAAAATCTACTGCCGTTATTAATACCTCGAATGAATGAATGAAGAAATATTGCTAACAAACCAAGGTACAGAGGCAGTTGTGCTCTAGAACCAAGAAGTTTAAAATAGTTTACTGGCAGCCCTCCTGAATAAGCAGAATATGACATTTTTGAAATGTGATATTTATAGCAAAAAGGTTATGCATAGCTTTCAGATATGCCTAAATGATCTGCCTTTCAGAGTTAATTTTGGAAATTCAGCGTGCTTCTTGCCATCCTAGCCTTCTGAAGTCTTTTTCCTCTCTAAAAAGAGGGGGAAATTTGAAATTATGTTGTGAGACTTCTTTTCATTATTTGCTCAATGTATGGAAAAAGGGACTTTTTTAAAAAATCAATTTTCTGTTGTGCCTGAGCTGTTTACCTGATTCTGTGACCCACACAGTCAATGTACTATGCAGTTCAGCCCACTAGAAGAGGAAAATTAAGTACATGAAACAATTAGAATCCTACCTTTTAATATTGAAAATGGGCCATATCAAATGTAATTTTAAAGCCCAACTTCCTTCTAAACAGAAGATTTCCAGCTGCTCATACTACAAATTTAAAGTTCTCCTTAAAAGATTATATTTGTATAGCAGTAGAAATTACCCATGCTATACTTTGTGGGGTGTCTCTTAGAAAGGGCTCACAGAGTGAAAAGCTTTTCATTCCTTTCATTAAACCCTGAAATTACAAGATAGAGTGTAGCTGCATGGATTTACTTTCTTCTCCTATAACATGTACACAATGTGATAAAAGAAAATATAGTAAATTTACTGCATTGGGGCTATACATGTATGTAAGTTTAAGTACTTTGAGTAGCCCTACTGATTTCAATTGGATGGCTCTCCTGTTTCAAATTACATGTGACCTTAAATGCATTGCTGGATCAGGGTCTATGTGCCTCCAATTTCATTTTTACGGTAGCTGAAGTTTGGTGAGTATTCTTACTGAGACAGTATTGAGAAAGCGGTATGTTCTAAAGGATATTGCTCTTCAACTGGCCCTCAGGAGATCTGAGTTAAATTTCTAGCCCTGTCACTGACCTCCTGTGTGACACTGCAAGTTATTTCATCTCTCTGTGCCTCTATTTCCCCTCCCACCCTTTGTCCATTTAGACTGAAAGCTCTCTGGAGCAGGGACTGTGCCTTATCTTGTGTTTTTCTACCATACCTAGCACAATGGGCCTAAATCTCATTTGGAACCTTTAGATTAGGTGCTACTCTAACACAAATAAATAATAATAATAAAAAAAAAGACTGAGAACATTTATCAAACTCTAGCTATATTGAACAGCTGTGTTTTCCTCTCTGAGGAACTTGCTATAGCAAATGTTCTTGCTCTGTTCACATCAATAAAACATACACTCAAGCCTGGCTTTGCGCAGATGACCTGACAATATAATCATCATCTTTGGCTTGGTTTTAACACTGAACATACATTTGTCACCAACCAAAGCTGGTTCTCAGAGTACTATTTTCTAGGAGGGGTTTTGGTTTTATTTTTATACAGACTAGCTTTCATTTTTCTGAAAACAAGCTGGTAAGACAAAGTACAAGGATAAGGTAGGGATAAGAAAGTCCCTCAGTATAATGGCCCTTCTAGCAGCAGGTGGTTTTGACAGAAATTTAAAGTTGCTGCATATATATTTCTGCTGCCCCCCTTCCAAATGATCCATGCCGACTCTCTTACAGAATTTTGTGTAGGTGATTAAAATATGACTCAAGCACAGTCAAGTGAGGGGACTGAAAGACCACCTCATAAAATTACACACTGATGTTAATTATGGTATGATTCTGAAGCCAAGACTGAGTACACCCAATCAACTTTATTTTTTCCAGAAAACTGAGCTAAACAACAAAGAGCAAGCAAATGACAAAAGGAAAAAAGTCAATATATGGGGAACAAATGGGACATTTATGCAGTCAAGCCACTCTGCACTAGTTAGTGGTGTTGGGGGCTCTTGTTTTCAGGTAACATAATGCCATCAAAGGCAGGCAGGAAAAAAATCCCTTCTGGTTAAAAGCAATTGTCAGTTTGAAGCAGCCTTTTTTTCCAAAAAAGAGGAAATGATGGACCAGGCTCAACCGCCAGCAGATAAATAAGCAGATGTTTAAAATTCCCTCTGCCAACAGACATTGCTGCATAATGATTTAGAGAAAAGATGTCTTGGAATATTGATGCTATGCCCATATACGATGGGCCAGAATGTGTTTTGTTGTTCTGGTGTAAATCTTGAACAATTTCTGTTTAATGAGTGGAATTACTACTGATTTATTCCAGCGTCACCGACAGCAGAGTGTACTCCAGTGTCTTCAGAAGATGATACCTGCATAAAGTACATCATTCTACCAAATATGCATTGACAGGACTAGGACTGAAGTGATAGATACAAATATTGCAGCTGGACAATAATTTGGAGGGCTGCTGTAGATTATGCAACTTGCATATGAAATGATCAACAAATATCACTTCATGAAGCACGTGCAAATGAAATGACTGAAGCATGCTCAAAAAAGTGAATTTACAAAATGTGTGCGCTTGTTTGGTGGGGGTTTTAATAACTAGTCTGTGATTGTATTTTAGCAGTGTCTACCTAAGTGATGCTCCACAGTAGTTTAATGGGTGGGAGCGGTTGTTCTCAACCTTTTTTCTGTCACAACACACCTGACAGATGATGTTCCCCTGCATGACACACTGGAATCTGCCGGTGGTGGTGGTACTTGGGCGGGGAGTGCTTGAGAAGCTGCGGCACTCTGGGACCTAAGCGGGGGCAGAGTCGAGCCAGCACAGGCTGGTGCTCTAGCGGTCTGGCTCAATGGGGCTGGGTTTATTTTAGTAGGTCAGGCAATCTCCCCCCACCTGAGCCCAGGATCTCCGGGTTGTAGTCCCTAAGCCCCTTTACTCATCTGGCCCTGGCTGTTGCCTGTGTTCTGCAGCAGGAGCAGACTGTTGAGGGCAGCAGAGAGCGGCAGGCAACAGGAGTCCCAAACTGGCTCCAAACTGTGCTGCCAATTTTCAGTGGCACACCTCCCGTCTGCTCGCGACACACCTTTGTGTCCTGACACAGTGGTGGAGAACTGCTGGGTTGGAGCACTGAATGAAAAGAATGCCTTCTAACCACACCCACTGTAGGAGAATACGGAAAAGAATGTACAGAGTAACAAAAGGATAAAGCAGTTACGTTTAGAAACAATGTGTATTTTCAGTCACTTGGGAGATGAAACTTAACTCCATTTGCTGTTCTACTGTAAATTCAATAATATCACTATATTCTCTTTGTTACCAGCAAACTGACTGCAATTCATACTG
This sequence comes from Pelusios castaneus, assembly GCA_007922175.1. NCBI lineage: Eukaryota > Metazoa > Chordata > Testudines > Pelomedusidae > Pelusios > Pelusios castaneus. The sequence goes on from ML685789.1 coordinate 9,483,359, forward strand.
ATTTTTAAGGATCAGCAAGAGGCTAACTAAAACAGCACTCCCGCTTGTTTTTTTTTTTAAACAGTAACTGAGCTGAGTTATTGTAATTGTATCCCAACTCCAATACGGATGTCCTCCCTGTGCTATCACCTCTTTCTGTCTCACTATTTCTCTCATCCTTATCATATCTCTGAAAGGTTTTACAAAAACAGTCTGTTCTTTCCCTTGGTACTTTAGTTTGCCATCTTGTCCGGAGATCTCTCTAGACTATGCAGTTTGCTAGGACAAGCTTAGGAGAACTACTGGTTCAACAAAAGAAAGGATCCTTTCTCACTCAGCTGAGTTTCTGGGGAACATTTTCAAAAGCATCTGAGTGACACCTGAACCCCATTGAAATTCACTTGGAGACTCAGTGGCCTAAGTCATTTAGACACTTTTGAAAATGGTACCTGCTCTTTTATTGTGGATACAGTAAAGCACATGGCCACATTTAGCCTTTGTATAAGTGGGTGCAACTCTGCTGACTGCCCATTTACACTAGGACTCAGCTTGGCCCACTGAGTTTAGCCATTGCAAGGAGGATGCTGCTGCAGAGAAGCCGACACATGCTGGTCTTGGTGTACTCTCGTATACAACAATCAGTTGGCAGCCTGAACCATTGGCAAAAACAACAGGCCACTCCTGAATGCAGTGGGAGGAATAAATACAAGATTTACGAATAGTAAACTCCATCTGAGGGACAGTAAATTTAGCTCAATTATTTAGCCTGGCTAGGAAGATGCCCCCATCAGCTCACCTGGTAGCTGGCCCAGGGACATACAAGATGGCCTAGGCATGGAGAATTCATCCACCAGGAGGATGCCACCAATTGTTTATATCCACTCGTCTTCCATCTGCTGATGCCATAGCTGATGTCACACCTACCATTAACTTAGACTGCTCATAATGTGTGTGCCAAGCTTCCAGAATAATTTCAACCCATCAAATGAGGCTGCCAGATCTATTTAGATGACATTGTGCATAAAACTGGCAGATTATGGATTGCAAAATGCAGTAAATCACTTCTGGCTATTGCATGGGTACAGCAGTCCTTAGAAATTTTTCCGCATTTCCTAAATGCTTTCAACTGGTGTCAAAGAAACAGCAGCTTCCAGCAACCCTCAGACACAAGTTTTGTGGCCTTTACATGCACACACGCACACACACAAACCCCATCTACCTCCCTCCCTCCAAGTGGCAGGATTCTGTGTTGACATTTTAGACTTAAGAAGGGCAGAATCACAATGAGAGAAGCACAATGCCAATAAGAAAGGGCCAACCATGTTGCAACACTAAAAGCATCAGGAGAGAGAATGATAGCTACTGACCAAGCGTTCCTGGAAAGGCGCTATCCTGTCTCTGTCAAAAGGACACAGGAGAACCCCACAGCAATAGATTTTGCAGGCTGTCACTGAGCATTTGCTGGGGTGATTATAATGGTAGTGGAAGTGAACAAAGCATTGTTAGAGCAGCTCAGCTGCACTTAACAGGGATACGGAGCCTGCAGATACCACAGCTCTGTGGTCGGAGGCTGAGCAGTTCTCAAATGCTCAGTGTAATCAGTTTTAAGAAAAGAGCCTCACAGCAATTTCACATCTCAGTTCCATCTCGATAGTAGTGGCTCTGCCCTCCTTCACTTTCCCTTGACAGAATAAATCATTGCCATGAATTAAGAGTGGCCACGTGTGAGTATTTCCTAGATAAGCTTAATTACCTCTGATTCTGGCACCACCAGTCTATAAGGAATAGCTTTCCTTCCCTTGAAGGTTCAACTGCGGTAGCTGTTAGCCCCCTACAATAGCAGTAGTCTCTTTACATCATAGGCTCAGACCCCCTCAGTATGGATTCCCAGATTTAGGGGGCTGCACTATGTTTCAGGTGTATTTCTCCAAGTACTATTTGTAGAGTACATTTGGTATATAGCTCACATCCCTGTGTTGTGTCCCTGACTGGCCTACAGATCAGGCAAGAAGAAAAGAAAAGCAGCAAGAGAGGGAGAGCAGGGGGAAAAAAAGAAATGGAAAAAACAGGAGGGGATGACATACCCTGAATCTCCCTCACTACCACTGCAGAAAGACACTCTGGTGGGGCTGATTGGGAAAATAATAAGGAGGAAGCAAGAATACTCAAGTAATTAAAGGAGAAGAGTAGTCTGTGCTGAGGGAACATTTGGTGAGAGAGCGTTCCTGAGATAAATAAGGATTGTCAGGGAGAAGGCAGTTTTCAGAAATAAGGGATGCAAGTGAGGGCATGGAGTATGGAGAATATATGGCAGCAGTAGAGGAAGGTATCACCCATGGACTTTTTCGGAGGGTGGGAGCAGAAGCATGACTCGGATTGCGGCCAATGAGAAACTTGTGATGTGATTTTATTTGTGATGAACACTGTGCCTTCAAAGTGGTGGTGGAACTGTTTTCGATACACTGGGTAAGGAAAAACTTCTCCTGGTTTATAGGTGTGATCTACACATAAAAGCTTCAGCCAGGGTTGATTTTAAACAGGTTTAGTGGGACCAGTGCATTTTGCTGTAGGATTGGGGCATACTTGTGTGCACACTCTTAAGTCTATTTGAACCTGATTTATACTAAGTGAGCTTGCAGCTGAATGGTACTGGTGAAAACTAAGACAGTGGATTTCAGCTGATGTAAAATGCACCCACAAAGGAGCACAGGTTTAACAACATCAGTCTTTAAAATGGTGGAACTTCTATCTTTAGAAGAAATACTGAAGCTGAAATATATCCCTTATTCCATAGGTAGCAAGGGCCCAATTTGGATTTTATTCATGAGACCCTGGTGTAAATAATAGTGGACAGAGTTCCAAGTTTCCCATCTTTCTCCTCCCTTTCTGTAAAGGATTTGTAGAGTGCAGCTTCATCTGCAGAGAATGTATTGAAATAAATTTTCCTTTGGCTACCCCCTGTCCCATCCTCTGGCTGTTTCACAGTGGTTCCGGCATCCCTAATCCTATGGTAAAGTGCAGCCCTCAGATAAATGGAAACAGAAGGTCACACTGTAGAAGTGAAAGGTCTTCCTTCCCTCCCCCTGCTTTCCTCCCTCCTTGAACCTCTTTCATTTGAGCTACACAGAATCTGAGATGACCACAGCCAAAGGAGAAAGCAAAAAACACCATGAGCTGAATTCTTTTCTAAATTACAGCCAGGCAACACCACTGATCTCATTGAATTTGCTTGAAGTCAACGGATATAAGTGAAAGTATTTAACTCCAAGTGCTCATTACAGAAACAAAGTTTTGTTAATTGGCCCTCAGCCTTGCAGTCAGCACATCCTTCTTCAAACTGGTTGCACAGCACAAACTCATTCAGAAAGGAACTAGATTTTTTTTCACCTTACCTATGTAAGACCCATTCGGAATTCAAACTTCGGATGCTGACATTCACTTACAACAGAGATGAAGGAAACAATGTGGAGAAAAGTGGAAAGCAGATAGAATTGGTGCATTTCACTTAACTACTCACACTGAAGCCACTGGCAAGAATCATGGTCTTGAATAAGAATAACACTGCATAGAACATCTGGGGCAGATCCACTGAAGGCAGTGGAGCTATGACAATTTACATTAACAGAAGATGGGCTTGATCCCTTCCACACAAAGAAACTAGACCCTGCACATAATACTGTCTGCCTAAGCCTACCCAAACCAGTAGCTTCTACACCCTCACAGGTCTTGCTCCTCCTGACATACGCCTGGAAGTTCCAAGAAGAGCAGAGCACATGAGGCTGTTTGTAGATCTAAGACATCTGCTATATTACATAACAAAAATTGACTTCACGTCAACAGAAGTGACAACAAAATTGTCTTGTCATTGTTAAATCCTTAATATCATCACCCAGAGAGATGAGTAGAGAATGACCTTGTGAGCCTGTTTATTTCAGATCCCAGCAGTCCTGCATCTGCCATCTGGTGTAGATCAGCCCTGGATTATATGGCCTTAATTGAGTCTTTGGTGGAGTTGGCTGGTCTAGAGATGTCATAATCAAGTGGGGCTACAACACTGGTTCCGTATCTGTGACTGCAGCAGAAAGCCTCCAAACATGAAATCCAGCTGCCTGAGCATGAATATTCTTTCAGTGACCCAGCGGAGTGTAATGATCAGGCAGTCACATGTTTGAGGCAAGAAGAAGAATCACTAACTATCACTGAATTTTTATTTTTGCATCTGTATTTTTTTTTGTTTTTTAAAGTTCCATTCTGGCCCATTGTGACCTCCTGGAGAGGAGGAGGTGTTCTGTTCAGCTGCCGCTAGTGAGCGTGTTATCGCAGCATAGCACTGTTTGCTGTATTTACAGCGTAGTTACAAACTGAAAAGCATGGAGTGCCAAACGCAGTTGCAGCGTGTCAGGCATATGTTGCTTGCTGTCACCCAGCATTAATCTATGTGGATGATATGAAAGTGGCAACTTTGTTCACCAACCAAGAGGCTTATATTCAAAAGCGTGATTAGCTACAAACGAGGGACAAAACAGAGAATAGTCAATAGGTTTCCTTGGAACCAGGCACAGAGCCTCTTGAGGTTCATTTTGGCTGAGTCCCCTCAACTCACACTGTAGTCACTCTGAGTTACGGGTGCTCAGCACTTTGCATGATCCAGTCCTTATGAAGGAAATGCATTTAAGTCCCTGCTCCATTCAATTCAATGAATTTAGCCATTAGCTTTAATGGAAGTAGCATTAGAGCCTAATTCAACAAGAAGGGAAGGGAAATGGTATAAGAGAGAAATCTCATTTATTTTCTATGGAATAATGAGTGCAGCTGGGAGCTGTTCTCTTTGCTGTAGCTCCACATGAGTTTTACAGGACATAGATATTACAGTGGATAAGCTCTAAGAATCTATGTGGGCTCTAATATTTGGTCCTGATCTTGAAAACCCTTACTCAAGAGGTTCCATTGCTTCCAACATTTTCAGATTAGCTCTCACAATGAGACAATGGAAACACAAGCTTTGTTTTTCCAGAGGCTTTTCATATTTTAGGGAGACATTCAGGAGACTAAAATAACCCAAGATCTGGTCTTTTCACAGGACTTCAGCTCATGGCTGGTGGAAATACTACGAGATGGCCCATTATAATGGCTATCCGAGGTGCAAATAATCCAATGAAAAGGTACCAGCTGTGTGTAACTACATCTATGGATATTGCAGGCAGGCTGTAGTTCTCATTTTGTGCTCTTTTTACGCAGGCTGACATTCCATGTTCAAAATGATAAATGTCCACACACAAAATAGAAATGTGAAATGTATAAAGTGACCAAGTTTTTTTAAAAAAACTATTAAGCACACAAATCCTGGTGCGGGCCCATGTCATAAATGCAGCACTAGCAGTCAGTTCCCCAGCCCAGAATAATTCCCGAGCTGGCAACTAGATCATGTGTTTAATACGGCACCATCTATTCTCCACTCAGTGCTTAGAACTGCCATTAATATTAATGAGCATGCATATATGCCTCAAATGGCAGAAGATACTCCTGTAAGGAAACTTGTTTACAAATTCCTGGGGGCAGGGGGAAGTCACATTGTGCTCATTGTTCTAAACAGAAAGCTATTACAGCTGCACTGGACTCTCTGCTTTTGCTCCAGTTTTTTTCTGATTCAAGGGACCAGAAAACAAACCAGAGCTAGAAGAATACGGTGTGGGATGCCTAGAAAAATTATTCAGCTCTGGGAGTTTTCAAGTAGAAACGTGGTTACTAAAGCTGCAGTTCTAGACTTGCAATGCCAACCTCAGCTGACAATAAGCCAAGGAGACAACCTCTAGTGACTGCATATTTTAGTGCTGTTAGAATGGCTAGTTTGAGCTCTTTGCTGTTGGTCCCTGTCAGACTCACACGGCTACCTCTCTGGAACCTGTTAGAATCCAGGTGACTGAGAAAAAGCAATCATTGTAGCTTAAAGGGCAAACTGTGGCTGCCTCTGAATGGTCATGTCCATTCATGGTTAGAGAGATGTTCCTTGTCCCCATTAGCAAAACCTGATCCTGCTGTTTGCAATCCCTAAATAGAAAGGCAATGCCATTTTCTGGCCTGAAGGTTAGAACTCAGGAAAAATGCATACTGCATTTTGTTTTTGTTTTCTAAAAAGGTTGGATTTTCTAGCACCGCTGAAGGCACTATGGCTACATCTGTCCTATTTAAGCATATTGGTGGAGAAATTCAATAGCACAGATGTTATTTAGGGAGTCAATTCCCATTAATTTTCAGTGGGACTCTCCCACTTGTCTCTAGCCACTCCAACTTAAGTAGTGAACCTAGAGCCCTGCAAAGCTGCAGATATCAGCATTATATTCCATGGATATCTGCATTTGTGGATGCAATACGGATATCTATAGACCATTTCTTGTGGATGCAGATCCACATATTTGTATCCGCACAGTGCTCTAGCTATACCCTCTCATCCCCACTGCACAGCTGTTGCTTGGAAGAGCAATAAGGAGTTTAAGGGTAGTTCAGCTTAGCAGGAGGATGAAGGTCCTGGCAAAATAATATCAGAAAGAGATCATTAAGAATATGGAGTGTGTAGCAGTCCCCCGCACCAGACTCACCAGCAGGGTAGCTCCTGGTGATGTTGCTGGGGAATTGAATTCAAGTGGTGCCCTGCTGGCAGTTCGTGCCTGCTTCCACACGCCAGACTTTGCCCCAAATCCTCTTCTGGGACCTCAGCCCTCTGGCAGAGACCATAGTCCACCCGTTCTGGGGTACCACTAGGTTCCTGGCCCACTTTGCAGGAGTGGCCAGGCCTAGTCCATTTACCGCCTTCCTGTGGTTTAGTCCAGCTCACTGTTCCCGTCCACACTTTAAAACCAGTCTGGGGCCAGCGAGCCTGTGCCCCTCCTGGCACTCTGGGGGAACGGAAGGGATCTGGGCCCGCCTTCTCCACCAAGCCCCAGAAGTGGTCACTGTGAGCTGACCTGACCAGGAAGGCGGCCAGAAAGGGCAGACTCTGGAGTAGCGGTCCAGAGGTGAGGAGGGCCAGGAGGGACAATGGCTGGGACTCCATAGAAGCAGTCCAGAGCCAGAGGTAGCCGTGGGTGGAGCAGCAGTCCAGAGGCAAGGAGGCCTGGAGGGACAGCAGCTGAGCTCTGGGCAGTGAGGAGGCGGCGTGTGACTGGGGGCTGCAGGGAAGTGGCCCAGGGAGTTGACGCCCAGTGACGTGTAGAGACTGGTGGGAGGCAGAGCCTCAGAGAAGAATGAAGCTGCACCCAGGGAAAGAGGGAATGGGGAAAAATGTATTGCATAAAGGATCTTCTGACATTTCTTTCCATCTTAACTGTGTGCCTGTTAATGAAAGAAGTGGTTATAAGCCAGGAAACATTCTATAAATAAATTATTAGCCAGTGTAGGAAGCAACAGGAATTGAGAACTACATAAAACTACTGAAACTCAAATCCATTTCAATCCAACTCCTGTTTAGCTAATGTGGGAAAGGTTTAAGTTCACAGTAGGTGGTTAGCTGCTTGGGTGGGTAGGTATGTGGGAACTGATATGAGAGATTGCCTTCTAAACAACTCCTTTATTATACTTTTAGTCACTGCCTTTCTCTAAAGGTAAATGTCCTCCACAAGTTGACCACTTGTAGAGATTACTGAGCAGATATTAGACAGAATTACAGAGCAGCCTCTTTCACAAAGAACAGTACAGGTAACACACACGCACATACAATAAAATGGACACCATAAATGAAGACTTTCAAAAGCAGCTCAACTCTGAACCTATTAAAGTCCCTTGGTAGCTAAGTTAGACCAAAGGTCAGCATTTTTGAAAATCCTATCCTGGGAGATTAAAAAGGAAAGCTCTCTTGTGTATTCCTCATTCTTTTTTACTAAAAACATTTCACAAGGATTAAAACAAATTCAGCTTTTCAAATCTAATTTTTCGCTATTTATTACTTTATTATTTGTATTGCAGAGATACCAAGGACCCCTGGTCATGAACACACACACAACACAAAGCTCTGTCCCTAAGAGCGAACATAGTCACTGTTTATTCTCTTCTGCTCCCTTCATGCCTCTTTATATTTGTTATATGCCATATGAGACAAAGAGCAAGATAATGCCTCCACCCTGAAGGAGCTTACTTTCTAAAATATCACTGAGTTTGCCAAGCAATAGGGCAGTCGTGTAATATATGGGTTGCAAAACAGAAATATTTGTTCAAAGCAGCTGTTTCTATTGACTTTTAAAGCTCCATGGAAAGATGGCCTTAGATTCTGCAAAAACTCGGTTTTATAAATCCAAGCATGTGGAAGAAATGTCACCTGATGAAGGTTCTTTAATGCGTTAAAAGGAGAGGAAGGAAGGAATGACAGCCTGGTAGTGTACCCAGAGATACAGAAATATACTGACCAAATTAAAGGGATTGTTTGCAGACATTTCTTTATCTTAGAAATTGCTCCTTAAACCATGGACACTATGAATATGCTCTGATGAAAAACTGGAGCATTATCACATTGCTGGATAATGAGGTTAGGCTGATGTGTGTGAGCATGAGTTAAAAACATTTTCACACTATAGGAAATCTGGAAATGAGACCCTTTATATAAAAAGCAATTTATGGAGTGACTACATTTCTGTTTCTGAGGCATATTTTGTTTTAAACAAGGAAGGTCTTATTTCCCAGTCAAGTTTCTCTTACCTACTGTCAGAGTCATATTTAAAACATCTATTGCTATGGAAATTATTCTGATGTGACAGATTCAATATTTTGACTTCACCGGAATCAAGAAGAGAATATGGGCCACAAGACAGAAGTGCTATTACTTTTTTCAAAATGGATCATTATAAAACATAGTAAAAAGAAAACACACTTTATTAAAGATGACATTGACAAATCTCTCCAGTGGTTGCCTGGGAAGTTAAATTAATTTCCTTCCAAACTAGCCAGTGGGTCATGATATAAACATTGAAGTTGGAATTTTTGTGTTTTGCCATAAAACTATACCTGCATATTTTTTGTGCAAATCTCTTTAAAAAGACCATATTTATTTTTAGAAAACAATAGTTCTGTTTCATAATACCCCATAGCTATGGAAAGAGCTGCACAGGTGCTAATTTGTATGCACATATTTTGCATACTATCACCCATTTGTACATGAAAATGTAGAATTTGTGTGCAACAGATTGCATACAAATGTTTGGGCATAATATATGAACATTGTTTGAAAATGTGGTTATATGGACTTAGATGCTCATGGATCACTTAAGGAGGTGTATATCCAAGGGGAATGTATACATCCTACTCCAGTCTCTAGACTATCACATCTGCAAAGATGTTGTTTCAGAATCTCCGAGCTCAAACATGGTTTATGGATAGTACATGACAACTTCGTGTGAAATTTTGGAGGTAGCTTAGTTAAACAAGGCCCTCTAAGAAAGAATCTCACAGGTTCTTTCAAGCTACATATAGTGGAGGGTTTCTGGGGAGATTAATTATGGACCAACAATGATCATTCTATGACCATGGATTAAGCTAGCTACAATATCACATTACCAAATATTATACTGAATATATTTTCTCATGGAAAAATGGACTGCTGCACTTTCACCAGAAATGTGTAATGCTTTACATGTCCTCATGTGCATGTGCATGTGCAAACATAGCCATGTCTTATCTATTCCACAATTGTGAAAACTTCTATCCTCATTGAAACAAAACCAGATAATTTACCTTGTAGTGTGAAAGATGTGCCCCCCACCCCCACCCCCAACTTTGATGTCATCTAAGGTGTTTTGCCTATTCAGCTTCTATTATCCATATAATTTGTGGTGACATTCCTTAAAAGATCTCAAATTCTATAGAATCATAGAACCTGGAAGGGACCATAAGAGGTCATTGAATCCAGTTCCCTGCACTCATGGCAGGACCAAGTACCTTCTTAAACCATCCCTGACAGGTGCTTGTCTAATTTGCTCTTAAAAACTTCAGGTGATGGAGATTCCACAGCCTGCCTATGCAACTTATTCCAGTGGTTAATCACCCTGACAGTTAGGAATTTTTTCCTAATGTCCAACCTAAACCTCCCTTGCCGTAATTTAAGCCCATTGCTTCTTGTTCTATCATCAGCGTTTATGGATAACAATTTTTGTTTTTGTAACAGCCTTTTAGCTACTTGAAAACTGTTATGACCCCTTTCAGTCTCCTCTTTTCCAGGCTAAACAAACCAGCTCTTTCAATCTTCCCTCATAAGTCAAGTGTTCCAGACCTTTAATCATTCGTGTTGCTCTTCTAATTTGTCCACATCTTTCTTGAAATGAGGCACCCAGAACTGGACACAATACTCCAGTTGAGGCCTAATCAGGGTGGAGTAGAGCAGAAGAATTACTTCTTGTGTCTTTCTTACAGTACTCCTGTTAATACATCCCAGAATGGTGTTTGCTTTTTTAGCAACAGTGTTACACTGTTGACTCATATTTAGCTTGTGGTCCACTATGACACCCAGATCCCTTTCCGCAGTACTCCTTCCTAGGCAGTCATTGCCCATTTTGCATGCGTGCAGTGGATTGTTCTTTCTTAAGTGGAGTACTTTGCACTTGTCTTTCTTGAATTTCATCCTATTAACCTCAGACCATTTCACCAGTTTGTCCAAATCATTCTGAATTATGATCCTATCCTCCAGAGCACTTGCAACCCCACCCAGCTCAGTATCATCGGCAAACTTTATAAGCATGTTCTCTATGCCATCATCTAAATCACTGATGAAAAATATTGAACAGAACCAATCCCTGCAGTACCCTGCTTGTTATGCCCTTCCAGCATGACCGTAAACTGTTGATAACTACTCTCTGTGAGCAGTTATTCAACAGTTTTGCACCCATCTTATAGTAGCTCCATCCAGGTTTTTCTTCCCTAGTTTATTAATGAGAAGGGGATGCGAGACCGTATCAAAATCCTCACTAAAGTCTAGATATACCACATCTACCACTTCCCTTCTATCCACAAGGCTTGTTACTCCATCACAGAAAGCTATCAGGTTGGTTTGACACTATTTGTTCTTGACAAATCCATGCTGACTATCACTTAACACCTTATTCTCTTCTAGATGTTTGCTAATTGATTCCTTAATTATTTGCTCCATTATTTTTCCTGGTACAGAGGTTAAACTGACTGGTCTATAATTCCCTGGGTTGCCCTTATTTCCCTTTTTGTAGATGGGCACTACATTTGCTCTTTTCCAGTCCTCTGGGACCTCCCTCGTCTTCCATGAGTTTTCAAAGGTAATAGCCAATGGCTCCGATATCTCCTGAGTCAGCTCCTTGAGTATTCTAGGTTGCATATCATCAGGCCCTGGTGACTTGAAGACATCTAACTTGTTTAAGTAATTTTTAACTTGGTCTTTCCCTATTTTAGCTTCTGATCCTATCCCATTTTTACCACCCTCCCCTACATCTGGCATCCCATCACTACCAACCTCATCGGTGAAGACCAAAACAAAGAAATCATTTAGTTCCTCTGCCATTTCCACATTTTCTGTTATTTTTCCCTCTTCTTTGTTGAGTAACGGTCCTACGCTGTCCTTGGTCTACCTCTTGTTTCTAATGTATTTAAAAAATGGGTTTTTTTTGTTATCCTTTATGCCTTCAGCTAGTTTGATCTCAGTTTGTGCCTTGGCCTTTCTGATTTTTCCCTTATACAACTGTGTTATTTGTTTATAGTCATCCTTTGTGATTTGACTTAGTTTCCATTTTTTTTAGGATTCTTTCTTTATTTTTAGATTTGAAAATCTCCTGGTTAAGCCAGGGTGGTCTATTGCCATACTTCCTATCCTTTCTGTGCAGTGGAATAGTTTGCTCTTGTGCCCTTAATAATGTCTCTGAAAAACTGCCAACTGTCATCAGTTTTTCCTCTTAGATATGCTTCCCATGGGATCCCTCCTACCAACTCCCTGAGTGTGCTAAAGTCTGCCTTTTTGAAACCCATTTTCTTTATTTTGATGCTCTCTCTCCTACCATTCCTTAGAATCATGAATTCTACCATTTCATGATCACTTTCACCTAAGTTACCTTCCACTTTCAAATTCTCAACCGGTTCCTCTCTGTTGGTCAAAATTAAGTCAATAACTGCCTCTCCTCTAGTAGCTTTCTCGACCTTTTGAAATAAAAAATTGTATCCAACACATTCCAAGAACTTACTGGACAATCTGTGCCTTGCAGTGTTATTTTCCCCAACAGATGTCCGGGTAGTTAAAGTCCCCTGTCACCACCAAGTCCTGTGCTATGACTTGAAGATTTTACTGTGGGCACTAGCAAATCTGTTCCTGCACTATATGCAGAGTGACGACTCCCCAGTAAAGATCTTGGCACATGTAAAACTGAGCTCAATTAAAAGAGGGTCATTGTTTTGATGCTGCTAGAATATTTGATAAAACTACTGGGTCCCTTCAATGCAAAATGTCAGGAACGTGTTCATATTATCCTAATAACTAATTTATTGCTGTACCATATCTGGAAATGGCAAAGATAGAACAGATATACAATCGCTAATAAATGTGATATCAAACAATATTCCAGTGTTATGTCATGCGAAAGGCGAAATTCATGGCTTATCTGTTAGAATAGTCATGGAATATACTGTTCCATTTATTTTTTCCCTTTGTTCCTGTTGCGTGAGTTATCCTTACTAAAGAGAGAATCCATGATGGTCTGGTGTGGTTTAAAGACTTACTGGAGTGAATCTGAGATGGAACCATTACTGAGTGGAGTCAGAGTGCTCTGCCTTCCAGCAGGGTCCCTTGGATTCCCTCATGGCCTTGCGTTGCACTCTTTGGGTTCTTTCAGTGACTGAACATGGGCTGGGGTGGTTCAAAACATGTACTTACTTTGTGGAGTCTGATTTATTAATTTTTTCTATTAAATATAACTCACTCCATTAGTCACCCCAGTTTGCACCTATTCTGGATCTGTGGGAAGTGCCCCAGTTGACTTCTTGCCTCTGGTTAGGAGGTTCCCAGCTTCCTTTTGGAAACTGATGTTTACTTTAAAGGATCCCCTTGTTTCTCCCCTAGCTGGGAGTCCTCAACTCTCCTCCTTGGAGTTGGGCTGTAATTTAGGCAAATCACTTTCTTTCTCAAGACAGAAGCCCCCAGCAGTCTTCCTGGAGCCAAATATACTTCAAACAGCCATTCTGTATCTCCTTAAGGCAGGAGCTGGGTAATTCAGGCAGTTAACAACTGTCTTCTTCAGCCAAGAACACAGCTCTCTCCCTGGAGCTGGGTTGTAATTTGGGTCGCATGTAGAATTTCAGCCAGCTTTTCCTCCTCTTAGTCCTCCTCCACCACCCATTAGTCTTTTCCCTCGCAGGCTCAAAGGGTTCAGTGGGCCGACTGATGCCTGCCCTGCTATGAGAGATAAAGCAGAATATATGCTGGTCTTTTTCTCCCAGCCCATTCCCAATTGGCTGGGTGAGAGGGGAGCCTTTCCCTGCCCTTTCTGCAAGGCTTTGCTCAGGTCCTTAAAGAAATAGTAACCAACTTTCTCCCAAACACTACTTTTCTCTGGGACAGCTTCCTCTCTACCAGCATCTCTTATTTCCTAGGTCTTTGAATGTATAAACTTCTGCCAAAATCTTAAAGGACCATGCCAAGTGACAGCGGGTCAGGGGACTGTGTACCCCATTAACAAACTAGGAATCTCCCCAATCCAATATCACAAACCACTGGAAGGTCACTAGATATCAGACTTGCCAGTGATACTAGAATGATTGTCTGTTCTGGGCCTTGGGCCAGTGAAATGCGAAGATAAATTCTGAAGGAAATGAAGAAAAATTATGGCAAACAGCTTAGTTTTTTTTAAATGGCTGCAGTTTAAAGCTTGAATTTGGAATCCTAAAAGCTGGAACTGGAAAGCTGTGGGCAGAGAAGCAATGAAATATGCATGATAAATCCCATTTTTCAGACGTTTATACCTACCAACATATGTGAGATGTAAATCTATGATCTAATTTCATCTCGGTCTATAAATAGCCAGTTGAGCAGGATATCAGATTTTTTTATTGCCTTTTTAAAATCTTTTTGGTTAGACATACAGCATGAACAAAGCCGAGCACTAATGAAGAGCACTATACCACACCAAGTATCAGAAAGCATATGCAATATGGTAAGTGACAGAAGACCAGCAAAAGAAGACCTGACCAAAAATAATCTGAGCCATTCTGGCCCTAAGAATTCCCTCTTATACTTCACACTATGAAACAGAGCCACCGGATGTCTTCCAGAAGGGAGCATAGCTCGTCCTTCTGCTCCACTCAAGACAATTCCAGCATGGGGCGGGGGGGAGAAAGGAAAGATCCTAATCACTTGTCCCCTCATAAACAGTCTGTGGGGGAGGAGGAAAGACCTCCTACCCTACCTCCTTTTCACTTTTTCCAAGGATTTAGGGTGGTGAGAGAGGGAACAGATTTTGTCCTAATGAGGGAAGATCAGGGGAAGACAAGAACTCCACCAAATTAATGAATGCAATACTGGCTGCCTTAGCATTGCTAACAAAAACCTACATTGCCTCTGGGCAATGCAAATCATATCTGGAACTATTTTCATTCTGGGGAAATGTTTTACTGCTATAGCTCTCAAAGACATTCTTTTTCTAGGAACTCTTGTAATGTAACTTTATCTAGGAAAACAGTACTGGCATGGATACATGCACTACGGATAACATTTGCTGTGTTTCAGGAGTACATTATTTAATAGGTTGATCTTAACACTGGGTTTCGCTCCAACACCATGTTCCAAATAATTGTAGTGTTTACCTTCAGTTCTGTCTGGTAGTTTCCCACTCTTACTTGTTCCAGAGTTGACCGTTTCAGATGAGGTGCTGAGTTTAGTGTTGGGATCTCGTTTAGGTTTTGGTGGAGGTTGTTTACGAGAGCAACTACTGCTATCATCATCAGTACCCCCAACCGAATGAAGTGACTGGGATCTCACGGTAAAGCCACTAGAACAAGGATGCGGTAGTCTATCCTGAGGAGCAGGCATTGTCATAAATCCCATGCGGAAATGTTTCCCCACATAGCTTCCTTCATTTCCTCTTGAAACTTCTCCACCTATGCTGTAAGAAAAACACATACACATACAGGTAAGGGATCTACTTGCATTTGAACAGCATCTAGAAAAGGGGCCTCTGGGTGATAATATTTAGTAATTTACATCATAAAAGCTTTTATATAAAAAAGCTTCAAAGATAAATTTCTATGAAATGGGGTATGGATTTTTAGTCTTATTTTTTAAGATTTTCTGCGCACATACTAACAATCAGAGACAATGGAAATAAAAACAGATCGTGAAGTAAATAACGATGTAAAGCCACAGCAAGTTCAACAAGGTGCTCTGATCTGAAATGTTGTAAATAACATATGGATTTAGCCTTAAGAATCAAAGGGTAGAAATTTGAGATGATCAACATGAGGAAGATAAAATTAAAAAATCCTAAATTTTCTCTTTTTTAATTTGAAACATTTTGTCCAACTATGTAGATAGTCTGAAAGTATGTGCATGAGGAGGAAATTCTGCAAAAAATTCCAAAACTTTTCATATTTTTCAAGTCACAAACCAAGTTATAATGTATGAACTATATGTAGCGTTAGCAACATACCCCAAGCACTTCCTATTATTGATCCCACATGAAAATCTGAAGACTATAAAGAACTGTAAGCTCTTGGAGGCAGGGATCATCTTTTTGTTCTGATTTAGTATCGTTCCAAGCATAATGAGGTTCTGGCCTGTGTATAGGGGTCCATAGGTACTACTACTAATCAACTAAACACTAAAAACCCTCATCCCATATTATTTTATGGTAACAAGCTGCTTACATCTTAATTTTGTATGCTGTGAGGACATCTGACAAGATATAATCAGTGCATTTTCTCAATCTGAAAGACCATATCTAGTATTTGATATAGAGCTGTATGCTTGAAATGTTTAAAGTAGTAATTAGATTAATCTCTGATTTTATAGCAGTGTGAAAAGAACCTTCCCACAGTGCCAACTCCAAACATCAGGACACTAGGAAGAAGAGAAAAAGCTGGCCTAGCAAAAAAGAGTATAACATTAAAAATACAGCACCATGTCTTGATTTGTACTTCCAAGCGCTCATGTATGACTATAGACATACACGTACCTCAGAAAATAAAAATCATAGGGTCTAATCAATCCCTGTGGAGTAAGAAGAATTCAAGGGAAAAATGCTCCAAAATTTACTCTCATACAGACAACTTTAAACTTCACCTTATTATCCATCAAATCCA
Source organism: Pelusios castaneus (assembly GCA_007922175.1). NCBI lineage: Eukaryota > Metazoa > Chordata > Testudines > Pelomedusidae > Pelusios > Pelusios castaneus. The sequence continues at coordinate 9,499,622 of ML685789.1, forward strand.
CATGAATCTGCTATATGAGCAGCAATAAGCTGTTGAGTTACAAGTGTAGAGGATGAATGGGTAATGGGAATGCAGTCCAGACTCCCAGGAGAGAAAATAACCCAGAACAATTTAGGTAAATCATAAGGAGATGAGAAGGCAAGCTCAACTGAGAGCAAAGAGAGACAGGTACCACTATGCACTGGGGGTGACAGTGCTTCCCGCACTGTATTGTTCCTGCTCTATTTTTCAGTTCTGGAATGCTGTTATTCCTGACACTCACATTTCTAGACTGCAAAGACACAGCATATTTCAGTGAAAAACTTTCAGCAACACAGTAAAATGACTGGAAATTACAGATAGAATCCTCACACTCAGTTACATGCACCTGACCCACAGGACCTTCATCCCAGTACATACAACTACCACTTAATCTTAACTTGCTCCCACTTCAGTATCCTGTTTGACGGTACCCTTGACTAGGGTAATAATGAGGGAGGGAGCGGACAATAAATACACCTCTCTACCAGAAAGCTATGGCCATTTTTCTACAGCTCACTTGGGAAGGGAGCAAGCCCTGTGCATGATATTATGTTGCCCTCAGTCCTTTTATCTCAGCCAGGGGAGTCATAAGAACCCATCTTTGCTGGTGCAAATTATACACAGTATTTCTTGAGATTAGTTACAGCTAATATAAAATATTCACCATGTATCAGATGAGATAATGGCACATTGATGATTATATGTTCCAAAAGCAGCAGTCTATCACATGACCCAATGGAGACTCTATTGGTTCACAATATTATTTCCATGTATATTCTCTTTTCTAAGAAGAGGTCAAGTCCATTACAAAAAGGATAGAAATTGAGCATCTGACATATTTCATCCATTAGAGGCAGTGATGCACGTATACATAAACTTGTGCATGTTTATAGCCACTTATTATTGGATCATAATTGGTGTCAATTCCAGAGTGATTTTCAAGGGGAGGGGACCCAGGAGGTAGAACTCAGAGTTTTTCTCCACAATTTGAAGTTTAATTATTAAACAGCATCAAGCAACCTGTGGCTAATTTAAATGATCAACTGGCCAAATTCTGTCTATAGATATTCATGTGCACAGCCTCCACTGTGGGGATGGTTTTCCCTTTTGTCTAAGAAAATGTAGAAACAGGCCACATGCATGTGGATTTTATTATTTTGTACTCAGTAGTAAACATTCTGTTCCTTCTATATTTTCAAAATAAGAATCTTTGTGTTACATGCCAAATCATACTGACACTCCAAAAGATTTTGGATGCGTCTTGGACTTTTCCCATCTTTAAAAGCCATAGCACTGTTTTAGCATAGTAAGTCATGAAAAGCCTCTTATTTGGCAGAGAAGTGGGCATTTGGATGACTCTTCAAAATAGCTAGAAATCAGCACCTACTTTTGAAAGAGGTGCTTACTATTGGTTACCCACATAATTAAGAGGATGCTATGCCATAAGTTACATTGGGTCATTTAATAGGTCATGCATCAGGTAGGAAAAGGTGTTGGTTTCAGGTGGCTCAGAGTGTGTCCAATGCAATACATTACACACCAGACAAATAGTATACTTTACACCTCTACTATATATGCCCCATATCTCTCTCTCTCTCTCTCTCTCTCTCTCTCTCTCTCTCACACACACACACACACACACACACACACACACACACACACACACAC